>VXAC01000787.1:1238-43011 GCA_013399225.1 Rhipidura dahli | reverse complement strand
AAAAAAAAAAAAAGAAATGTCAGCCAAATAAAAATTTCCTGTGGAGAGTTTTGGCCAAAAGCCAGAGGGGAAGTACCAGTTATCCATTTAAATGGTTCTATGCCAGAACAAGCCTTGGCTTCTGAGGACATTAAACAATCTAAAGATATTGAAGTGTGACTTGGTTTCAAGCTTTCTGCTGGGGCATCATTTTCCCTGGTGATTAATGGTGTCCCTGTGACTCAAACCTGTGGTGGTGTCAAGATCTGCCCATGCCCTTCCCAGTTACCAGAAATGTAATGCAAAAGCATAGATTAGCCCAGAATTTCATGGAAAAGGGCTGAGTATGAGGTTTAATGTATTAGTCACCACAGAATTGAGAAAAGAATCGAGATGGTGTGGAACAGAAATTTGTCATGAGCTAGAGAGGCACCACAGTGATGCCCAGATTATTTCTCTCTTCTTGACCTTTTGAGGGAGCCTCGTGCCCTGTTCTGGAGACCAGACCACACACAGGAATACTTTCCTGATCAACACTTGCATTGGGGTCACTCTGCACATAGCATTCCTTCAATTTCCTCCTCAAATCTGTGTCAAAATTAATGGAAAGATTTGGTACACCTTGAAGGTGTCCCCTTGAACGTGGCTGAGCTTGCACTTGGACCACGCCATCCTCAGTGCTAGTGAAGGATACAGCATTTCCCCAAATCCCAATCCTTATATCACAGTGAAGGAGGTGGCACTACCAAGAGTTCACCAGAGGAAATGCACTATCAAAATAATAAATATTCTGAACTTTTCTGCCTTCCTTGATCTGATGTGACAGCAGAGGTCTAACACAGAGAACCTTCTTCATTTCCCCCCATCCTTCAGTATTTTGATGCTCTTACTCTCTTTGCTTTGGGAGCACAAAGCTCTTTACTTGCTCTCATCCACAGAAAAACACACATTAGAATTAGGCTCTGGAATTTGGGCTGGGGAGGTAAAACTTGGCCTTTTAGCAGACATGGCTCCCCACTGCAGGATGGTGGGGACCAGGCACTGAATGGAGGTGCAGCCCTTTTCATGCACCTAGCAGGGGATGGTGCCAGAGAGACCCTGACTCACAGGGAGAGGGACGAGCCCAGGAAAGCCAGGGCCAGTGCCAATTCTGAGACAGTGGCCTCTCTACAACACTGACTTTTCCTGGTTGCACATCTTAACCCGTTTACTTACCACATGGTCTCGTGGGAACAGGCCTGTAATTCAAGCCATATTTGTTTTAATTGCCTCTGGCTTTCCTCACCATTTGGCACATGTACAAAATGAGGAAAGAAAAGCTTTTATGGGAATAAAATTCTATAAAGAATCAATCATATACAAAACAGGCCACATACCCATGGGGGGATGCGAAAGTTGATTTGACCATGGGCTGTTTTGAGCCATGAACTTCTTGTTATGCATCCCAGGAATGGGTGGAAAACTTTTTTGCTTCTCAAAGTCTCTGCTTTGCTGTGGTACATCAATCTTACCTACAGCTACTGGATCTTAGTGCTTCTGAAGGGGATTAGACAGTGCATTTGCAGCAAATAAAATAACTTGTAGCAGGTCCATGACTACAAAACCAACCACACTTTCCTGGATGCTGGCACAAGGTTTGGGTGTTGACTTCTCCCAGGGATGACATGTTTGAGAGCTGATTCCATACCCTGCACCAGCATTTGGGCATCACCTGCCTGGCACTAAAGACCATTATCTTACCAAACTACCCAACTTCTGAAGAACTTTCATGGGGAAGGTCTGGAGGGTGGCAAATCGCAGGAAGAACAAGCTCCCATGCCAGCTGCTCCAGTCCTCTCGGCATGGGGAGGTTTGGGGCTGCAGCCAAGTCCTTGCAGGCACACAGTCCTTTCGCCACTCCAAGGCACGAGCAGATGGAGGAGCACAGCCCTTTCCCAGCCCCTTATATGGAACAGATTTCAGTAAAGGAGATAATCCAGCCCAAAGGGGTTATACAGATAATACCCAACAGGCACGATGGAGACACGCTCCGTGAAATCCCTTATATGGCAGAGCTGGATAGGCTCAGATCTCCCAAATATCTGATGCATAAGGCAGCTCTGTAAGGGGTCACACAGCAGGCAGAAAGCTCCGGTGCAGTGACAGAGCTCATCTTCCAACCACTCCCTTTAAAAGCTGATCCCAGTGCAGTGCAGCCTCTCTGCCTCCTGCAAACCCCTTTGGAGGGGATTAATCTCATTTCAATTAAGGATTCTACCATTCAGGCACCTGCAGAAATGCTGCTCACCCCAAACTCCCACTGAGGTCACTGTGGAGACAGAGGCACCTCTAGCACTGTTTTCCTGCCCTGTTTGGAGCCAGATCGTGAAGACCATAAAATATTTTTCTCTTTGCTGGCTGTAGGAGTTTGTGCCCCTACCAGACCCAGACATTCTCACTTAGACAAACAAACCCATCAGATGCATGTGGCACATCTTTACATACCTTTTTTCCCACCCCCACTTCAAATATAATTACTCTAACATTTTTTGGTTTGTTTTAATAAATGCGTTCTTTCATCTTCAAATAGATGAAAAGCACTCCGTGTAGGTGCTCCAGAACAAAATGACATGTTGTGTAAGGCAGTTCATGAATGTTGTTTATATCCATAAAACTAAGTCTCTTCAAAGATTTTTTAATAAATATGAACCATTCTTTCTAAGTCAAGAACTTGCAAATTTGTGACAAAATTCCAGTCTTGTCAGACTCAACTCAAAACAGCTATTTTGCATTTGAAAGCAAAAAAAAAAAAAAAAAAAAACCTGAGTGACTGGTTGCTACATTTTCTGACATACATCTCTTTTTGAACTTTATTATAGTCACTGTGCAGCTGAAGAACAGCTCTGGATACATCCAGCTTCATAAAGCCCATGGTGCTCCACCAAAGGATGTTCACAAGCTAGACCCAGAGAGCCCAGTGCCAATTTCCCAGCAGGGAAATTCTCCTCTTCCCAGGAAAGGGATGTACCACTCTCCATGATCCCCATTCCTTCATCACTATAACCTCTACCTTGTTGCTCATGCATCAACATGAAGTGTGTCCAAGGGTGCTGTGGAAGGCTGTCTTAGCAACTGGTAATTTTTGGAGTGGAATCAGGACTTTTTTGGTCACTTTTGCAAAAAAGCAGGTGTCAGAATATCAGGCTGGCATCTTGATAAACCCAGATTTCTTCTGACAGTGGAGACAGTCTCCTCTTGAGCCTCTGGAAAACTTAAGCCAGTATGAAATATTTAACCACTTTTCCCATTTAATTGATAATTACCAGTATGGTCCTCTTTGTAAAATGAAAAACCTGAACTGCTCTGAAGTTTGTGAAATTCCCAGTCTGAATTTTTCTTCTGGAGAGTGTCCTATCATAGAAAAGGAGCCAGTCCCTTACATCTCTGCTCCATAGGGGACAGTGGGAGGGAACTTGGGTGCTGATTTGTTCCCATCTGAAATTTCTGAAAGGGAAAAAAATGCTGAAAAGTTTCAGAACAGATTCATAAGCAGTTTGCCTTATTGCTCAACTAATTGCATAATTTTCTGCTCACAAAACGTGTGGTTTGCACACGCTTGTAGGAGTAGGGTCTGCCCTGCTGCAGCTCCTGTTCCTTGAGCTGTTTATTTGTCCTTGCTCTCTGCTCTGCCATGGCTGCCTAGCAACTCCGTGGGATGAACAAGCTCCATTTCATTTAGAAGTTAAATAATCTGAAGTGCAGTGATGTTTTTCCTTGCACAAACATCAGAGGACTTAATAACAGCAGCAGCCAAACACAGCACCAGAGTAGTGGTGCTGATGTCCTAATACAATGGAACAAACTGATATCTGGTATTTTTGAAACTGCAGTTTGAGAGGTTTCTTAAAAAGCACATATCCACAAAAATGAGTGAATTATTTTATGAACCTTGCCTTGGTAAACGTGGATGGATAAAGTGGTGAGCCGTTCACTGAACACATTCTAGGTGTGCTCATCTAGGGCTTCATGAACTACCTAAGTATCTGCAACATTTAGTAAGTTTCTCCTTACTCTTGTGTCCCATTCCTGTGTGGAAGGCAAGATCCAAGACTGGCAGATGTCTGTGGTCAAAAAATAATGGCAAAAGCCAAAACAGTCCCAAAACAAAGCTCAGAGAGTTTTATCGGCAAACTACACCCTTGGCATGGAAATTGGTAACTTTAGCCCCTACCCTCTAATTATAAGAGGAATAAAAGTATAGAAGAAAAGAGGGAAGAAAGAGGAAGGGAGATCAGACAGGAGAAGAAAGGAGATCACAAGTCCTGGTTCCAGCACTGATCCAGCCAACAGGGTGTCCAGGGTCCTGGGGGCACTGCCCAGGTTTTGTGGGGGTACCTTTTCACAGGTAAGTTTTCCCTGCTCTGGGATTAGGTTTCTCACTTCTCATGCAAATGCAAATGCAAATGTAAATGCAAATGTAAATGCAGTCCATTCCCCTAGATCTTTCTGGAAATGGGTTAGAGGCATTTGAGGGTTTTTGATGGCCTTAATGCCTCTCTACTTGTCTTTCCCACTCCTTGATGCCTTTCCTGTGCTTGTGCTGTTCTGTGTTGTGTTGTCTCCATGGGGCAGCAAAGGGAAGTTGGTCCCAAGGGAAATGCTGTCCTATCTCCACGCAAGCCCCTTTTCCAGCTTTCAGAGTTTGAGACATAGCAGTGCATTCACTCCTTGCCCCCCAGGCTCCTACACTTGAACCAGCAGTTCTTACTGCAAAGTATTTGGCTTCAGCTTGTTAAAATTTGGGTTGAGCTTGTTAATTTTACTTTGTGAGCAGAATAAAAATTGACTTTGAGGGAGAAAAAAATAAAGAAAATACCCAATGTTGTTCCTGCCCAGGAGGTGTTTGTGCAGCAGAGTCCTACCTGGGATGGACAGAATCTGTCAGGTAGAGATGAGGGACGGGAATGAATAAAAAAAGTATAGAAAAACCAAATCCAATGTGATGGGTGAGCATTTCATGCTTCTAGATAGTTCAGTAATGCTGATGGTTCAGCTGGTGCAGGGAAGGAGTCAAGACTGAACTTTTCTGCAATATTTTGTGATAAAGATAGGAACCTCTCATCTTGTGAGGCTTGTGGGTGGCTGCTTCTGCTCCCACTGAGAAGAGCAACAATTTGCTTGAAGGTCACAGTTGTGCCAGACAGTGGGAATGCAGGCTAAGGTGGATGCTATCCTGGGACATAATCAGCTTAATTCAGCTTGAAATTAATGAAGTTGCTACAGCAACCTGAGATAGTGACTGTGTTCAGGTGGCTTGTAATGGGCAAATTATTTCAGAGGTGTGGGAGAAATGACAGTTCCCAGTGTCATGGTTCAACCCCAGTGGGCAGCTCAGCCCCACACAGTTCCTCATTCACAGTGGGATGGGGGAGAGACTCAGACAGGTAAAAATAAAAAAAAAACAAACAAACCATGGGTTGAATTAAAAGCAGTTCAACAGGTAAAGCCAAAGCAAGAAAAGAAACACATCCTCTAGTTTCCACTGGAAGACAGATACTCAGCCATCCCCAGGAAAGCAGGGTGCCATCATGTGTGATGGTGACTTGGGAAGACAAACACCATCACCCTGAACTTCCTCCCTTCCCTCGTCTTCCTCAGCTTTTGCTGCTGAGCAAGGTATCATATGGTGTGGGAAATCCCTTTATGGCCAGCTGGGGGTCAGTTGTCCCAGCTGTGCCCCCTTCCAGCTCCTCACTCACCCCCGGCCTGCTGGTGGGGCAGTGGGAGCAGTAGGAAAGGCCATGATGCTGTGTGATTATTGCTCAACAATAATGGAAAATCATCCCAGTGTTACCAACATTGTTTTGGTCACAAATCCAAAGCATGTCACTGTATGAGCTACGGTGAAGACAAGTAACTTTACCCCAGCCAAAACCTACATTCAGTGCTTGGATACAAGCTGGATGAACTGCATCAAAGTGACTCCCCCTCAAGAAATGCACAATTATTAGCAGAGTCACTCACTTTTCCAATGAATTTGCAGTGCACTAACACTGATGGGAAAATAAAACCAAAACACAGCGTAGCTTTGAGTTAGAAGAAACAGGAAAAATAGTTTTTATTTAAGATTCTGCTTCCCCCTATAAATTTTCTGCTTTGGCAATACAGAGAAAATCAGTTATTCACATAGACATATTGGAAATCAACAGCAAAGCCAAGCACATCTGTATCATTTCATAATAACAGCATTTGAACAGTCCTTCCAGAGGCAGATCCTACCTCAGAGCAGTGGTGCAGATCTCAGCCTCTGCTCATCATGGAAAGCAAAAAAGCAAGCATTTTACAAGCCAGCACCTGTGTGAGACATGGGTTTTCCACAGTGGTTTTTAGACTGCACACATAAATGTTTTTCTCAAAGAACAGATCCTCCTGAATATCAGCTCTGTAGATGGAAGTCTTTGTGCTAAACTCCTTGTTAATCCCTTTTTCTTGTAAATATCTTGGCAGAGAATGCAAGTATATTGAGACTCAATTTATTATTTACAAATCCCTGTTTATCTATAAACGCCCTTCCATCTCCTTCTCCATTCTTCCATCATTGCCTGCTCGTCTGCTCTTTGTGTAACATGTCATGGTGGAATGTGGTTTGGTTTGGGAGAACCTGCTGCTCTGGCCTTTTGCAGAGCCTCTACAACAATTTTCATCCCTTTAAAATGTGTTAGAAGAGTGCATTGTCCCAGTCAAGCCTCTGATTTTCCAAAGGAAATTCATTTAGCTTTAACGTATTTCCAGCCAAATGGAAATCTGGGTTCTCCTGGGAATAGTCCTTGCCTTTCCTTTCCACTTGCTGCTGAAACGACAGCAAAATCTGCTGGCCAGCCCTCCCCTTTTATCAGAGGCCAAATTAACTTGTCCCTCATGTGTTTTGGATTCCAGTCTAAATCTGGAGACTGGGAGCTGTGTAGCTGATGTTGACCTTGAAATAGGACATGTGGGTGTATCTGAGCACACCTGGCTGTGGGGTCTGAGCAGCTGAAAGGCCTTCAGGAACCCAAGTGTTAACCACAGCCCCCCAGCCTATTTTACTTCCACGTGTTTCACCCAGCAAGCCCTCATTTCTTTTGTCCAAGAGATCTTTCTTCTCTTGTTTGCATCATAATAAATAATCCAAATTAGAGGTGTGAAACACCATCAGGGCTGTTTTGGGGTGAATTCAGTTCCAGATGACTTCAGTTCATGTTGACTTCCCCCCTGCCTTGGGCTCCTGCTGCAAATACAGATACTCCACTAAACATTTTGCAGGCTGTATTTATGAAGCCTGTTACAAGAGCATCTTGCTGTTGGGTAAGCAGGAGAGTGGTTGCCACTCAGGTGATGGGGTTTTTTTTAATAATATTGCTCAGAAGTGGGGAGACGGGCAGCAAAACTGTACAGGGAGCAAGGGAGTGGTGGGGACCACATCTGTATGCAGCCATGAGTTCTGGCTGGCAATGTCTGTCCTGCCTGGCTCCAACCAGAAGCTCTTTTCACCTTCATTTTCCCTCTTTTTTCTGTCCTCTCTAACAGCCCATAAATCATCTGTTAAAAAAAAAAAACCAAACAAAACTTTTTCCTGCAGTGCTTTGTCGCCTCCTCAAATTCCAGCCACATGTTGGGACTCTTACCCTTTCTGCAGTGAGAGCTGGTGATATCAGAGGCAGAGGACTGTGACCTTTAAGTGTGAAAAAGTCAGAGGAGGAGATAAGTTATAAGGAAGTTCCTGCATGAAATAATTCAGTGACAAGGTGTTTTGAGGGACAAAATAACTACTAATGCATAGGCTGTAATTTCACAGCTGAGGGGAAACCCTAAATGATCTCCAAATAAAACGATAAACTAAAAAAAGGCTTCAAGACTCAAAGATTTATTTTGCTATCCAAGCCCTGTGCTCTCTCAGTGTACACAGGGATACAGGGGCCTGAAACAATACTGAATTAGAAGCAATGATGGTACTGCAATGTTTGAAAGGCCTGTTCTATGGAAAAGTGAAAACACAGCCAGTGAAGGAGAGAGGACAGATTGTGTACGGCAATAATGTATTGTAAATGAGACAGAATTAATTTGTTTAGAGTTTGCATTTTGCCTAGGCTAAAAGCAGTGCATTTTATCTCTCCAAATTTCATTAACGCCCAAGAAACACGTGGACCTGCACGTGATCAGGTCTCTAGTGAGCCAGAAGACTAAGACAGTCCTGTGGATAACTTTGGGTTTGGAATTCTGTCAGCTCTTTTGGCTACATCCTCTGTCCAGACTTCAGAGCCAGATTCTTCATGCTGGCAACCTGGATCAAAGGCAGAGGGAACGTTTCAAATTTACATGGCTTAGGCAGGAGGAAGATCAGAGTGAACTCGTGACATGGCCAGTGATGGAACACAAGGAAATGGAATGAAGCTGTGCCAGGGTGAGTTCAGTTTGGACATTAGGACAAGGTTCTTCACTGAGAGGGTGGTGAGACACTGGAATGGCTCCTCAGGGAAGTGGGCACAGCACCAGGCCTGCCAGAATTCACAGAATGGTGCTCTTAGTCATGGAGTTAATTTTAGGTAGTCCTGCAAGGAGCAGGGAAATGGAATTAGAGATCCTTATGGGTCCCTTCCATGGTACTACTTTGCAGAAGTCCATCAAAATGGAGCTGTCATCAAAAAAGCTGAACAAAGAGACAAAGTAGTGCTTTCTGACCACCATGAAGGGCAATGGTGTCCCCAGGTTTTGGGAGCTATTTTAGAAGGTGCAGTGTCAGGAAGCACATCAATAAGGGTTTTGTAATGCCCTCATAGCAATGATGATGATGAGCTTTGATTTAATCACAAAATAAAAGCAGGAAGAGGCTTTTGTGTTTAGGTGAGGAAATAGGAAGCAAAAAATGTGTTGAGCTCCTGCGTTTGCTCAGGTTTTGTGGTTAAACCTCTTTGCAGAGAGCCTTGAGGAGAAAATATGGAAATTACATTGTTAGGTCGTGTGCTGGAGGCCCATTACACATCTGGGTGAGAACCATCAACAAGAATGTTTCTCAGACCAGGCAGATTTCACTCTGCAGTGTTTGGGTTCACTCCTGGTGTGTTAAAACAGAGCTGTTGTCTGGAGATGCTACAGGAAGCTGCTCATTTTTGGCAATTGATGTCCCATTACAGAAACACACGAACACCTGTGCTGTGCCAAGCCAGAGCTCGGTCCTGCCCAGTGTCCCACTGGGACCTGTGAGCAAGAGCAGGGTGAGCAGACAGGAGCAGTGACATGTGACACTCCAGCAAACTCTCTGTGCTGGGCAATCCCTGGAGGACCCCTCATCCATTGCGTTGCACTGTCACATTTGGAAACCACCAAAACCCCCAAAATATCTAGAGCATCCCGTGGCTCAAGCTCCAAAGCTGTAGTGCACAGACAGTCCAGAATATCTCCTTTTATTTCTATCCCAAATGCCATTTGCTGGTTTGACTCCTCCCTAGTCCTTGGATCAGAGGAGCCAGAGTCTCCTCGATTCATTTTTTCCAGGCCAGTCATGATTTTATACCCCTCTATCACATCCTCCTTCACTTTATCTGCCCTGCAAGAAGAAGAAGAGGAGTCACCTCTATTAAATCCATCCCCACATGAGAGCTGCTTCATGCCTTTGATCCTGCCTGTCACCCTTCTCTGCACCGACTCAGCAGCATCTTTTGGGCAAGAGGGAGATGGGAACCTGATGAAGACTCAGCCCACATTTATGGAGCAGCCTGTTGGTATCTCTCCCAGTAATGCCTAGGAGTTTATTTTTCTGCTCAAGACCACCCATTGAGCTGGAATTTTGTTGGAATACCTGTTTCATCTTCAGGATTTCTTTTCTGCGTGGCAGGTATTTCTCCAAAATAGAGGCTTTTTGCCCACCTCTGTCTGGAACTGGCTGTGTGGTGGTGGCACAGACCAGATTCTCAGCTCAGCTTCTGAAGAGGATTAGAGACTTCAGAACTGCAAAACACACAAACAAAACAACACACGTGAGAGGAAATCAATGTCCCTGTGTTTTGCTCTGTAAATTGCTGATTAAAGCCACTGCTGCTAACAGATATCAGGGGTGTGGATGAAAAGGAAGCTAATAACTCCATCTAGAACTTTATTCCAGAGCTGTGCAGGTGGGATGTGGGCATGATGGGCCCTGGTTGCTGCCCCCCTGGCAAAAATATTGGGGCATTTATTGTTATTTTTAGCTTGTTTGATGAGGAGGACTTCTAGAAATAGTGCCTAACTCCAGAGTCTTCAGAGAGTTTCCCTAGTGCAACTGGTGCCTGGAATTCAAACTGTAGGGGGAAGCCCTGGTGCCAAACATGTTTCATCACCCTGCAGACTGATTGAAAAACACCAACTTCTCAGAGAAAATGCTTTCCCTTCCCACAGGAGACAGGTTACCAGAAACCTCCAGGACTGTCAGCAGTTGGTAGCTGGAGCAGCTGATGTCTTCCCTGAGTTTTTGCAAGCTCTGGAAGGATTATAAAAATCTTAAGTCATGTAAATAAATCTCTTCCCTATATGTTGCTTGAACTTAATTGGGCGATGAAAATATTGTAAGTTTGTGCTTCTACAGCATCTTTCATGCAAAGATATCAGAAGTGCTTCATAAACATTCACTAATTAAGCCATTAAACCACACAGCACCCCACTGAGTATGGAGGGATTTACAGGGATGTACAGGGTAAGAAGATTAAATTTTACTCCTAGTAGTTTGGGGTGGGGTTTTTTTTTGGATGAAAATTGAAAAATAAATCCAGAAACGATTTTTCTATAGAAATTACTTAAACATCTAATATATTGGGATAATCTCAGCAAATCAGAGACAGGCAGGTTGTGGGTGGGTAGTCTTGGGACCTCATCAGTGAGCAGCACCACACTGGGAGGTTTCTCCACATTTTCCCCATCCTGCACATCGAAGGAAAACAGGCACAGCTCGATTTCAATCCCCTCAACTTTAAAACAGCCCCTACCCCCTGGCACTGCAAAGTGCCTATGCTTTGAAAAACACAGGTACCCACACGGAAGGCCTCTGGCACCTTTCCCACATCCATCACATTAAACACATCTGTGCTGGAGAAATATATACATATTTATATATATATATATTTATTTATTTATATATACTCATAAGCTGGTGATGCATAAATTGGCCCCTAAGTTGGATCTGACAGCCTGGGAGAGAGGAGGAGGATGAGGAGGAGAGAGGTTGGGGCTGTCACCTCCTGATTACCTGACAGGAGGATGAGGAGTGCCCCGGGTGTGGGGAGGGGACAGATCCCACACTTTCCCACAGGATGCCAGAAGAGCAGCAGTGCTGGGTATCAACAGCCCCCACCGTGTCAGCAGGCCCAGCTCAACAGCTCGCTCCGAGCTTTTGGGTTCTCAGCCACTTTGGTATCACCCCGTGGCACGAAAGCTGTTGGGTATCGCCTCTGCCTGTCATCTGCTCTGAGCCAGGGTGTCGGGGCTGATGGCTGGGGGACTTTGGAAAGTTTTTCAGCTCGCAGATAAACAGCAGCAAATGTTCTCAGGACAACACATTCTGCAGCCCCAATCTTATCAGGGCACTTAGGACGCAGCCTGTGTACATGTTTCAGGCCAGACAGTCCAAGCACACAAACAGCTACGAAGAACACGTTGGAGGCTGCAGGTTTTTCTCTGCCTCTTCTTCCTTTGTTTTGCCATCCTGCTATAACAGGGAATGCTCTGCAGGGCTGTCAGGAGAGTGCTGAATAAAGCCAGCTTTGCAGAGATTGATGCCAAACCTCATATCGCTGAGTGCTTTTACAGCAAAAAGGCTCACCCAGTCGTCTCATGGGGGTGGCAGTGGAGAAAAGCAACTCAGGCCATCCACTCAAATTGTGAGGAGGGAATGTGAGACAGTTCTGTGCTCCCTGCACATGGCTTCAAGGGTGCATTGCAGGGAAGGGGTTTGTTGCACTGCTGGTGTGCAGCCCCCATTCACTTTGGTCAGGTGAGGGTAAACCAGGCTGGCAGTGCAAGCATGGCCAAGGGGCTTCTCCTATGGCTTGACCCAGCTTTGTCAAAGCAAGCTCCAAGCTGCCTGCACTGTATTTTATAAACTCAGCCTCAGTCCTTGCTGCACATTCACGAGTGCTTGTGTAGTTTGTGAAAAATCATCCCACTGCTGTGACTCGGAGAGCTCAAAACCACAAGAGACAGAAATAAGCTCTTATTAAAAAAAGAAATATTTCAACAAGTCTCTCCTCATGGCTTTTGTTTGAGTACAGTCAGGGAGTTAAAACTGAAATACAGGCATTACAATTTGGGGTTGGGAGTATCAGTGTGTTTCACACCTACGTGGGTGGTGTTACCTAAAACTCCTCCTCCTCCTTCCTGTCTCTGCCTGGAGTCTTTGCTGCTGCTCAGTTCCTGCTGGCAGATCCCTGTGATCTTCCTCCACCAAAACAAGCTCCCCCACTGAATTCCTTGCAGCCAAGGGATGTGATGGATGTGAGCCCACGCACCAGCTCCAACTTCACGTTAAAGTCAGATGTGAATTCCAGGTGAACTCCCACATATGGTGAGAGAGATGCAGCCTGACGCCACGTTCCTTCTGCAGTTTGGGCAGGACTGGTCTGTTTAATAACGTCCCCACCTCCTCTGCTGGTTCAAGACAGAGCTGTGGTCAAGATTGGACCGAGCAAGGAACATTATTGGCCTTTGGCAGGTTGCCAGCAACCAGCATTAGACATTAAAAGGGGGAAAAACAGAGTCTAAGGCTACTTGTTTGCAAGCAGAAGGGACAGGATTGCAAGGGGTAAAGGGTTCATCTTCCCATTGCTCCTCAAACCTTCTTCCTAGCATGGTTCACTCTAAAGGCAGGTGTAATTTTTGGTGAATGTTTGTAACTTTGGTGCTGGAAACACTTTCTCTGAGCCTGCTTTGCTGCTGTGTGCAACCAGTGTTTGCCATGCTCTTCCTGGGGCATCGGTGTGATGTGGTAAAGGAGCCAGTGGCTGAATGAAAGCAGAAAAATGAATGGTCTGAAGAGTCATCAGCACTAAAATATTGCACTTTAGGCTGATTTTTGTGTTATTCTGATTGATTTGGAGCTGGGCAGGATGGCACAGTCCCTCCAGCAGTGCTGTGCTGTTTCTGGGTATCAAAGGTGTTGCTGGGGATGTGTCTCTCTAACCAGAAAACCAAGCATAAAACACCACTAATTTTATTCTCAGCCCTTAGTTTAGCTGTGATTTTCTCATATTTTTCCTTCATCACTTATATTAAGGCATTTTAAAAATTCCAGGTCCTTTTATCCTAACTGAAGCAATCCCCATTCCTACCAGCCACTAGAAACTAAGAATCAGATTCTGCCAAAACCTTCTCCTCAGTCCCTAACATGAGGTTAGATATGGGTAGAAAAGGACATAACTCCCTTTTCCTTACCCTCACCTATTCTCTTAACAGCACACCTGTATAAACCTGTATGGCCATCTTAGATAAATCAGTTTAACCCAGGTGTATTTTTAACCTTTCTGTCTCCTACTTTTTCATACTTCTCTGTCCATCATCTACTCTCTCCCCTGCCTATTGAACGTTTACACAAATCCATACATGCCAGGAAGTCTCCAAAGCCACAAGGGCTCTCTCTTGCCATGGCCAAGGACACTTCTGGGTGCCTTTTGGTCCACAGCCTCCTCTGAGTGGGGGTGGAAGGGCTATGGGACATTCCTGAGGGAGATGGGGTTGTTCAGCCTGGAGAAAAGGAGGCTTAAGGGGCACCTAATCATGCCCTACAACTACCTGAAAGGGGTTGTAGTGAGATGGTTGTGAATCTCTTCCCTCACCCAGCTAACAAGTGACAGGATGAGAGGAAATATCCTCCAGTTGCACCAGTGAAGTTTTAGATTAGACCATTAAGAATTTTTTTTTTTTTTTACAGAAAGAGTTTTAAAGCATTGGAACAGGTTCCCCAGGGGAGTGCTGGAGTCACCATCCCTGCAAGTGTTCAAAAATGTGCAGATCTATCACTTGAGGATGTGGTTTAATGGTGAACAAGATGGTCTTGATGGACTTAAAGATCATTTCCTACCTTAACAATTCTAATATTCTATGATTCTAAGAGGTCACAATTTCCTTTCATCACCAGAGAGATGGAGATGCTCTTGCAGTGGGCTTTTCACGTCATTTTCTATTGCTTATTTTTGATTTTTATCTTACCAAGTGTCTTGCACCAGGATCAGAGAGCTGAACACCCACACTGAGGCTTTTTTTATAAGGTCACTTGACATCTTCATTCCAAGCCCCTGGTATTATCTTGTATGAGAATGCACTTAAGATAAACATCTGTCTGAGGCTTATCTGGGCTCAGATTATGTTCACACACAGCAAGAGAGGAATACGGGGATTTAAAACTTTTCCTTCTGCTAAAATTTTTTTAAACTTTACATAATCTGAAAAAACCAGAATGACAAACTTAATTCAACATCCAATGAAGTTGTTTAAAAAATTTCTTCCTGGGGTATGAGCCGACCTTTTCCCAAATAACAGAATGCCAGTGGCTTCTGTCACAGGCCCTCCTGAAAATGCCAGTTAGGTGTTTTTCTGCCATCTCTCCCCACAACTCCTATAGGAGCTGGTTTTCTCGAGGCCTGACTGTACTTATCCTTGCAAAAACCCTGAAGGGAGCAGAGATTAAATCATTCCTACTTTACCTGTCAGGAACTGAGACCTGGAAGAATAAATCTTGAATTTTGAAGCCCCTATGGAGCAGTTTAGCTGGGCAGATAACAAACTCTGGGCGTGAAGTGGACCCTCCTGGCTTTGGGTGTGAGCACAGGGACAAGCTGCCCTTGTGGTGACCATGGTGAATTGTCACTTCAAGGGCACAGAACAGATGTTGAGTCTGTGACTGTGTCTGTGGCTTCTCCAAAAGAACAACAGGGTGGGCAGAGCCAGGGTGAGACTCTTCTGCCAAGGGACCTCATCTGAGCTATTGCTCCAGGCTGTCTTTAAGTTAATGGAGACAAATGGGTGCCCCAGGAGAGTGATCCGTCTTCTCCTAATGCAGCTGTCCATGGGGAATTGCTCTCTGAAATTGCCTGTTTCTGTTGACTTCCAGTGGAGATGAGAGATTCTGTCTCCCAGTGAAACATCAGTTTTAGGTGAGAAACTCAGAGGGAAGAACTGACCTGGATTCTGCCAGTGATGACCAACCCCTGGAGCAACCCTTCCCATGGCTTTTCAATACCCAGGGCACATCACCCCATACCTCAAAGCAGCTGGTAAAATTGAGTGTTCTAGAAGGCAACTCTATGGCTAAACCAAATTATATGCCACAGGGGAGGCACTGAGAAGATCCACAAAACATTTTTCTGCCTTCCAGAGAGTTTCTTCCTACCATTACACCTTGTTGCCAAGTGAGCTGGCAGAGTTTGAGGGAAAGCTTTCCCATATAAAATATTCTGAGTTTACATTTGCATGAATCTCAATCACAAATAAACCACCAAAGGAGAAGAGAAAACATTGCAGTGACATAACCCATGGGCCATGAGTGTCCCTGAAGGCAAGCACTCAGTTATTCAGCCTTAAAAAGAGAGGTAAAGAGAAACAAGATCCATGTCTGAATTCTCAAATTCCTTTAAGTCAAGATTCTCCATAACTTAATTCCATGAAGGCAGTTAAGGACTTCCCAGCAGTAGTTCTAACAAGAGGGTAAAAACTTCCAGATTACAAATACTGGCACAAACTTTAGTTGTAGGATTGAATAAAAAAAAAAGTCCTGTACTTTATGAGCATGGTTGCACTCCCTGTTCTGCATCCAGGAAGGAGCGTTACATTGGAAGAACTTATTTCACCCTGGTGCCTTAGGTTTTAACTTTTTTGTTTTTCAAGCCCTGCAGTGCCCAGTGTGTAACTCTGGAGTTGCCTGTTCCCTGTTCAGTGCTGCTCTCTGTGCTGGGCACACACAACAAAGCCTCTCCGGGGCTGCTCTCCAAGGACACCCAGCCCAAACTGGGCCCAAAAAGGATCAACCAAAGAGCCTCTGAGGGGGGCAAGCTGAGGGCAATTCCATCATTAACTGCAGCTTTAATTGGAGAATCAACCCTGAGATGCAAATGAACCAAACCTATCAAAGTGGGAAGAACTCGTGGCCTCTCAGGGTCCATCTCGGGGCCCATCTGGGCAGCACCTCTGGCTCCCCAGGGGTACCTTTGGAGGCCTTTCCAATAAATCCCCACCTTTATTCCCTTACTCCTGTCCAGTCTCTGTTTGTAGGAGGCCTCTTAAGTCATCAACTCTGTTCCTGTTTAGTAGTCCTGTATATCACAAGCACGGTCAAAGCAAGAGGTGGCTTCACTCAGTGTGGCTTTACTTGCACAGTTGACCCTTCCCTCAGGAAATCCCTGCTGGAGAGTGGACAGCTGTGTGCAGCTGCTGCACAGAGCACCAGCTCTTGGCTGGCTGCATCTGCAGCAGAGATGCCACAGGGGCACCTGCAGATGAACTGCTGGGTCATTCTGTGCCACCCACACCCTGCTGAGAGCAGATTGTCCAGGCACCAAGAGCATCTCTGGGGTTGGAAAGGCTCCTTCTCCCCAGCTCAGGGGTGAGGGGTGCAGTGCAGCTGGGAGCTGGGGGCACACCCCTGGGGCTGGAGAAGGGAGGATGGGAAGAGCTGGCAGCCCACACAGGAATGAACCCTCCCTTGGCAGCTGTCATCTAGCGAGGCTCCTCCAGACCAGATGGCACTGAGAGATACCATGCCCTCATCTCCTCAGCAGCCAGTGGGTGTTTATAATACTTGCTCATGCTAATTAAGATCTAAATCACTTTTCCCATAATTATGGATTCTACAGGAGCAAATTCTCATGTCTTGTGAGGTGGCCCAAATTCTGGACACTTTATTTTATCCACAAGCATTTAAATGGTGCTCTGAAGACAGGATATGGAGAGGGCACCCAAGAAGGTTTTGCCTGTGTCTGCTTTTATATTGCCAACATGGAAAAGGTTGTTATAATAGTCCCAAACAGCAGCTCCTTTGAGCACAGATTACTGTCCAAGTAATATTATTCTATAGTACCTCTTTCCTGTGCTATAATTTCTGTTCTCTTAATTATTCTTAGCTGAAAAATAATCATACATTTGAAATGAGCCAGAACACACAAATACTACAATGTGGATGCTGAAAAAGCTTCAGCAGTGAGCTTCTTCAGCTCTCTAGAGTTTTGGGAGAGCTTTGTCTTTCCCATGCAAGCTAACTAAAACAAAGTTACCATTTTTGTAAATATTCACACCTGTAAATTGTTCTGCCAGGTTGTTATGGCTTCAACTAGAAAAACATTTGGGAATGGAGGTCTTAGAGTTGGGCCAATCCCCTCAAGAGGTGGATGGCCAGAGAACCAATTACTTTATGCCATTTAATATACGTTTTGTGAGCTAACATATAAAAACCTTGTGAAAAAAAGCCATTAAATGGGCCTTGCTGCCATTTCTACTGACCCTGGACTCCGTGTGGTTTTTCTACGCGTCCGCGTTACAACAGCGACACTGCAATAGCAGACGGTGATCATGAGAGGGATGACACCAATGGGATGGGAAATCCCTCACCTTTTTAGATTGGAGCACAAGGAAGGTTTCTAGATGGACACAGCCTGCCTTGCACCTTGCAGGCACACAGTGGGATATCTCCCACCAAGTGGCTAACAGCTTCCTCATGTCTGCTGGGCAGGACACCTTCCCTAACCCCACGACCTTTCTTCCTGCCAAGCACAACAAATATGGGTCAACAGCTTTTGGAGAGGGCAAAACTCCAGAGCAATCCTCTACTGACGCTGAAATAATTCCAGTGCATGAAAAGTGAGAGCAGCTGTGGCTGCTTCCACATCCACAAGCAATGCGGCTTGCTCATTGCCAGCAATCCTTAATCCTCTTTGAACTCCTGACTTTACATATCGGATGGTTGCTCCATGGAGTAATATCTGTGTATTACTGCCCATTCACTGCAAGTATTTCACAAGGCGATGGAGAGACGAGGAATGTATTCTCAGGAGGCTCAGGCACAAAGGTTACTGGATGCAAATCGTGTTTGCGTCGGCACTGGCACATGTTTGCAAAACCGGGAGCGGGGTATTGAGTGTTAAAATGGGAAAAATTCCCTCTGCATCCTGTGAAAATGCTGGCAGCCCAAGGGCAGAGAGTGCCCACGGGTGTGGTAACGCTGTGCTGGCGCTGCTCGCTGAACAAAGTCGTTGTTTCAGACACCAAACAAAGGGATAGAACTATTTCAGTGGGCAAAAAGAGATCTCTCCTAAGCTGGGGAGAGGCGATAGAAACTTTTAGGTCTGTGTGAGAGCCACTGATGAAGAAGCACACTTTGTCAGTACTTACTCTTAAATGTCCTTATTTTGCTGTAGCTTGTCTTCTCCTTAAAGCCCTGGCTTTGGGACCGTAGTGATGAGGTGTTTAAAGCAATTATTTTAGGAAGGCTTTTTCAAAAAGCAAGTATTTTGTCTTACAGGGGAGAAAATGCCTGTCATGTTGCAGCCTGAAAATGTGACCTGCAGATGCTGAAAAGTCAAAAACAAAAGAAAAAAAAGCAACAGCGTGTTTGAACATTTTCTTCTTCTTCTTTTTTTTTTTTTTTTTTTTTTTCTGTTCCTTCTCTCACCCTGCTGTTGAGAACAGGAAGGGAGAAAAAAGGGGGTGCCTGTCATGATTTAGGAGCATTTATATTTGTGATTCCAGAAGCCAAGAGGATTGTGATCCCATGGAGATGGATGCTCCCTAGGACTGGAGTCACTCACTGCTGGGCAGAAGGGTATTCCTAAACATATGGATTCACAGAAGTTAAGAATAAATTTGTTTTTCCTCCAAAAAATATTTATTTTCATCCCATTTCCAAAAGTTGGTTTGATTTGGTTTGTTTTCTGGTGTTTTGTTTTGTTTAGTTTTGTTTTAATGTAACGATTAGGTTTCCTTACAAGACTGAAACTTCACACTCAGAGTAGAAGGATGTCTTTGATTAACAGAACATGCTAAAAACTGAAAAGATGCTGGAATTGCCAGGGCAAAGGTAATTTGAGGCTGCCTCATGCTGTGATACACCCCAGGGATACTCATGTCTGTGAAACAGAGGGTTGCTTTCCACCATCATAAGAGCAGGTGTATGTTTTACCAGATAAGTGACAGGAAAAAGCATTTATGAATAACACACATGGAGAAGGGACTCACTTGGAAGACACAGAAACACAGAATCATCAAATGGGGGTTGGAAAGGGACTTAAAGATCATCTCGTTCCAACCTCTCTGCCATGTGCTGGGACAACTTTGCCTAGATCAGGCTGCTCACCACCCCATCCAGCCTGGCCTTGGACATTTCCAGGGATGGGGCAGCCACAGCTTCTCTGGACAACCTGTTCCAATGTCTCACTACCTCAAAATTAAAAAAAAAAAATTCCTCCTCATATCTAACCTAAATCATAGGCTTCAGGATAAAGGGTAAATAATGGGTTTAGGCATCTCCTGCTCCATGGGTTCCCTGGCAGGACTGATATTTAATTATGGTCTGTGCTGTGTGGCAGCTCTTCCCAATCATTCCTAATGTCCTGGGCTGGAAGGGTAGGGAGAAACTGTCAGTGGTGGTGTGCAGCAGCATAACCCAGCTCCCTGGCTGCCAGCCAGTGTGGATAACAGACATTTACTCGGGCTGTTCCTCTGACAGACCCCAGAGAAACTTCCCAGAGCATTTGTGGCACTGGAGCTTGCACCACCTCCACTGTACCTGGGTGCTGCCAACCCCTCCTGCAACACCCTGCTGCCACCTCACTCTGGAGGACAAACTTCCAGGTGTCTCACACTGTTCAGGGAAGTTCTCCTCTTCTCCAGCACCCACTCACGTGACCCTTGTTTGGAGATGTGGACTCCAGCCAGAGCATGGATGAGTTTCCCTAGAACTGTGGATTTGTTGCTTGAACTCTTTGGGTTTGGGACCCTGTTCCTGCTGCTGTTCATTGTGCAAAAAGACTAAAATTTATCTCTTTGGTGAATTTCATCTGGAAACTTTAGTGGCTAGTAGGTTATAGCACATCCTGTCTGTAGGGATTGCCCCTTCACAGGGAAAAATCCCTCTGCATGGCATCCCCAGGGAGCACCAAATCACACCAAGATCTCAGTCCTTATCTCCAGCAGGTCCCCCCTCCTCTCACAAGTCCAGGGGTTGGATGTTGACAGCTGTACTCTGGAAGCATTGCAGAGCTGCCTGTGATAAGGGTGATGCTCACAAGAGCACAGGGAAGAGCTGCAGCAGAGGCCAAGCCCAAGTTCAGCAGGGATATAACCCAGAAGCTGATGGTCACCTCAAATCTCGATGCCTTCTGCTCAGAGCAGGACATGCTTCCTTATCCTCACCCTCTCCATAGCAGTGGGCACCCAAACCCACATCTGGTGTCCTCAAAACACAGCTGAGAAGAGCTGGTGCTGGTGTTGTCGTGGTGCTGCCGTGGTGAGAAGGGATAATGAGCCTGCAGAGTACCCATCCCAGGGACATTCCCCAGTTCCCCAGCGAGTTGGCAGAATTGTCAGTCTTGAAGCATGAGTGATCTGAGAAGGGAACTGGAGGAGACACAGGCTGCTGCTTGGACAGAATTGTTGGGCATGTCTCCTATTTCCACTTTCATCATAAAACTCCAATACAGGAGCCATGGAGCTCTACGTGCACCAAATTTGGGAGGAGTGACCACAAACACTGTACTTGCTGCTCAGGCAGATCTAAGAGAAGGTTTCATGAAGGAAAAGACTGCTCCAGGGAGGTGGGATGTCCAGGGAATATCCAGACATGCCCAGATCCAAAGGTTAGGGAAGGTGGATTTGGATGTTGATCAGGGTTGGTGTCTTGACCACAGGTCTTGGGATATCTTCTGCTGCTCCCAGACATTGCCTGAAGTTCCAAAAGCAGCTAAAATGCCAACATCAAAGTTCCCAACCTCCACATCTCTGTTTCTACATGTCAATGACTGCACTAGACACCACCAAAAAGTTTTGAATTCTTCTTCAACACATTTTCCTTTCAGGGAGCTGATACACATGGAGATGTCAGAAGAGGCATTCTTTTCCCACAAGTCATGCTACTGAAACATTGCTGAAACAGCCTCAGCCCAGAGGCACCCCAGCAGGTGCCATGTTCACCAGTGTCATGTTCCAGAGCTGAGACAGATGAGGGCCAGGTCAGCACTTAATATTCAAATTAATGGATTTGATCTTCAGCTGATCTTCAGGACACCCCTATTAGCCCAGCTCTGTGATGCTGTAGCCTTTTCAGCAATCCAAAATATTCCCAGGGTACTCCTCAGGTAAAGCCAAACACTTTAGGGGATGCCTGCATGGTGTGGCTTCACCACAGCTTTCCCCAGGTGTGACATCTATTTGACAAATTATTTTCTGAAAAGCCTCAATCATTTCAAAATAACTAGGCAGGTTTTTTTCTTTTTTTTTTTTTTTTCCTTTTCTATGGATAATTAAACTTTGCTCTATTCAAAGGCTTTCAAAGAACAGCTGGCAGAAAATAAACCCTCAAATTCCAAGGAAAGAAGGAAGGGTTGCTTTTACAGAGTAATCTAAATTACCCACACTTCAAAAGCAGAGCACAAAAGAGGCATTTAAATAAGGATCTTTTGTTCTGTGGTTGCTGTTACTGGACAGTGCTGCAAAGCCCTTTTTCAGCTCAATATAAACAGCCTTTTAAAACCTAAAGAAGTCTTTAAAAGGCCATCAGATTAGGATTAGAGAAAAATTGTATCCAGACTGCATTGAAAGTTACTCTACAAGCCAGGAGGAATCTTTCATGGATTTGGCTGTATTTGCTTTTATGATCCTCGCTCTTCATTTCTGGCTTGCAGTCAGTCACAGAGGGTTTGCTGTTCCTTCCAGGCTTCTTCTGCAAAGAAACAAACGGGAAGAGCTTCCCCTCCAGCACAGTGCCTTAGGGATACCTTGCCATCCTGCTGTGTAAAAGGCAGCATCACCATTTTCAGCCAATTCTTACATATTTCAAAACCCTGATGGTGTTCACATCAAGCTGGAGGAACAGGAGGATTATGCACAGGCTTGTGTTTGTAGAAAGGATCCTCCAACCTCTCGAGCCTCTCAATAGCTGTGTCCCCCCCATGACTCATTACTGCAGGTGAGGAGCATGGAACACACATACAGTCACACAGCCCAGCTTGATTTAATTAGAGACGCTTTTAATTAAATTTCATCATTGAACCTGTAGCAGGAGCATGCTTAGATAAAAATATAATGAAGAGTTCCTTGGCAGCAAAGAAGAAAGGTGTGACTTCAGCTTAATTACTTGGACCAGCGGAGGTGGAACTTGGTTGTATCTGAGAGCTGGCACCAAATTAAGGCTGCAAACAACGGCGTTTGCTGTACACTCTGTGGCTGTCCTGCAGCCTTCACTGCCATGGTGGCTATGTAGTTTCATGGCAGCTGAGATACAGCTCCTGTCTAGGTGAAAGAATTGATTAGACCTACAATTACACTGTGATAATTGTCAAGAAGAGAGGCCTCTGCTGCAGGCAGGCAGGTAATAGGATGTACTTTAGTATTAGGTTCCCTTGAAATTCTCAGACCAAGAGGTAGGTTTAGGAGATACCCAAATCTTGCTCAGATGGAGCTGGGAAATTTGAGTCTCGTGGATCCTGGACGGCCAAAGTCCTTTATCTCTGTTGGAGGGCACTGCTGCAGAAAAGGAGGCATTGATGAATTTCCCCCCTTCCCAGTTTTCCTTCCAGAAAGGGGACACTTCTCTGATTTGTGAGTCATTGAAAGCTTGGAAGAAATGTCTAATTTGCCTCCTCATTGCCAGACACATCCCAAGCTCATCATTTTCTACCAGGAGGCAGAGAGAACGGCCATTAAACCCAGCACTGAAAGAAGAAAATCACATGCACAATTTGCTGCTTGTGCCTCTCCCCTGGGACTCCAGGGTTTTAATGCAATTTGGTGTATCCCAGCCAGTGGTGCTTGGCTGCTTTTAATTAAAAACAAAAATTAAAGGATTTATGTTGGGATTAAATGGGATAATTATTGATTGATCTCTGCCTTCTAAATTGAAAAGCATTTGGATTAATCAGCTTTTAAATAGGAAATCACTCGTCTCTGGACAGGAAGCCAACCTCAGGCCCTGCACTCTGGCAGGGCTTTATTTTTCCTTCTTCCTTCAAACCCACTGGGAAACATTTTCCTTCCTTTTCTTCTTGTTTCATACCCAGAAGAAAACTGTTTTCATTGAGACAGACTCTGGGTCACGAGGGTTAATATCACCCTGCCTTGCTCTACCTGCAGAGAGCACCTGCCAGGATCTGCAGCATCCTGATGGAGCTGACCAGGAGTACTGACACCTTCTGGGACCCTTGTGCTGGGAGCTGGGCCAGCCTCCTCCCTGACTGGTCCAGTCAGCACTGAGATATTCCGTGATGGATGGAGCAGGTTTGTACCAGCGCTGATTTGGGTGGTTCTGTCTTGCAGGCCAAGCAAAGCAGCCACTCAGACAGCCAGCTCAGCAGTCAGGAGAGGCTGGTAAATAAAGCAGTGTAAAGCTTGTTCTTGGTTGGGTTCTGGGACTGTGTGTGTCACCCCATCTGCACAAGCAGCTGGAAATCAGGTTAGGCAGCTGAGGAAGGTGGTAGGGCAATGTAAACTATAAATAATAATGGCACAGCCAAAATTACAATATTCTCCAACCCCAGCTTCAGAAGTAGGCTGCTGATCTAAGCACTGTGAGTTCAGGTTTTTGCATTTATTCTGGGGCAGAAATTGTGCAGTTCTGTGACTCTTATATATACTTGGAGTATTCCACCAGCAGGAAAACAAAAGTCTTGTTAACTCCCAGGAAACCCCAAATGCAGAATTTGGAAGAAAAAACTTGCTATTTTGGGGACTTCCAGCAGGATTTTTCAGCCTTTGAATTAAAGGGTTAGGGTTAAAATGAAATAAAATTTCCAGTTCCAATTAGTCATACTTCCAATGCTAGAACTTAGAAGCAGGTTTTAACTTTACCCTTTGTGAATGAGGAGAGCAATGTCCATACTACAGTCTTTGTCTTCTAAGTTCCTATTTTATTTTTGAAAGTTTCTCCCTTCAAAACACTATTTTAAAGATTCCCCCATCAGGAGAGAGCAGGATACCCATCCAGACAAATTACGTTTTTCTAGGAAGCTTTTCTGCTGAAGTGCTTCAATCACTGGGATGCTGGTCCAGCAGTGACTCATGCAGACCTCCCCCACAGCTCACCCACCAGAGGTAGGTGACCTGGCAGCAGATTGCACCCCTCTGCAGATGCAAGGTAATTCAGACTTGAAAGGATGATTTGAGTTTCTCACACAGTAGTCAGCTCCACAATAATTGGAACAAATACCTTTCTTCAGGTGCATGAAAACCTCTCCTCCACAGACAACCAAACCTGGAGATCAAAGCACCCACATTGTGTCAGTCCCACTCCCTGAGCATCCTGAAGTTATCACCACCCTGGCCATAACCCTGGAATGATGCCTCCTGCACAGCTTCCCCAGGAAGAGCCTACTCAGAGCTCAGCCTTGCTCACAAGAGTGTCAAGAACTGCTGATGTGATTATGGGAGACCTAAAACTCCCTGAATGGAGGTTGTAGCCAGGTGGGGGTTGGCCTCTTCTTCCAGGTAAAAAAGGG
Organism: Rhipidura dahli; assembly: GCA_013399225.1. Classification (NCBI taxonomy): domain Eukaryota; kingdom Metazoa; phylum Chordata; class Aves; order Passeriformes; family Rhipiduridae; genus Rhipidura; species Rhipidura dahli. The sequence continues at coordinate 18,361 of VXAC01000787.1, read as the reverse complement.
ATAGGACAATGAGAAAAGGCATCATGTTGTACCAGGGGAGGTCTAGATTGGATTCTAGGAAAAATGTCTTCATTGAAAAGGTTGTCAAGCACTGGAACAGGCTTCCCAGGAAAGTGGTGGAGTCACCACCTCTGGAGATATTTCAAAGCTCTGTAGATGTGGTACCTAGAGGTATGGATCAGTGATGGGCCTGGCAGTGTTGGGTTAATGATTGGAGTCAGTGTTCTTAGGGTTTCAACATAAATGATTCTATGATTAGGTAATGATGATATAAAAATGGATGAAGTGTTATTTGAACTGCAAAGTCTTTTGTCTCATCTCAGTTCGGGTGACCAGCTGGTGCATTTTCTAGAGTGGCCTGGTCCTCAGACTGACTTCACATGCCTTGGGTGGAGGGCTGCCACAGGAGGCCTTCTAATTGACATCAGGAAAACAATGAGCTCCACCAAATGCTGGCCAACCCAGTGGGGCCATTCAAGCCTCCCTGGATCACAGTCTGGCTCTGCTTTTGGAGATGAGGACAAGGAAGAGCAGTTTTTCCCTACCTGTGTATGCAGACATATATGCACAAGTTATTATCAGTATTTTCTGCTTATCCCGGGACTATGAGATGGTGGAAAACAAACGGACCTCAGTTGTCCTTTTAAGAAGAGACTAAAGCAAAAAAATCGAGGCTCAATAAATTAATTGATTAGAGAAGATAACAGATAGTGCTTTTATGTCTAAGATTCATTACATTAAAGAATCTAAGAGCCAGTGATATAAAAACCCAAAGGGTAGACATCCTGCTTTGAATGCAGATGGGGAAGAGTAAAATTCACTTATCTTCTTGCCATTTTCCCAAATTAAACAAGTGGAGCAAGGCTAAAGAAAGGGAACCTTTAAGAGTGCAGAACCAACATCACCATCTGCTTAAGCTTAATCTTGCTCAAGACCTTTTCAGCAAACTGCACAGTGCCATTGCCCATGGTGACAGAGTTAAACCCACCCTCAGACCTGTCAGTCAAAACTAACAGTCCTGACTTAGCATCTGATAGAATCCCACTGCTCTTTTCACCTACCTGCTTTGGGATTAGTAAGAATATGGGGCCATATTTTTTTCCAAGGAACACAGCAAAAAATTTAAGAGGCAATGGAACAATTTGTGACAAAATTAAATTTAAAAGGAAAAAAATCCCCAGAAGAGTGATGCAGCCTGGAACGGGGTCCCACAGAGCCTATGCCATCCCTGTCCTTGCAGAGATTTAAAACTGAGTAGACAGGGTTCTGACCCCACCTGATTTAACATCAAATCTTGAAGTGAACCCTGCTTGAGCAGGGCATTGGACCTCCCAGAGTCCTGAGTGGCTTTGTGATTTCATGGAACATTACTGACTTACCCTGCAGCAATCAAAGTTATGAACCATGAACTTTACTTTTGCTGCATTCACTCTTTCATACACCTTCTGTCCATGCTTTGCAAGCTTGCATGGTAGGGACTAAGGACTGTGAATTTGATCTGATAATTCCTGAGCAGTGTGGGAAGCACAGGAGACCTCATGTGTGTACAGGAGCTGATATCACCAGGGAAACCCTCAGCTTGCTGCTGTCTGGGGTTTCCCATGCCAGGCATGGTTCACTGTGCTACCTGAAAGGTAATATGAAGCATTAACAGGCAAACTGCTTCCCTGGTCAGTAGAAAAGGATATTTGGGCAGGAGAGAACAGAAAGATTAAATTTCTGGGTGATAGTCATGTGTTTAGCAGGTGCATGGTAGGACACTGCCTCGTGTCTGAGGAACCTCTAAGGCAGCACCCAAATTGTCCCTCCAAGAGGCTGTAGCATTGAAAACCTCGTACCAGCTCTTTGCAGGCAGAAACTGGGGCAGGCAGCAGCTACTAACAGCTCTCCTGCCCACATCACTGTGACCTGCTTAAGCACCTGCCTCTGCATTCCAGGGCAGCCTGGGTACAGGATGACTGCACAAAGGTAACCTTCACCCTCTCCTATGAGCCTCATCATGCAGTTCTTTCTTCTCCTACCTTATCACTTTTCCATGACCTCAAACACCCCCAGGAGCCTGTCAGAGTTTTGAATTCTTTATTCCAGTAATGGCAAAAGCCCTGCAGAGTCCAGCCTCTTCTCCTCAGTAGCTGCTGCTGTCTGGGACAGCTCAGATCACCAGAGGGTGCTGCTGGTGCCCTCCAAGAGCCAAGGTGGCAGCTGGAAACCAAAGGAGCTCTTCTCCCCTGGGTTCTTTTTCCCGAGCAGTGACCTGTGTGTTCTCAGGCAGACTGGCCTTTTCTCCTGTGCACTCCCACTTCCTGTGGTGGTAGGCTGTGTAAAACCACCTTTCTCTGCAGTCTCAGGCTTGAAGCATCCTGGAGAGAGATGGTGTGTGAAATCCTGAGGTTTTGTTCACTCTCCTTCCCAAAGTCACCTGGCAGCCCTGGGAGCAGGAGGGCCAGTAAGGCTGAGTGGTTGACCATGGTTACACATTAAGCAGGTTTGTCACCACCCCAAAGAGGAAAGGAGAGGTTGTGTGCATATTTGTGCACGTGTGCTGTGCACAAGCACACACAGAACCACTTAAAACCAGTGCACCAGTTCCATGGAGCAGCAGAAAAGTCCGTCTGGACCTTTTGGCTTCTCATGCCTAAAGCTGTTGTTGTGTTGGATTATCCCCACGGTTTCCGAGGCATCCTTGAATTTAGTCTTGCTTGAATTTAGTTTCTATGCTGTTTGCTTTCAGCCAAGTTAATCCTGGCTGTCACTTGAGTACAGTTAATGATGTTCTACTCAGAGATTTGCAGTTGTGCATAATGGGGCTGGAGTCCCTCCCTGTGCTCTTCACGCTGCTTTCAGAGACCTTCTGCCGGGTGCACAGGAGTCACCGAGCACTTCGCAAAGGAGTGCCTGAAAATGAATGCTGCAGCCCTAAACGAGCTGCTGTATAATCCTTCTATCTGCCTCAGACTCTCTCAGATTAATTCTATTTGCCAGTCACTTTCCCCTTTCTCTAGAAAAGGGACATATTTTTAGCCCCTGAACAAATCTGACACAGTGGAGTTTCCCTCGTGTGTATTCTCGCTTGTCACCATTTCAAAGTGGTGGTTTTTTTTTTTTTATTTTTTTATTTTTTTTTTTTTAAATCTCCTCTTAATTTCTTGTTGCCCAGGACTGGGAATTTAAGATTTATAATACTTGCAAGAAACACAGCCCCCAAATTCCACCAGGATAAAAACCCACCAGTGTGAGCTTGTAAAGTCACAATTAAAGACAAGCTCCTCAGTGGAGCCAGTGGCTCTCTCCTGCCCATGGCTTTAACACGCCCTGGACAGGCCAATTGTGGTTATATAATACTGGCTCTGGAGCAGATGCTGCTGCGTTCGGGCTGGGAGATTATAGCTGGCATGCACAACTAATGGGAGCTTTCTGACAAATGCAGCCACCCCTGCCGGGCTGGGGATTGCAGCGAGGCAGCCGCTCCGGGCGCCTCTTCCCTGCAACCCTGTGCGGCTGGGATGGAGACGGGGACCGGAGCCGAGGAGGCAGTGGGAGCAGGGAGCCTCGAAAGCAACACAACAACAACAACAAAACACCCCAGAAAATCCGGCAAATCCTGCTCAGCCCACGTGTGGCTGGAGGTGCACTGCGGGCTGTGACCGACCAGCTGCAGCAGCTGTCAGGCGCGGGTGGCTCGTTTGGGGAAGGATGATCTACTGCATCCAGCATGGCTGCTGTGCTCCCGTGGCTCAGCGAAGGATTGAGCTTTTCTCCACGTTCCTTTGTGATTCACCACATGTTTGGCGTATCGAGTGTCTCGTCACCTTTTCCAGCGCCGTGACTTGGTGCTGTGGCATGTGCAGCAGGATGCCACCGAGGGGATGGGGCAGCAGGCCCTTATCAGCCTGCTGGAGAGAGGCATTCACACCTCAGTATCAAAAGGCTGCCCTAACAACCCCAATCTGCTCTGACTCCGATCCAGGAAATCTCACGTGCCGTCTCTGGGTGAGCTTTTTCCAGGCAGGTAGGCAGGAGGGAAGCAGAAGGAGAATTTCCAGCTGCTGCTTGCAGCAATGCTGCTCCCGTCCCCACCCTTGAGAGACTTTCTATGTCTGGCTGATCAGTGCCAGTCCCTGCCATCCCCAGGGGGCTGCAAACACAGCCCTCCAAGTGTCCTGCACTTTGACAGGCACAGCCATTATTGCTGCCTGCTGACTCCCTCCCAGCACATCTCTCCAAAATCCTGGGCTGCTACATCACGTTAAAATGATGGACAAGGAAGAGCTGTACCCAGCAGATGCAAACCTCTCCTTGCTAGTGCTTAAAGGTTGCTTCACATCTGGATCCCATTAAAAAAACCCCTATCCAGTTTGGTTGCTAAATAAAGCTCATCCAGGCATAAGACTAAATGAACAAACATTTCTAGTAACACTGGTGTTGTCTGGTTTGAGATATGTGCCACCAGTGGTGACCTTATGCTACCTTTATAGAAAAGGTATACCATACCTACCATACTAGGGATAGGATCCAACTGGATCCCGTTCCTCATTAAGTAAAACAATTAACAGGCCACCTCCTACTCAAGCCCATTTGGCCATTTCCAGCTTCACATCTTCTGTTTGTTTCTGAAATCTGGCAAAACTAGACTTTTGGTATTGCTGCCTGCACTTAGGACAGGCAGGGGGATGAGGGGGAGTGCTGCATCCTCATGGCTCACACTATGGGGCATCCCATCTTTCCATATGGAGTTGTGTCAGAATTCCCAATTTACCTCATTCACTTCCTAAATCCCCACTGAGAAGGGGCATCTCTGAGAAGGGAACTAAAAGGAGATCTGAAAGCTATTCATAGAATCATAGATACACAGAGTCTTTCAGGTCTTTTCAAGGGACTTTAAAGATTATCTCGTTCCTACTCCCCTGCCACGAGCAGGGAGCCCTCCACTCTACCAGACTGATCAAAGCCCCACCTAACCCAGCTGGAGCACTTCCAGGGGAGGGGTATCCCTGGGAAAAAAATTGCCAAATAATGACCCTTTGGAAGGTCTACCCAGGAATTTGTTCCTACTTTCCAGCCTCATCTGGGGAACCACCTCTCCACCCACAGTCTGAACAATGACAGGTCAGTTGTGTTGGAGCCTCAACCAAGAGAGGATTGGACCTTGCTGGGCTGCAGGCATATGTTACCTTCCAATTAACACTGTAATTTTTCCTTTTTTTTGCACATGCACCACATCTGTGCACACACACTCCATCCATTCACCCATTTCACAAAGGGCAGAGGAAGCTGACAGATCCTTCAAAGGGCTTCTCTGCATTGTAACCCTTTGGCTGCATTTCAGGACCTTTTGGGGCTGGGCACCAGCAGTACCTGAGTTCATTTTAATTCTGCTAACTTCCAGCAGTCAGGTTAGAACAGCATGGGGGTCAGCACGGGCTGAAATCTGTCCCCAAGCCAGCAGATGAATCAGTGCACAGAGGGCTCTGCCTCATGTCTGTGGTCAGCACCTGAGTAATGCCCATTTCCCAAAGGCATGTCTACACGATGCTGCAGCTCCAAGCAGGGGTGTCACCAGAATAAAATCTTGGGCTCCAGCCACTGTCCAAACCACAAAGCCTCCCTTCTCCCAGTAATCAGCAGCTGCTTTGATTCCCAGAAGTGACCACACTTCAGCAATGGCTGTCGCAATGTAAATATTTTCTAACCCACCAGAAACACATGGGCAGGCTGTCCTCAGGGGTTTGTGTCCTTAAAGTGAGAGATGCAAGTGTGGAGCTGGATGATCACATGGGGTTTGTTTGTTCATAGGGAGTGCAAGAGCAGGTGATTGTGTATTTGCTGTTTAAGAGCAGCTGTCAGCTAAATCCCACCACAAATGGTTCAGTAGTCACCTAATCAAGGATATTAGAAGTGGTGAACCACAGGAGGAAGAGCAGTGACCTTCTCATGAACCTGACTGCAGCAGAGGTGTGGCAGCTCCACGGTGCCGTGGCATTGCTGGCAGTGGCCAGTCCAGGCCACGTGTGTGCAGCCCAGCTCCTGTGCTTCTGTGGGAAGACAACAAGAGGGGATTGAGAGTCATCACAACTCCACAGGCTGTCCCACAGACTCAGCAGTACCCAGAGAGGAGATATTTCCCTGTGTGGCTGGAAGGAGGCCGTGCAAGTGACTGTAGTGGTCATTGACATGACCATTGCCACCAAAATCCTCCAGACCTGTGGTCATTTTCTTAGGCTGTTCCAGGGAAAGCAAATGTGGCAGAGGAGCCAAAAAATGTTGTGGCAGATCAAGCAGGCTTCAGGTAACAGCTTTTAGTTGCTGACACAAAGCAGGGTAATTCTCAACCCCTTTTTCAAATATGCATGAAGCTGGACATTACTCAATTGTCAATAGCACATTAAGAATATATACATTGAAGAGATACTAGATGACCTTGGTTCTTCACAGCATCAGCCACCTGGGGCAAAGGCTGGTTTTGCTCAAGGCCAGGGCTGGACTTGACATGGATTTTTAGGGGAGCAGGCTGGATGTGGGCAGAGCTGGGGCAGCTTTGCTGCCTGTGCAATCCCTGCAGTGATGCCATGATGATTTTTGTCTTTTTCTTTTATACCCCTGTTATACCTTTTTACAATTTCTGTATTCTCAGTGCTTTTTGCCCACATTCTTGGACTTGTTTGTCAAGCTGGGACACTGAACATTTCAGAAGCTTCGCAGTCAGGGATCAGTGTGCCCAGAGCCCAAGGGCCTCTCCAGAACACATTTTGGAAACTGAGACAGCCCCATCCAGGGGAAGGTTCCTTGGGGAAGGGGGGCTCATTTGAGCCTCTCATTGGGGAATTATGGATAGAAATGCTAATTATTAAGACTTAGAACATAAGACCAGATCTTGAGGAGGGGGATTGGCGGTGGCCATTGAGGGGTACATGGACGTGCATTCGACCTGGCCGTGGTGCACCTGAGGATCCTTAAAATAAACATCAAGGTAAAACCCCTTTTCCCCTTCTAACTGTGTTTGCCTCTTGATTTTAAGACCAGGAAAAAGCATCAGCAGCAGCTCCCAGCTCTGCTCACTGCTGCATTAACAATGGAGGGGCACTTCCAGGTGCTACAAAACTCCCCGTGGGCAGTGGAGACTCCCACCTCCGGGACATGGTACAGCTTCAGAGTGCTGCTAGAGAGGAACTAAATTCTGCCAGCAGTGCCAGAGACATCTGGTGCGAGCTGGATGCCCAAGCTTGACCAAAGCTTGAAATTGGAGCCTGAATCTTAATGAAACAAAAAGCAGATAAAGGAACAGAGAATTCAGAGAGAAAACTGAGGAGTCCAAATGCGTGACCACAATATTTTAATATGATATCTTCAGCCAAAGCTGCCCTTAATAAATATGCTCATAGTTTTGGTTCAGTCAGAATGTTTAATATAAAGTTGCCCAAAAGATCTGAGTTTGGGACTTTGTTCCACTATTGAAAGTAAACCATCTGTTGCCTGCTTTACTCTCACTGAAAATTAGGAAAAATCCTGGCAGAGAATTAATCAGTGACAAGCTGGAGACCTCCATGCCTGGGGGAGGGAAAGGGGTGAGGAGCTATGGTGTTTCTTGAGAGTGCCTTGCCATGGCTGATACCCTGGGACTGCCATGTGGCCATGTGGAAGCATCTGAGTCTCAAACACCAGCCATGGGCAACAGGACAGACTGCATCTGCCCCCAGGCTAGAGGACATCCACTGCCCCTGCTCTTTGGAAAGCATCTTGGGAGGAAAAGGGGAATCCTCAACTTGTCTTCCCTTCTCAGAGACCGAGCATGCAATCTTTACAGGGACTCCAATCAAGCGTCAGCAGAAAGCTCACTCCTGGAACTTGCCCGCTGCTTCTCGTGCTGGTCTGTGGCAGAAATTACATTTTAAGCTTTGCATAAAAGCCTTTGCTTGCTCACAGCTGAGTGATCACCAGCTTTTAATGTGCTATGACAAGGATGGCTGGGTGTTGAACCTCTTGGCCCTGCTGCAAGATCCCTTTTAGCCTGCAGTGCAGTTTGAGCCTTCCTGCTGAGTGTGGCAGGAGACATACCAAGATTTCTTAGATGCCTCTCTGCTCGGCACAGAAGGACAGCTGCTCTTGGGAGTGCTGCCCAGAGCACCCTTTGTGGCTCAGCAGCAGTCGTGCTGCACACAGGGAGAGAAGGAAAGTGGATTTACTGCTGAGTCAGGTGCATTTGTCCCGCTCTGGCCCTGGGTCCCGCGATGATGTTGCTGTCACACAGCAAAGTGAGTTGTCTTTAGCATCACTGATAAACATAAAGTAAAGAGATTTAACAAGCAGGAATCAACAACACCACCAAACTGCACTCACATCTTGGATCATTGACTGCTTGGGATGGTGTTCTGGCCCAGCAGGTTTTCTCCCCAGGAGTGGTGACAGCAGTAGCAAGATCGTGCTTTGCATTCTCCGTGGTCATCTTCTTGCAAGTCAGCAGACATCTGAACCCCACCAGCATTAGATTTTGTGGTTGCTTTGTAATGCAAGTGTAACTTAGCCCTTCTGTGGCTTTGGCTTCATTAATGTTGCACTCGTTTTTAGAGCATGAAACAATCTACCTTTTCCATCCTCAGGAAATGGAGAACATGTTTTGGCTCAGAAAAACATCCTCAAAAGCCCCGGAGGGAGATGAGGAGTCTTCTCCAGGTGAATGGCATTCAGAAATTCCTCCTGAAACCATGTATTTCTATGCATATACACACATGAATGCAGAGCTCTGCTTTTCTGATTTTATTTCTAAAAATATTATGAGATTAGTTAGACTTAAGGGGAAAAAAAAAATCAGCAGACATCCTGTACCCAAAGTCCCCAGTTCCTAGGGGCCTACCAAGGAGAACTCTCAAACCAGCATCTACCAGCCCACCTGGTGCCTTGAAAAACCAGCCAGGTTTCTCACTGGGACTGAACAGATGGAGAAGCAGCCGGTCCTAGGGAACTTCCCAGGCTTCTCCCCAGCTGGAAGAGCCCCTTGTCAAAGTCATTATTCCTATGCCACTGAACAAGACACAGATTTCAGTGCTGCCACACCAGCACCAGACTACAAAGTTGCTCTGAGCACTGCAGCACTTGCTCCCTGGGTGCTGCCCTTTCCTGTGGTGCCACCCATATTTCATCCCTCTGTACCCTCATACCCTTCCAATTTCGGATTGTCTCCCATCTCCAGCTACCTATTCCACCAACATTTATTTTCCCAGCAGCTGTTTCCCCTCTAGGAAGGTTTTGAGGTTTTGGGAGGCACTGGTTTGGCAGCAAGCCCTGATAGGTGAACAGAGAAAGATCCCTGGGACTGCTCTGGTTTAGGTCAGTCTCCCAAACATGATTTTCAGGGTTCAGACTGACTAAGGACTGCTTCAGATAAGCAGGTTGGAAGGTGAGAACCCTCTCAGGGAGACCAGAGTTTAGTCCTGCCATACTATTAAGCCTCTGGGCAAGAAAAGCAACCTGTGACTGATTTTTGTAAGCAACAGGAGTGTAGCCTATATGAGCTGGAAACACAGCCCAGGATGTGGCCCATGCAGATTAACAGTTCTGAATGGCTCCCTGCTCCAAAACTACCCATGGCTGAGGTTAACAGAGGGTGCACTTTTATTTGCCTCTCCTGAACACTAAGGACAGAGTGAAAAACCCAAGCCCAAGAGCTGGAAGTTGATGTATATCCTTACAAAGAGGGAAATTTGCAGAAAGCTGGTGTTTGGAAGCAGTGTAGGGCATTTCAAGCATTTTGGAGGCTAGAGAGAATGCAGCATATCTCATGCTGGATGTAAGGTACTGTCTTGTGCCCAGGTTCATAGACAGAGCTGAAAGCCAGGCGATACTTTATTCACATTGAAGCGACCACCTTCTCATCGCTTTTGTCAGTGACATGACGCTGCTGAGGAAATCTGAGCCTTGCAGACAGACCTGTCTGACCCCATTAGCTTGGGAGGGAGATGAGTGTTTGGAACGGAAACTCTCATCCTGGCTCTTTCATAGACCGACAAGACAGAGCACCAAGGTGCAAACATCACAGTGACTCATGGCAAGCTGAGCTGAAATAGAGATGATATCAAAGCATTAATAACAGCATCTTCACAGCCTTAAGAAAACCAGCCTTGGTGAAGGGAAGGCAGGGGAAAAACCAGACTTCCAGGGCAAAGAAGCTGTTTGAGGGCCTGATGGAGAGCAGGAATTCCCCTGCTTTAATAGAGGGATTTATTTTCTGAGTAGGTGATAACATCAAACTGACACCCCTGGAGGGAGAGCATCCCAATTTAGGATAGCATCACGAGTGTGTTTTGCCAGTCACTATGAAGGTATTTACATGCATTTAATCCACACAGTCAGCTGGTGTGAGAGTCAAAGCTCTCAAATTAGAGCTGGGTAAGGACCTTAAGCTTCAGGCTTCAGGGATTTGGACACAGCTCTGAGACCAGAACTGTGACACTTGCAAGCATCAACTGCCTACACCAAGAATGGAGAGGATTAAAAAAAGCTCAGATTGATAATTGCAAACATCATCAGATAAAAAGATTGCTACAGGATCATGTTTCACCTCATTCTCTTCTCTGGGAAAGTTCTTTTTATTTGGAGTTTACTTCAGGACAGAGTGCTGAGGAAGACATGACCTGCTTGCCTACATGAAGGTGACAACATGGTTTTACTGAAAATTCTCCCCTGAGCACTTGAACTAAACTCCTTTCAGAGGAACCTAAGGAGGAAAGTCCAGTCTGAGCATGAAGTGCTTTGCCCAACCTTCCCAATACAAGTTGCAACACTGGACTGACTGGAGAGGAGTACAGCAGCAAGTCACCCCTCCCTGAGCCTCTGCAACCTTATAAAGCAACAGCCTTACCAGCCCTGTTAGATTTGGACAGGGGCCACGTTTACCACCTTCTGGAGCCTGGATAGTTCTCCACCTTCCCCCTGTCAGTGGCCAGGAGTGTCTCTATGCCAGACACTCCAAGAATGTGAAGGCTGACTAATCTTCAGGCTGATCTTACATCCTTCCCAGGGAGGCTGAGGTGGGAGGCGATCACAGCTGCTGGGTAGCGGGCTCACACTCTGGCTCCTGAAGCTGTTAATTCCTCAGGACCCTACCCAAAAGTAAGCTTTGCTGCCTTTGTGGGTTTAAGGTTCCTGGAATATGCAAACCATATGTGAAAGGCAAGACCTTCTCGTGGTGCAACAGGGTAGGACAACAGTGGGGTGAAAAGCTGGGGCCTCATCCTTGGTGGTCACACCTGACCTGTGGACCCCTGACTAGGCACTCTTGTTTTCAAGGGGGGCAATGCATCTTTGGCTGCACTAGGGCAGTCCAGTGTCAGGCTCAGAATAGGGTCAGAAACATGATTTTAGCTGAGCATGTCCCTTTCTGGTTAACTACTACAACTTTGCAGCAAAATGAAGATATTTTCCTTGAAGCCCAGAAGACCTCCATAAGTGAGAAGTCAGGTGTTCTCTGGCCTCTGCTGTCTTCTCAGTGGACAGCAGGATAATTCACTCAGCCCAGCTCTATGGCAAATGCCATTGCAAGGAGCTGCTTTATTGCCAGACAGCCACTCCTGTCCAAATAAATTTCACCACGGTTTGAATGGCAAAAAGCTTTGATCTTAAACCAGCCCATTTTAATTGTGGTGGTTTGGGGTTTTTTTTTGCATCCTACACTAACATCCATCTGTGCAGTGTGCCCTAATGTAAGGAAAGGGGAGAAACAGCCTGGCTTATGATTGCTCACAGGAGTAGCATCACTGGAGTTGAATATTACAGAGTTTCAGAGGAGCTTTCCTCTGCCAGTGAGGGGAAAGAGGATTTGAGTCCAAGTTCCCCAAAACAGCCATGAGTTTTAAAAAACAAATAAATAAAGATGATCTTATTTCCAGTGAACACATTTTTTTGCCCACCACATTTTCTCTTTTGACTTACTCTATCACAGTGCTTTGTGATGCACTTTCTGGGAGATGAATCCAAGCACTGGAGCCCCACTGACAGGAAAACATTGAAACTGCTGCCCCCTGCACCTTCCTGCTGCCTGAAGAGGACAGTGCAGCAAAACCCTGGGGCTGGAGAGCTTGCCCAGCTCAGCCCTGCAGCATTTCTGTGGAGATAAATGATTCCTGGAGCAGCAGGCGTGCAGATAAGCAGTTATCTGTGCTGTGCACACACACAGGTGCCAGTGGTGGCACTGCACACAGACCCTGAGCTGCATCACTGCTGATGCTACCCAGGTGACTGTCACCTGCCGTGAGAGATTTGTGCCAGTGTCACCATCACTGAGCTCACCCCCTTCACCTGCCCACCACACCACCCAGCAGCTGCTCCTAACAAAGCAAATGAAGGTATTTGTAAACTTCTAATCCCCACCTTGCTTCTCCTGCTGTTTTCTCAACTCCTCCAACTTTTTTTTCTGAGAAGCACTTCACAGCTGTATGGCCATGGAGAGAGGTGCAGGGTTGATCTTACCTCTAATGTGCACAGCCATCCTCCCAGCTCCTCCTGGAAAACAAAAAGTGAAATACCTCCTATCTCGAGTACCTTCCCATTGGATAATGAAGGCAATCTAAACAAAGCTCAGGCCCCCAGAACTAACAACATCTGTTTTTCTGTGTTTCATGCCATGGAATTGGTGGTCCTTGGTGGCAAAGCAAATGCAAATTAATTGTTCCCCCTACAATGTGAGGCATTTGTAGGACCTGCCCTCGATGTGAAAATGCTTTACCTTTCCTTAAGACCTGAGCTCTTGTTACAAACTTTCCTGCTTGCCAAAGTTTCACAGCCTCCTCAGATGAATATTTTTTCAAAACTCATAGGAATTCTTTTATCTTTGAGACTTCCATCCCTCAACCAAACCAGACTGAAACAGGCCAGGGGGAGAGACACTGGCAGAGGTGTATGGAGCCTGTGACTGTTATTGTTACAGTGGTAGCCAGGCAGGTCCTGAGAGGAACCTGCCCTCCTTTGAGGCCTGATATCTTCCCTGCCTGAGTTAAGAGCTCCCTTCTCCTACTGCATAAGAGAAACAGCTGTCTTTACCCTGTTTCAAATATCTTTACCCCATTTCAATTATCTTTACCCCATTTCAACCACAGGCTTTAGAGAAGACCCTGCACATCTGCAGCACAGCACTGCTGAAGCACTTGGCACAGCTACAAACCTCCTCCTGCAACATCCAGAAAAATGCACCTACAAACCACAGCATCACACTTCTTCACCTCTTCTCTTCTGCCTCAAAGATTTCCCAGCAAAACTGCCTGCAAATCCAGGCTCCAACAAACCCAGCCAAGCACCAGGGAATCCCTTCTCTCCCCACTCCTGTAATAAGAAAAAGGAAATTGTATAAAGCTCCCATTGGCTCTTTCTCTGCCTTGTCTGGCCTGTTGGGTAAGGCAAGGGCAGCTGGAGGGGATATCCACTCCTGTTTATCATGGCTGTGGTTGCAAGCTGTGGTCCACAGTCTTGGAGAGTAAAAAAGGAATATCAAATTCCTTCAAGATCGACCAAAAAAAAAAACCACTTCCACATCTGCTGGGAGCAGGTTCAGAGCAGCACCTGCAGGGATGCTGCAGAGCCTGCAAAGAAAAGCTGTGAGCAGATCTGAAATGAGCACTTGGTTTTGTCTAGAAAAGATCCTGCATAAAGGAGACAGCTTTGGGCTTAGGGTCAGCTCTTCCCTGTGCCTGGGCTGCCATTACACAGCTATTTTCTAAAAAACCAGGCCTGCATGATGCAGTGAGCTTTTCTCCTTCTAGGTACCACCAATACAAACCACGCTGCTGGTTTCTTTTTTGGAGGACTTTGTTGGTCCTCAAAAAATCTGGAAATCCCTTTGTACTCCAAGGTGTCCCCAGTTGCTGTGAAGATGATTAGAGGCAGGGAATGCCTCTGTTGTGAGGGAAGGCTTAGAGTGCTGGGGTTGTTCAGCCTGGAGAAGAGAAGCCTCCTGGGCCTTTAAGCCCTGCCAGGACCTATAAGGAAGATGGGGATAAATGTTTTAGGGGAGTTTTGTTGTGATAGGACAAGGAGTAATGGTTCAAGATTAAAAGATAGGAGATTCAGACTAGATATAGGAATACATTTTTTATGATGAGGGTGGGGCACTGGAACAAGTTACCCAGAGGAGCTGTGGCTGCCCCATCCTTGGAAGTGTTCAATGCCAGGTTGAATGGGGCTCTGAGCAATCTGGTCTAGTGGAAGGTGTCCCTGCTCACTGCAGGGCAGTTGGATTTGATGACTTTCAAGGGGCCTTTCAAACTCAAACTCTTCCATGATTCAGTGAGTCCATGTCACCAAGACTGTCACCAAGGACCGGACTGTCCTATATTGCACTGGGCCCCGTGACTCCAGGTTTGCATCCTCTGTAGAAATTTTTATAATGAACACAGTTTGTCCCTGAGCTAAAAATGAAAGTTATTTCAGTTTTGCTTAGTCTGCAAGTTTTGAAAGAGAATTAAGACAAACTTAACTGGGACAGTCTATATGAAAAAAAAAAAAGTGTTAGAAACCTGGTTTCCTTATGGGAATTGCTAAATTCCCTTTAGTTTTAGAGAAACTGAGATTCCACAGAAGCCACAGAAGTCCTAAAGTAGAGCTACATTGTTTAAGTCACCTTTAAACTTCTTTTAGAACTATGCATATCATAATTTTATCATAATTGTCTTTTGTCTTTTTCTCTCGAAACCCCCCAAGTTTTTTGACTAACACAGCTGTTAGAAAGCCAGAAAGCTTGAAAATATGACCAGATCATATAAACTTGAAGTTTCAGGCTAAAAGTTTAAAAACTTATTACTACTACTTTTACTTTATTTAAAAATAAACTAACAGTAGTAGTAATAATAATGAGAAGAAGAAGGAAAGGAGGCAATTCTTTTGAATTAAAATCTCATTATTTAAGCCACTCTGCTGACGTTTGAACACTGGATAGCGGTTTCTGGGACTGTGCAGCTATTTCCTAGGCAAAAAAGACCTCCAATGCTCAGGCCAAGCTGGGACTCACAACCCAACACGAAGCAACGAGAGTCCGGGGAAAAGCAACTGCAGCAGAGGCCTCAGAAACTTTGCCATGGCAAAAGCACGTGGGCCAGGAGCTGCCCAAAGCCCTGCTTGTCAGCTGGCTAAAATAGCTCAGGCGGAGGTGCTGACAAACCCATGCCCGCGCCGCAGCCCAACACCTCCAGCCCTCGTGGGGTTATCGGTGACGTTCGACTCCGAAGCATTTTTTTGCCGGCTGCCAGTAGCTATTCCCCGAGGACTATTTGCTTTCACATGCTTTCCCTTTGACACGGCTGCTATTTCTTTGCAATATGTAAACACTCAGAAGGATTTCCATGTTTGTTCTTCGCCCGGCACGGACGTTCTTTCGCGGCTCGCTGGGAGAACTGACACGAAGGAGCAGCCGCTCCGCGGGCGTCCGGCGCTTTCTCCCCGTGTGCCACGCTCCCATCTGCTTTCTCCAGTTATAAATCCAGCTCTGCTCCAGTCTCCACACCCCTGGCACACAGCAGGAGAATGCATTCCTGGTGTCAGAAACACGACACTACCATCCTACATGGGCGTCCTTCAGAGCCCAGCGGAGGCTTTGCACTGCAAAATGTTTATTCTTTATTTCTCCCCTTCCCACAGCAGTGTTTTCTGGCTGTAAAAATTCTCTTTCAATCTCAAGTAAATTACTAATATGTGACTTTTCCTAAGAAAACTGACTGGGTTGCCTGTGCTGCTGTTAACTCTCTCTCATAATGCCAACTTTTTTCCAAAGTGATCTTGGTATTCAACACGACAATTTACATCAAAAATAAAGAGGAACAGAAACCACTAAAGAAAAAAAATCTGAAAACCAATCTAGAAATTGCTGGCCCTGAATCCAACCTCACGGATTGCACCAAGACTTGATTTAATAGATCTGCTGCCTCTTAAAATCAACCTAATTTTACTTATTAATGTAGTCAAGTTAAAAGAGGGTAGATTTAAACTGGATATTAGGAAGAAATTATTCATTGTGAGGGTGGTGAGACACTAGAACAGGTTTCTCAGAGAAGTTACTGATACCCTATCCTGGAAGTGTTCAAGACGGGGTTGGACAGGTCTTGGAGCAACCTGGTCCAGTGGAAGGTGTCCCTGCACATGGCAGGGGGCATTTGGAACTGGATGATCTTTCAGATTCAGTCCAACCTAAATAATTCCATGATTTAAAAAAATAAGTATAAAACCCATATTTTCTGAGGAGCCAATCCTCCAGGTTTCTTGCTAGGGCTGAAAACCAAGAAATCTAATTGGCAAATTTTGTGGGTTTTTTTTTTTTTTTTAATTTCATCCTGAAAATTAGAAAATGTGAAAACCTTTAGAATCTTTCCCAAGATCTGCATGAAAATAAGGACAGTCCTGTAACCCAAAGCAGCCCCTAGCACAGTGATGGGAACTCATCTATAGAAGTTAGGCAATTCTGGCAAAAACCTAGATGGGAAAATCTTCATAGTGGGGATCATGACACTGAACTTCCTTCACATGGGAATTTTGACCACAAATTCTAACCAGGAATTTCCTTAACTAATCTGACATTTCCCTATGGAGAAGTCTCATTTCAGCAAACTGCTCCTTCTAACCAAAAATATCTTCCTGAATTTTAGATACATTCATGCTATACACATTGACTCAGAAATCAAAGTATTATATGACACATTTTAGCAAATGCTTATTAAAAAAAAAAGCCTCCACAAATCAGACTGCCCCAGGTTAATATAAAACATAATTATAAACTGATTTTATTGAACTAATTCAAAGGTCTGACTGAATTTTTTCATTGCAGTTCAAACTAGCTTTCCTCCTTCAGCTAATTCTACTGGGCAGGATGGGTTGAAATATCAGTGTTGGGTTCATCCTATAAATGATTCTATTTGAAGAGAGGCTTTCAAATCTGCTTTGAATTCATCTGATGTAGCCAGAAATTCTCCACTGATTTCAACAAGCTTTGGATCAAGCCTTTAATGCTCTGTAGGCTGCCTTCCAATGTAAGATGAACTGGAGGGGTTTTCATCAACAAGCCTCCTAGCAAAAGTCACCATGCATTTCCCAAACAAATTTGTAGAAAAAGAGTCAGAGAAATAACAACATAAACGTTGATAACATAACCAAAA
>VXAC01000786.1:265035-339560 GCA_013399225.1 Rhipidura dahli | reverse complement strand
CTCTCCAGCAAATCCACATCCTTCTTGAGTTTGGGGCTCCAGGGCTGGATGCAGAACCAGAGAAGAGGTGTCCAGCTGGACAAGGACACGTGAAAGCCCATCAGGAACCTGACCATGTGGGAGCCCTGGATCCACCCAGCTCCCCCATGGATGTGGCTGTGGCCACTTTTCCAATGTCTCCATGTCCTGGCCTCTGGCCCTGCAGCCCCCGTGTGCTGTGTGGGAGCAGGAGTGGGAGGGAAAGCTGTTCCTGGACTTCCCTTCCCTCCATTCAGCTGCTTTCCCTGGAAAACGCAAACTGCACTAAAGAGATGGCATCAAGCTGGTAGAAAAAAGAGGTTAAAAAAAAAAAAACCACAGAAAAATGGCATAAATTAGAGGCATTGAGAGTTTCAATTTCGTTATGCTCATTGTTAATGTAATTTTTTTCACTTCTCTCTGTCTAAAAGGATTGAAATTTCTACCAGGGTAGTATTGGTGTAATATAATAAAATCAAACTCTTTCAACAAACTCTTGCTATAGAAAACTTAAAAGCAGGAAATTAATTTGCTTTGAAGTGTCGTAATTGTGGTTAATAGAGGGGTACATAGAGGATTAAAAAAAATGTATTTTACTTACTTACATTTACCTCACCTTAATTCAGTTTTAAGGCAAAAAGCAAGATATTTAACATTCCCTTAATGTCTCCAAATTCAACTGCTCCTCTTTGTATTTCTGGATCACTCTCAAGTTCCCTTAATTAGGAATAGAAATAAGGCTGGAAAATGGAAGAAGCAGCAGCATGAAAAAATTAACTTTTCACGGGTTGCAGCAAGTGCTGTTTGTTCTCCCTGAAGCTCAGATTTTAGGGAGCCTGGGATATTTTAAAGATTATTAGCATGGAGATCTTTGTTCATCAAAGGTATGTTTTAATTGAACATTTAGAAGTACTGGAGTGTGTAAATAAATAAAAACCAAAATGAAGTTTCCTAGGTGGGACATCTCTGCTTAACCAGGTTGTGCTCAGAGCTTGGGCCTCTCCCATTGTTTCTGGAGGTTATAAAATTGTTCTGCTGCCCCAAGAGAACCCAAACCTGGGGAGTCAGTGGGCTGGGAGAGCTGGGGGTGCTCACCTGGACAGGAGAAGGCTCCAGGGAGAGCTCAGAGCCCCTTGCAGGGCCTGAAGGAGCTCCAGGAGAGCTGGAGAGGGGCTGGGGACAAGGGCTGGAGGGACAGGAGCCAGGGAATGGCTTCCCAGAGCCAGAGGGCAGGGCTGGATGGGATCTTGGGCAGGAATTGTTCCCTGGCAGGGTGGGCAGGGCCTGGCCCAGGGTGCCCAGAGCAGCTGGGGCTGCCCCTGGATCCCGGGCAGTGCCCAAGGCCAGGCTGGACATTGGGGCTGGGAGCAGCCTGGGACAGTGGGAGGTGTCCCTGCCATGGCAGGGGGGGCACTGGGTGGGCTTTGGGGTCCCTTCCCACCCAAAGCAGGCTGGGATTCTGGGATTCTCTCACTTTCCTCCCCTTCTGCAGACACTCGCTGGGACAGGAGGGACAGCAGGGACCAGGAGAGCCCTGAGCACCCAGGGGACCAGCAGAGACCTGCAGCACTCAGTGTCACCCTAACTCTGCAGAGTAATTGGCAATGAGTTCTGCTTAACCACTTCTCCTAAGATAAGTTGGAAAAATTCAATAAAACTTGTGTTAAGCTGATTCCACGCTGCAGTACAAACAAAGTGTGGAGCAGCCTAATCCTCTTACACCAGGGAACAGCCTCCCAAAGTCATTATTTAATAAGATTAAATACTGCAGGTCATAAAAATTAATTTATATGGCTGCCATGGTTTAAAAACTACAGGTCTGCAGAGTGGGACAAATTCCTTTCCTGTGGAGAAGCAAAGGTGAGCACAAGCTGTGGCTGCCCACAGATCCCTGGCAGTGCCCAAGGCCAGGTTGGAAAGGACTTGGAGCAGCCTGGGACAGTGGGAGTTGTCCCTGCCCATGGCACAACATTGAAACCCCCTCTTTGATTGCAAACATTCCCTTAAAATTGTTTTAAAATTATTTTTAAAAATCCCTTTCCGGCATAGAGCTCCTGAAGTCCCTCCCAGCCACATTCATTTCACCAAAAAGGAGGAAATAAAAGGCTTGGACTACATGAGGCCTTTTCTCTTCTTTGCCCAAACCTTGCTTAAACTTGTAATTCCTTGATCCAATTTACCAAATTTTCCTCATGAGACACAAAAGAGGGAATGAAGGGAGCATAAAGACACCCATCAGCACTCCTCTGCTCTCTTGTGAAACTTCAGATGCTGTGTTAAATTTTTTGAACCCAGAAAGAACAAAAGTGCTTCTTACATTAAAAAAGGAAGAAATACAAATGCGTATAAATATAGAAATAAATAAATAAAAGTATATATTTAACCAAAGCCCTGCTCACAGTTTGGAGACACTGATCCTATCCTAACCCCTAAAGCTTTAACCCTAGCTAGGTCTATCCCAGCCCTGATGCTCCCGGGCGCTGTTACCTGGGGGAGCATCAGCCACACCACAGGCAGTGCCTTGGCTGCTGTGTTCCATGTCTTGGAATCAGGGAATTGTGAGGTTGGAAAAGCCCCTTCAGACCATGGAGTCCAACCATTCCCAGCCCTGCCCCAGCCACCACTGTCCCATGTCCCCAAGTGCCACATCCACACAGCTTTTAAATCCCTCCAGGGATGGGAACTCCACCCCTGCCCTGGGCAGCTGTGCCAGGCCTGGACAGCCCTTCCTGTGGAGAAATAATTCCAAACACTCAATCCAGACCTCTCCTGGCCCAACTTAACTTGTCCATCCTCTAACCCACCCCAAAGTGAAATGCAGCAATCTCTCCAATTAAAACAATCCATCATCGTTTGGGCACTGTACATAAAAGAGCAGAGGCTGCAGACACAAAGGATTCTCACCACTGGCATTTTCTAAAGCAATATTTCAGAAAAGGAAAAACCCCTCCATCACCTCCTGGAAACGCCAGCTTGCAGAGAAATAAATATCTCTTTTGTATCAAAGTGATTCCCAATCCCTTTGATAAATCTTACCACTGTGCAGTTGAAACAACCCCATGAAGGGCTGGAAGAATCATCTAAATGCATCTGAACAACTCTGTTTATTTTGTATTCCGGAGCGCATCGCACCAGCCCGCAGAGCTCTTCCATTAGTCTTTAAAAATAGTATTAAAGGACATTTCCGTCTATTTAAATTATGTCTATTTTCATTTAAATGAGTTGCTAAATAACAAGCTCCATGCCAGCGTTATGCTGGAGTGTGTGACTGCGAGAAATACACTTCAAACAAAACAAATTAGGGAACCTGGAAATTGCTACAGCAGAGCAAGGACATATTTTTGGGCAAAAGTAAACAGAGAACAACGGCAAGTCATCAAAAATATGATAATAAACCCCCGTGCTCCGTGCATGAGGAACAGCCCATATGGAGCAGCTCATTCCACTCCTGTGAGGGCTTTATTTATAAAACAATGCACAAAAATTGGCAGTTTCCTTCCTTAACTGGAGAGGGACTAATTACCTTCCCCTGGCCTGGTTTCTCACTCCCAGCACTGCACTGGGAATTCTGAGCTCAGAGCAGGACAGGGGGAGCACATCCCACCCACCACCCATCACCTGGCACAGCATTCCTGGGACAGCCCAGGGCTCCCCAGCCCAGCCCACTGCAAAACCAGGGCTCACACTGGCACAGCAGAGATGCCCTGGCAGGCTCAGGGACAGGATGGACAGTTCTCCCAGAGCTCTCCACCCTGGGCATGCTGGATTTACAGGAGCTGAGTGGAATAAAATGGAAACAATGAACCCAAAGGAATGCTGGCATTAAGGCTGGGACTCCCAGAGGTCACCTCCTGTGCTGCTGTCATCACACACTTTTCTCCAGCTTGTAAAAAATATTGGGATTGACCTCTATAGGACTGAAATCTCATGGGAGTAAAGTCTGGCTCTGCTGGCTTAGAATCAGATTTATGGAATCACAGAACCATGGAATAATGGAATGCTTTGGCTGGGAAGGGACCTTAAATCCCACCCAGTGCCACCCCTGCCATGGCAGGGACACCTCCCACTGTCCCAGGCTGCTCCCAGCCCCAATGTCCAGCCTGGCCTTGGGCACTGCCAGGGATCCAGGGGCAGCCCCAGCTGCTCTGGGCACCCTGTGCCCGGGCCTGCCCACCCTCACAGGGAACAATTTCTCTACTTACCAAAGTTAAAGAATTATCAAAGTTTGCCTTGAACTAAAACCCTCCTTCTATTATACATCAGGAATTTGTACATTATCAAATACATCAAGAGCACATTAGAGAAGAAATGCTTCATGTGAGACACTGTTAATCAAACACCAGGACTAGAAACCTCGTGGGGAAATGTGCCTGGAATTTTAAGCTTCCAGAGCAAGATGGGCACATCCACCCCCAGCACAAGGAGACCATGACTCTGCTGGCTACCACTGACACTTTGATTTTTAATCTCTGCCAAATTAATACAGCTCCTCATGTTTTGCAGAAAGTTGAGGCCAGGGTCTTATTCAGCCACCTACTACGTGTTGCTTGGATATGGATTATTATTTACCAAGCAGGATGTGGAATATTTTATTTTTGTACCAACGGATCTTGCTCACACGCAATCATTTGCATTCTTAAGAAGCCAACCCAGTCTGCTTTGTAACTCCTGTAAGCCCAGAAAAAGCATCCCCCCACTCCCTCTGTCTTGGGAACGGAATTTTCACAGCACACTAAGTATCTTCTGATTAGAATTGAGGGGTTTTTTTTAAAATACAGCTCTGACATGCCAAGGCACATTAGGCAAGACAAGGAACAAAGTCACACAGTAACAATGAACATCTTAAATAATTAATAAATATAAATATATGAACTGAGAACAAGGATAAGAGCACGTGTGAGTATTTGGGCTCAGTGCAACATAAAAAGTAATTCACACATAAAACCACCTTCTACCGTGGCTGTAAAGCTGCCCCTCTCCCATGGCACTCTGGAATGGTTTCTAAAAACTGGAAAGATTTGGGTCTTTTCACTGATATATTTCCAAAGGAATAAATCCATCTTCTGTAAACGGAAAGTATAGGAAGTTTTCTCAATACAGGTAATTTGCATACATATTTACCCTCTAGAATATTCCCAGCTCCAATAAGATGTAAAGAAATAATTCAATGTATACATTTGGTGCTCAAGCCATGCCACAAATCATGTGCACTTAATTCAACAGGGCCATAAACCCCAGAACTACAGGAGTAATCAAGAACCTACTTAACCTTTCTCCAAGCAACACTGAAAAAGTTAGTGTGAAATATGTGACAATCCCCTAAAATTATAACGAAAGGGCAGCGAGCAAGGTGTGCTGTAAAACACAATCGGCATGAAGGCAAGAAAAGCTGGAAAAATAGAAGAAAAATTAGTTCTGGAGTCACGCTCAGTAATAGCTGATGTATGCTCACAATAAAATGAGATGCAGAATGCAAAACTCCTCGAAAATAAAAGCATAATTTCAACAGTATTCAGCCAGCAGGTCTAAGAGTTACAGAATCCCTTTGGGTTGGAGAAATTAAAAAAAAAAAAAAAAAGAAAGAAAAACAAACAAAAAACAACACAGAATCCCAGAACCGCTGAGGCTGGAAAAGCCTCCCAAGGTCATCGAGCCCAGGCTGTGCCCCATCCCCACCTTGTCCCCAGCCCAGAGAGCTGAGTGCCACCTCCAGGAATTCCCTGGACACCTCCAGGGATGGGCACTCCAAACCTCCCTGGGTAGCCCCTGCCAAAGCCTGACCACCTTTTCCATAGGGAAATTCCTGCTGAAACACATAGAGGTTTTTTAAACCCAAAGTAATTTAAAAAGTCCAAATTAAGGCTCAGGTATCTTCTGCTAGATTGATGTAATTGCAAGACAAAGAAAGGAAGCCCAGGGCAATTGGGAGGAATTTGCCTACAGATCCCACCTTGGTTCAGTCAGTTATGGAAGCTTAGGCACAGATATATTTCAACCCTTATACACACACACATATATAATATCTATATATCTGGATTCTTGCAGAAAGCTCAGAAGTTTTACTTTCTCCAAGATAACCCGGAGCCAAGTGCAGACTTTCCCCACACAAAGTCCTGAAGGCTTTCACCAGCAGCGTGGTGCTGTCTCTGCATGTACTTGTAAAATAAAGAAATAATGTAATATTCAAAACTTCAGCTCCTCAAAGTCAGACCTCGAATCTACACTTAGAAAATTAAATAGTTTGCCTGATCGCAGAAGTCCCAAATGGTGAATAATTTCTGTCAGCTCACACGTCTCTTTTGTGGAAGGGGAGAATTAAAACATTCATAGGTATTTGTAAAGTGAAATACAGATTTACTTCAAAAAAATCCGTGGTACAGCGTGGTGGGAGGTGGGAGTTTGAGGTAATTACTGCAATTTCTTCTACCATTTCACAGCCAGGTCAGGGAAGCTGTGCATTATTTGGTACATTTAATGTGGGAAGGTGTCCTGCTCTGAGAGCTGTGGAGCCTCGGGACAACCCTGTGGCCACTGTGGAGCCCAGGACTGAGACCCCCGAGCATCCGTGAGCATCCCCCATCCCTCTGCCAGGACCAGAGCCCTGGGCCATGGGAAGTGTGGAATGGGAAAAGCCACACTCAGGACAACTCCTGCCCAGGAGGTTTTGCCAGCAGGCATCCCAAGCACTTAGCCATAGAATCACAGAATGTCCTGGGCTGGAAGGAGCCACGAGGATCATCCAGGCCAGCTCCTGGCCCTGCTCCTGTCAGTTATTCTGAGCCAGTTCACTTTGACATGCCCTGAAAGGTTTAACCTGGAACGTACAATGTATTCCTGTACAATGACAGGAAACAGTTCAGAAAATAAATAACTCATGGTCTGGTGTTTGTGTCTCATCTTTGAGATACTTCTCTTCTGAGCAATCTTTTAATTTCCCAGCCTTTCAAATTTTGTCTCTACAAATCTCTTCCAAACCTTGAGCAGCAACAATTAATATCTACTTGTTAGAAGCAACGTTAGCTACAAAAAGAAATAGGAAAGGTCAGGGACGAGGAGCTCGTGCAGACTCCCCCAGAGCAGGTAAGGAGGTGTTTTGACAGGAGGCTTCATTTGAACTAAATAATACGCTCAGCTTTTGAGTTGGGTACAAATGGAACCGTGTTGAGCTCAGAGTCTGGAGGTGGGTGGCTTTGGGCTGTAATTTTAATTAAGTGCTCATCCCTGTATTCAACACTTGGTGTTTCTCTGCTGTTAAAAGGCAGATTTGGGGTGGTTTTGCTGCCATGCCAACCCTGCTGCTGGGAAGCACCAAGCAGGGCTGAACAAAAAAATGGGAAGAAAAACCTGGAAACCAGCACTGACCTCCCGTGTCAGTGATCCTCCACGGTCTGTTGTACCAGGACATCATTTTGGGATGGAATTCCTTCAAACCAGAGGAGCCCACAGCTGGTGGCTCTTCAGCCCCACTGGCACCAGCACCTCCAGCTCCTTCATCACCATCACATCCCAGTGTTGGGATCCAGGGGAGTGGGCCAAGGGCCGTGGCAGATGGAGGCCTGGCCTCCCATGGCTTTCCTCCAGCAGCAACACTTCCGAGGTTTCTGGTGTCTCCAAACCCAGAAGGAACCCCCACACCTGGTCAGGGCCAGGGAATGACCTCAGCCTTCCCACAGAGCCAGAACCCAGCTTGGGCAACGTCTTGCCCGGCAATCATCCATTGCCTCTCCTTCATTGAAAGGTCTCTGGTGGATACTGAGTACAAGCCATTCCCACCTAAAACATCTTCTTCTCCAGAGCCAAAACCCTCTCCTGGGCAGAGCAGGGATGGGGAGTCAGGCCGGGGCACTTGGCTCTGGGAGCAGCTGTGGGTTCCAGATGCTCCCCACTCCTGCAGCAACGCAGAGTGACTGCAGGCGTTAGGGCAGAAGTAAGGGATGTTGTCTGTGCAGTTACACCTCCAGGAGAGGCAGAAGGGGCCACGTTCTGGCACAGCTGCTGCAGCCCAGCCAGCTCTCCATAAATCACAGCAGCGGGAAGCGGAGCTGAGAGCCGCGGCTCAGGGATGGGCACGTGGCAAAGCTGCTCTCAGAGCAAGGGCAAAGCAGCGCCCGGGTTCCCCGTGATGCAATACATTACACTGACAGGAGAGCTGGGAAGAGCATAAATAAAATGGATTTTATCATCCCCTATCAGTCTCTCGTGGATAATATGGGCTATTTCAAGAATACCTTCTCTGGCATCAAGGATAATTCAGTGGGAAAATAGACTGGAGCTGCTCACAGCAGAGCAGAGCAGAGCAGGAGGTGCCACGCTGCACTTCCACTAATGAATGAAGAGATCCAAGGGCTCCCGTGCTTCAGGGAGGGGCAGCCCAGCCCCATGCCCATCTTGTCCCCCGAGCAATAAACTGTGACAGCAGAACAACACGAGTTATTTCTATAATGCACACAGCCTTTCCTGTTCAAAGACAGCCAGAAAAAAACCCCACTTTGTTTCTATTCTCAACAGAGATCGCTCATTTTCCAGCTCCAGAGACATGAATATTCATGGCTATTGTTTGCATGGGGGGGCTCTCCTTGACTTCATCCCAATTTCTGAAGTAAATCCTAAACTTCTGCTAAATTGCAGAACTCCAATGGATACTTTGCTTTTAATTACTTTCAGAAGTGTTCACTGTCTGACACTGAGGGATGCATTCTTCAGCTGGGTGATACATTTATTTACTCCACTGTGCTTTTGGAATGTGCAGAATGTTTATAATTAGGCTGTGTAACCATGCGAGCCTTCAGCTGGTGTTTGCTGGGTTTAAAGCAGGTTTGTTCTGCATTTCCAAAGCAGGAAAAGCCACAATGCACTGAGAACGTTACACACTAATCTTTATACTTCCAGGGTAGGAAAAAAACCACTTAAAAATTCTAATTGTGGTGTTTGAAATGCTGCTGAGGTGCAGGGCAGAGCGATGATTCCTGTTTGCAGAGCAAACAGTGGCACCTGAGCACAGCCTGCACAGCCCCTGTGAGGGCACCCAGCAGCTCCAGCTCCTCCTGGAACTGGGACAGGAGCCTGGGCTGGGGAAAGCTCTTCCCTGGGCATCAGGAGCAGGACCAGAGTCACCTTGAGCAACCCAGGCTATGGAAGGGGTCCCTGCCACGGCCTTTAAGGTCCCTTTCAAGAGCAGACATCCTGTGATTGCCAAGTAGAGCCTTTCCAAGGCACCCCTGGGCTGAGCCTGGCTGGTGACAGCAGTGACAACGTTCCAGCCCAGCACAGGCATGAGGCTGCCTCTGCTCCCACCTGCCGAGGTGCCCCCAGGCAAAGCCCAGCTCGGGCACTTCGCAAAGCTCTGCACCTTTCTGAGCCTTGAAATGCCATTTCAGGCCCTGAGGTGGCTCTGGCTGGTGCCCTGCCCAGCAGTGGCATCAGTGCCCTTGGGACCAGCCTGACACTGGTGTGGCTCCTGAGCTCACAGCATTTCAAACCAGACAATTTCTTTCCAATGAGGTAATTTATAACTGAGGATTAAAGTAGGGGTCATTTTCTTCATTATTCCACAAAACCACGATTTTTAAATTGTTCTTGTGATGGTTTCTGCACTAAGAAATTCACATTTGGTGTCAGGTTTAACCATCTGTTAACACACATGTGATTTCAAAATTCTCCCTCATGTCATCCTCCAGCACAGTCCCCACCCATATGTGATTATCTCCACCACACAAATGTTCACTTACATCTTCCCAACTCTCCATACAAATTTCCTGGGGAGAGCTCAGAAACTGTATGATCCTCCCTTAGAACACTGGCAGAAGTTTAACCCAGGCCACAGAGCACACAAATATTGCAGCTTTGCCACCTCCCTGTGCTGCTGCTACACCTGGAGCCAAAGAGAATTATGCAATATGTGAGTTTTCTGCTCAGGAGCTCAAAAATTAATAATGGAATACCAGCTTCACTAAGAATCAATTTTTTAGCCTTCTTTTTCCCCAAAACAACCTACAAACTCCCGTTTTCTTTCCCGTAAAGTTTCAGCCATAACCAAATCAACAGGAAATGCAGATCATGCACTGCTGTCCTTGCCCATGGAAGGGGAGTTGGATCTAAGAGGAATTTAAGGTCTCTTCCAGCCCAGACCAGTCTGTGATTCTGTGATCACCCCCAGTGTGAGAGGCAGAGGAGCGGGTCCCTGCAACCCCCCCACCACAATCCAGCAGGATCCTCCCTTTGCTGGGGCAGCAGCTCTGCCCCTCCTGGGACCCAGTTACTGCACTGAACATCCTCACGTGAATGGCACAGAATCCCAGCCTGCTATGGGTGGGAAGGGACCCCAAAGCCCACCCAGTGCCACCCCTGCCATGGCAGGGACACCTCCCACTGTCCCAGGCTGCTCCCAGCCCCAATGTCCAGCCTGGCCTTGGGCACTGCCAGGGATCCAGGGGCAGCCCCAGCTGCTCTGGGCGCCCTGTGCCAGGTCCTGCCCACCCTCCCAGGGAACAATTCCTGCCCAATATCTATTCTAACTCTCCCTTTTTACTTTAAAGCCATGAGCCCCTGCCCTATCCCCTTGCATATCCAACCTAATCTGAAACACAAGGTGTGGGGATCTCCAGGATTTGCCCTGAGCCATGTGGCAGCAGATGGAGGAGCTGTGCAGAACCCAATGACTTTAGGAAGAGGTTTATCTCCTTAGAGCTCCCTGTGGCAGGAGCAGGGTGAGCTCAGGGCTGTGGGGAGGTCTGGTCTCTGTGCCAGCCCCAGGGGCCACGGAGCCCCACGGGAACAGCCCCAGCCAGGAGCAGTTTTTGCAAGTCCGCAAGATCCTGGTTCAGGGGACAACACACCGTCATTTTCTTTCTCTCCTTCTGAGATTTAAATAGGTCAAGTCCCTCACTCGGTGCAGTGCAGGAAATTGTACATTCCCACAATTGCATTTCAGAATGGATAATGGGCCCATTTAAGTGTTATCATTAGAGAAACGACAGCAAAATACAGCTGGGCGAGTCCTCCCCCTTCCCCACGCACTCCTGTGCTGCGATGCCTCTAAGTTATTCCAATCTTCAGCTCTTTGCTTCCCATCACTGCCTTTCAAACACACAGAACAGAAATTGGATTAAATAATGTGCTGAAGAGAACACTTTGCTCGCTGCAGACGTGCTGAGCCTGGCAGCTGCCGGGCTGCACGTGGCCAGGTGAGCTACTGAGGCTCAGGGCTCGGAGTGCTCAGGGATGAGGGGAGAAAACCTGACACTCCAACAGCTTTCCAACACCACCACAGTGATCCCAGCCACTCCACAGAGCAGTGCATTCCCTTAGCAAAAATAACGAGGGAGAGAAGGAAAGGAGGAGACAGGAGAAAGAGAAGCAGAACTAAATCCACACTTGGGTCTGGGGCAGTAACACCCTTCTTAAATTCTACATCTGTTCCATCCATCCAAATAAGTTGCTCACACAAAATTCTGTCACAGGTGTGGTGGGAAAGAGTGGAAGATTACATTAATGAGAGTTGAGAACACAAAACCAAAAAGTATTAAACAGAGAAACCAAAAGGCAGAACTTTGTCACCTCAGGGCCTGGCAGGAAAAGAGCGATGGAATGACAACTGAAAGTGCTTGAGGGCATGGATGCAGCCCAGAGCCACGGGGTGGTCCTGAAGATCCCTTCCATCCCAAGCCATTCCCTGGCTCCTGTCCCTCCAGCCCTTGTCCCCAGTCCCTCTCCAGATCTCCTGGAGCTCCTTTAGGCTCTGGAAGGGGCTCTGAGCTCTCCCTGGAGCTTCTCCTCTCCAGGTGAGCACCCCCAGCTCTCCCAGCCGGGCTCAGAGCAGACGGGCTCCAGCCTGAAGGACCAAGGCCAGGGCATGTCCAACCCCACAGAAATTACAGAAAACACAGGACCAGGACAGAGCTGAACTCTGAACCTGCTGCACATCCCCCAGCAGGAGGATGCAAACCTGCCCCTGGTCTTCCTTCTTTCCAGTCCCTACTCCCCAGCACAGGGTGCTGCACCTGCCTGCCTCTGGAAGGCACATTCCAGGAGCATGGATCAATGGAATGCTTTGGCAGGTCTCCCAAACCCCCAGCCCTGGCAGCCCTGAGTGACAGCAGGGGAGGCAGAGGAAGCCCCAGGACACTGTGCGGGGTCAGGGGCTGGGCTCGGCCCCAGAGCCTCCCCTGCACATCCCTGGGGAAGGACGGGGCCTGCAGGGTGGGCTGGGGGCTGCCCCAGCTCCCTCAGGGACAGTGCCACCCCAGGACCTTGTCCCTCTGTAAATGCTGGGGCTGTGGGGAGCTGGCAGCTTGGCCTGCAGCTCTGCCAGTGCTGCCCAGGCACTCAGCGGATGTACACGGAGCTGCAGCAAACTGTGAAATGAACTGTCAAGTCAGCAGAGCTCAGCTCTGAATAATGCCTGCCCGCTAATACTCATTGCCATCAGCTCCCAAAACACAAAATCCTGCTCAAAATCAATAGGTCTTTTGGAAAATTTAATTGTGGAGCAGATTTTGAAACCTGTGGATTTGACTTTGCCAAAGAGAGGTGTCCATGGGTGCTCAAGTAAAATCCTTCCCACTGATCCTAATGGAAAATGCTAAAAAACAGAAAATGAGAATGTTAAACCCTCCTAAAAGGATCCAGATGATTTACCATGCAATGGGGTTTATTCTTCAGTGATATTTTTCCTGACTGAATAAAATTAGAATGCTTAGAGGCTGCATCCCAGTGATCCTGATTAGTTGTGTGACTTAAGGGATGTCTGAAGGATTCAGATAACCAGCACTTGGGATTACATTTAATTTGTGGGTGAATTTTGGGTTCAGGAGAAACGTATGAGTTTCAGATTATGCACAACTCGGATAACAAGGTAGCACATGTTCCAGGCTTGCCTACATTAAGGAGTTGCCCAGAGCTAATTCTGCATTTTCTGTGTAATACATCAACAAATGAAAGAAAGGGTTAGCAGGTAGTTAATAACGCTGGAGAGTAAGCACAAGAGCACCTCTAATGAAGTGAGTTTTGCTTGTAATTCAGAAGTGAGAAGCACATTAACCTGCAGGGTGAGAGTGCTTCCCCACCCCTTGATGGGCTCACACTGGAGGCACTCCTGTGTTTGCATCAGGGATTCCACTCCACAGGCAAATGAGCTCCCCTGGCAGGAGCCTTCATGGGGAGATGCTGGAGCTGGTTGATTTCCTGCTCCTTCACACGTGCAGGGAGACACTTCCAGAGGAACCTAAGTGGCCAGAAAGGCTCAGCCCCATCCGGTGTGACCCAGGGAACACAGCCCTGCATAAAGCTGTGGGGCTGGGGCAGCCTCGTAACGGGATTTCATGGGAAAAGGACCCAAAATCTGCTCCAAGAACTATTCCTGTGTGAGGAACTTCACAGAGCACGGATTCACAGCCTGGGAAAACCCTCCCAGACCACTGGGTCCAACCATCCCCCAGCAGTGCCACCCCTGGCCCATGTCCCAGGGGAAAGCAGCCACTGTCTGACCTTCAGAGTACTGGCACTGTATGAAAAATTACCTTAGAGAGCAGATCATGGAACTTAAACTCATAAACCAAAGGAATTACAGAGCCATAGCACCAAGCCCAGAGCAGAGAAGGGCGCACACAAACGTGGCAGGGGTGCCAGGGACACCCCCGGGTGCCAGGGACACCCCCAGGTGCTACAGCACTGCCACCCCACCCCGTGTGTCCTGGGCAGGGACCCTCAGGAGAGCCCCCGAGATCGGGGTGAGGGCCTTTGGAGCAGTTGGCTTGGTCTGAATAAAACCAGCCCTGGTACAGACAAGGACAGCTCCTTTCAACCAGGCAAACGCCCTTGGAGCTGCTACAGCTTTGAAGGGAAAGAAAAGCAAACCCCAAGAGAGCAATCCAGAGCAGGATTCAGATCAATGTGGATTAAAAATGCTGGCTTTCAATACACCTGGGAGATTCCCCCTCCCATCCAAGGTTTATTTTCCAAGAGTATGTGCTTCCATGACTGAGAGTTACCCTATTTCAGGGGTTGAAGATATCATTTACCAGTGTTTACTCACTCCAAGTGGTGCCAGCTTTTGATACTTTTATAAACTTGTAATATTATGTGTTTTCACCTCTCACTATCAAACAAATGCTTCATCTTCAACACCATCACATCTCACTCCACCTCAAAGTCCTGCATGCCAAAACCAACCTGTTAAATCCCCTTGGTAAAGAAAATAAAGGAAAGGTGATTTAAAATAAGATTAAATTATTTTCTCATTAAGCACATAGATGGGGTGTGTCAGACCAGGAGTAACTGTGGTTCCATGGGATGGAGGTTGAGCTCGAGTGACTGAAAAATTGGCCATGAGGAGGAGCTGAAGCCCCAAGCCCCTGCTTGCTCTGCTGCCTCCTGTGCTGCCCAGGGAGCCGCCAGAGGGGCTCACACGGCTGCTGCAGAGCCCAGGTAACCTCACAAGTGGGCAACAGGGGCAACACAAAGGGAAAAAAGAGTGCTGTCAGTATGAATGGAACATCAGCACTCCCAGGCCATCAAAACCAAACCACCAACCAAACCCCTGTCACGGCAGGAGCCGCAGTAAATGTGAGGAGCAGCAGCAGTTATTGATCCCAGCCTGCCTGGGGAGCAGCTGAACAGCAGGGGCTGGGAGCACAGCCTGAGATGGAGCCAGAGCCAGAAAAACAGGGGGCAGCCACGCACGGCTGTCTGGAGCCACATCCAGGTGACAGCTCCCCGTTCCCTCAGCACGGGGACAGCACAGCCGCTGCCTCTGGGAGCCCATGGCTCTGTTTCACTGCTGCTTCACTCCCACTGCAGTTTGATTCAGTGAAACGGGGCTGAGGAAGGGCGTGAGAAGAATCAGAGCTGAAAATCATTGCCTGAGTTTTACCAGCCAGTTACTGCTGTAAAGGGGAGAGTTTATGGCAGAAATACAGGGGGTTATTTGGTTTATTTCTGTCTGTGCTACAAAAACCCAACAGTAAAACTCCAGTGTTTTATCCCACCCTTGTGAACAGTCAAGAAGAAACAAATTGAACTTATAGAAACAAGTGAATCCAGTCAGGTGGGAGGGGAACACCAGATCTCTGCACATCACAGCCTCTGCTCCCAGCCCAGGAGTGGGGACAGAGCCAGTGGGCCCCACTCAGCCCCAAGCACAGCTCCTCTCTCTAAGGGCACCTAAATAAGAGTCAGAGTCCCAGAATATCCTGAGCTGGGACCCACAGGAACCATCCAGCCCAGCTCCTGGCCCTGCCCAGGACACCCCAACATGCCCACACTGTCCCCCAGGCTGGGGACAGTGCCTGCTGGACTGCAGCCCATGTGAGAACCACTCCCCAACTTCCCCATCCCCTCCCGTGCCCCACAAGGACACGAGCACCTGCTGGATCCATCCCAAACACAAGGACAAAATAGACCTACTCATGCTAGATTAATTTGGACAAGATATCTGTACAGCTCCCTTGATGTGCAGTCTGGGAAGAGTGTCCTGTCAGAAGTGGTCAGTGTTTCCCTCGCAGAAAGCACAGGCACTGCACAGTGCACATTTCCAGGGCTGCCTCGGGCTCAGGGGAATCCCAGCTGGACCCCAGTCCTGCCCTGCTGCCGCAGCACATGGACAATTTTAGCTCCACTGCATTATATAACAGCCAGGAGGATACTCTGCTGCTGGGAAGGAGAGGCACAAATGTACTTTTACATTATTTAGGGAGCAAAACTCAATGAACACAAGGAAATTCGGGGAGAGGCATGAACAATGCAGGGACTGCTCGGGAGGCAGCTCAGTTAAGGAGTTTTTCCAGTGTCAAGTGCATTGAGTCCTGGGTCACACAGCACAGGGAATCTGCCACGATTTTAAGAGCCAGGGGAATATTTAACACAGATCTTTAGTGCATGGCCAGTGTCAAGCAAACTAAACAAGACAAGGGGCAGACCTGGAGAATCACACAACTGCTCAGGTTGGAAAAGCTCTCTGAGCCCACTGAGTCCAACCATCCCAGCACTGCCCAGGCCACCTCTGCCCCACATCCCCAAGTGCCACCTCCACAGGGCTGTGAAATCCCTCCAGGGATGGGCACTCAACCTGCCCTGGCAGAAGGGGGACACAGCCACGCTCTCCCAACACCAAAACTCCTCTTGCATTCATACCCTCAGACCAGGAAAGTCTCTGCACATAAAGGCAATTTAGGTCAGTCAGATCAATTTGTGTTATAAGAGAGATCTGTTTCCAAAGTCTGGATCCAAAAGCCAACGTATAAATGAAATGCTTGAGGAAATATTATTTACACACTGTGTTTTCAGAGAGCAGCAAAACATTGTTTTGGAATGATGTTTCTAACCCCTTTTGATAAAGTGTGTATACAAAGAATAAATTTAAAGTCAGGTCCGTGACGGCTGTCAAATCTACAGCATTTATTTACAGGAAAGAGGAACAATATTTTGACTTCTCCCATGCAGCCTTTCAGGAAGGGGAGCTTTTTGTGACTTAAACGCACAAAGAAATGCCACATCAGTCAAAGGTCTATTTCCCCACCACAGCAGGAGCATTATTTGGCAGTGACCTCCAAATGGCCTCTATCTTTCAGTGGGGTTGGACCAAGGGCAGAGTTAAAGCCACCAGCAGCCCTCACAGTCCTGTCTGAACAGCATTTCAGAGGTGCTTTTTCTCTGCTGCAAGACAAGATGAGCCACATCCTGAGATCCTGCAATTACAGATTTACCTGCCTGGGGTGGCACAGAACCCCTCCTGTACATGGAGTGATTTTCTCTCCTGAGAACCAGCAAGGGAGCTGATACAGAAACAAAGGGAGCAAGGCAGCAAGCGGCTCCTGCAGCCAGGGACATCACTGGGATATCACCACCAGTTCAGAGAACAAACCTCCAGGGGCCAGGAAGGGCCATTCCTGTGCAGCTGGACAAACCCACACTCAGAGCACCTGCCAGGGAAAGCTCCCCCAAACGAACAGAGGCTCTTCTGCTGCCTCAGTGTTCATGTCCCTTCATCAGAGCAAAGCTCCACTGAGGGTCTGCTCAGAAATCACAGAGAAACAAAAAGCAGAGAGCACCTGTCTGGAGGGAGACATCGACGTGTTCCTTGTGGTACCAGGGCTGTGCTGCTTCTGCAGCTCCTGAGGGGTAATCTGGGACGACTTTGCCATCTCTGTGAGACCAGCCCTGAGATACCTCAGCTGTATTTTGTGTCTCTTCTGTGCTGGACAGCTCCACACGGGCTCCTGGCAGGCCTGCAATGAGCTTTGGTTGTCACCCCAGTCCATCACTGCCACACTCCCCAAGCCTTCCCCACACCTGCTTTGATGTCTGCAGCCCTGGGGTAACCTGTGTGTCTGGGAGCTGCTTTTCAGTGACACACGGGAGGCCAGGTCCTGGCTGGAAGCACAGCCACACACAGACATAACTCAGCCGGTTTTCTCTTCCAGAAGAGTAAATTCTATCTTGCCTGAAAAGCATAAACCTTCTCCTTTCCTTCCTTTCCCGTTTTTCACTTAAACAGTCACCTCGAGTCATGCAGGTGGAGTCAGCCCAGCTCGAGCGGGGGTGACGGTGCTGCAGAGGATGTGATCAGCACTGGATGCCTGCTGAGCATCTCATGAGCTGTGTCAGGGAATCCCAGCCAGGCTCGGGAGCACAGCACAGCACAGCCTCCCCTCCCCGGGGGCTTGGCTCAAGTTTCAAGCACTGCTGAGATCGAGGTTTTCATCTTTAGGCCAGAGCTCAGCAGCGCCCAGATTGGGGTTTGAATGAGCTCTTTGGAAGGACTTTAATTTTACCTTTCAAGAGTTGAGTAGAAAACACCCCTGTGATTCGGGAGCATTAGCACTCGCCAGTGGAGCCTGATAATTCATCTTCAGTAATGGCCCACCCCACTGCTCTCCTTCCTGCCCAGGTAATGTGTTTATTGCAGCTTGTGGAGTGCTGTGATTTATTTGTTGTGACCCCGGTTCTAATGGGAATGAATGAGCCCCTCCTGATGGGATCTCCTGGCTGCACCCCCACCCTCGGATGCTACGGAGAGCTCGGCTGCTGCAGTGCCATTATTGGGGAAATAATGCTTCTCTGAGCTCCTCTGCCCCTCGGAATTTACTGTAAAGCGAACTTTTAATTCACTCCTGCACACGCAGACCCCCCACAGCAATCTCCAGCTGGATGCTGGTTGAAATAAATGAATTTAAGAATGAATTTTAAATGTTGACAGCATACATACAGCATTTATTAGTAGAGCAAAGGCAAAGCACAGCGCTGGGCGCTTGGCGATCAGCCAGAGGTGCAACCTATTCACTTTTCAGAGAGCTTTAGTATCTTTTCAAACTGTTACGTACTCATTAAAAGCAGACAGTAATTTACACTTCACTCAACCCCACTCCTAATCTCAGACTATCAGACGCCTTTAGGATCCTCTGGATTTCTTCCTGTCAATTCGATGTCTTCCCTTTGTTGTAATTCAATTAGCAGACATCGCCTTTCGGAGGTGGGAATCTTCGGCGAGATAAAGAACTTCCTGGGGTGGACGTGGTTTATTTATTCTGTTGCTTTTTCTTTTTTTTAGGGAGTTTCAGTTTCTAGCTCTGTGATTTATCTACTTAAAAGTCATTTATTACCATGAGTTCATTACTATGTTTCTCAATTTATTACAACTATTTCGGGGTTACATTTCACTCTAACCTTTTCTTACTTAACATAATTTCTACTTAGGACATTATTACATGTGACTGTTGTTTTATTATATACAAAAGCCAACATTTATAATCCATCTGTTTATTACATAGTGACACAAAGTCCCATAAGGGACACTGCAGACGGGACATCTTTGGGAGAAGTATGAAGGGAGCCCACACTTGCTTCTCCAATATTTGCCAAAATTAAAAATATCTGTCAGGAAAATAATTGTCAGACACGACTGGGAGTGCTGCTCTTCTCCCTGTCCTCAGCAGGGGCAGGAGAAGGTTGTGTGGCCAAAGACCTGAGCATAGGAAAGTCTGTGAAATGTCTCTGACAGAGGGAAAATTCTCCTGGGAGTTTTCAGAGGTTGTAGAATGGGGTTGGGAGAGAGGCCCCTGATTCCGACCCTTCCTCCTTTCAGGAACAGTCTAAGCTTCTGGGACTGGGACTCAACCACGTTTGAGTTTTGGCTACTAAAGCACTGAATAATTGATAGGGAATAAAACATTTATTTTTTAACACAGCATGACCTCATCAGGTGATTGTACAAAATAATTCAGGCTCCATTCCTTTGTCCCTTGACACTTGATTTTGTACTACACAGCATGTTCTGCTCCTCACACAACTCCTCAGCACTGGCTAAAGTGAAATATGACTGAGGCAGAAAAGAAATCAATATAAATTAATCATTATCAAACGCCCAGAATATTTGCCACCTTTTTATGTCACAAATTATAAGTTTCATTGCCATAGCCACTCTTATTATTCCATCTGCTCAAGCTTAAAAACCACTTAGAGGGCTCTGAGCTCTCCAGTGCAAGGACAGTAAGAAATGAACCTGAAATTATCAACAGCCTCACAACATCCGAACCCAGGGGGGCTGTACAAGCTGCAAAACATTTGCTCCACTTCAGCAAAGACTTATTTTATGTCCTTTAGTTGTAAACCTTATGAGCAAGAAATCAGCTCAATCCCCAGTCCACTTAAAACATGCAGGAAATCCGAGCAGCAGCTCGAGCCTGCAGCCCCGAGGACATCCCAAAAAGCTCCATGCTGGGGTATCCTGCCCACATCCCAGTGCAGGACAGGGATCTGCCACTGCTGGCAGGGACAGGTTTGTGGGGCTGGGAGAACAAAAAGCTCGGGGGAGAGGCAAAGGGAGAAGCTAAAGGAGTAAGGTCACGGTTCATACAGGGAATGGGGGTTTCTCCTGTGTTCCCTTCTCACAGCCAGGATATTTCATTTCAGAAGGCCCAGGGAGGTCACAGTAAAGGGCAGAGGAACCATTTGGGGCCAGGTTTCTTAACTGTGTGTAGGTGCCAGAAGGGGGAATCCTCACCTGTTCAGAGCTGCCTTTGAACACACTCCAAAAGAAAAGTGCAGCAGCCACCACCTTCTTTTTTAAGGACTGTTAATAAATCCTGTATGGAAATGGACCAGAGCCCCCAAACTCCCAATGTTACCTTTCCTCCTTTTGCTTCTCTTTAGTCCAGGGGACCCTGGCACCTTTCCCACACTGGGATGGGTGGGTGGGGGTCCCTTTCCCAGCATTTGGCAGCTGGAAAATCAGGCAGATCCCAAGGGAGGGAGATGTGTTCAGCTGAAGCTTCTCAGGCAGAAGAGATTTAAACTCTGCCCTTCCATATTTCATCTCAGCAACTCACCACCAACCTGTTCTGCAATGAAGAGGATGAATTGAAGCAAAATAAGCAACACATCCTCTTGAGGGGTCATGTTTTCTGGGTCACATCTCACAGGTTTTGATGAGATATGTTTTGAGAATAGCTCAAGCCCAAACCTGGTGGGTAAGGGGCTCGTTGCTGGGTCACTCTGTTCAGTGCACAGCTCCAGGAGCTGGGAGAAGAAAGCCAAAGCATCAGAGACCTCTCTGCAGTTTAATGGAGCTGGCTCTAGTCAGCTGTTTTCAGGATTTATATACAAATACCTAAAATGTGTGTGTGTGTGTGTGTGCTCAGCTGTGTGCTCTGCAGTTCAGTCTGGCTCCCCCTGCTCCCTGAACCTCCCTGCAGGGGAATTCCTCCCCAGGAGCAGAGCTGCCCCAGCCCCATGGGGGTGCTGCCTGCTCAGCCCCAAATCCCAGAACACCGAGAGCCACTTCAGCTTTCCTGACCACATCTCACCCAGCGTGGACTGTGCCACTGCTCTAAGCTGGCACTGCAGCCCTGCCTGGGCTGCCATTCCAGCACGAAAAAGGCACCTCCAGCCTCCCAGGGGTTTGGCAGCCACTCAGATTCACCCGGGAATTCTCTGCCACGGGCTGTGTATGAACACAGGGCCCGTGCCACAGATTCCTACTGAAAGAGTGCAAACAGAGAGCAGGGCAAGGCCATGCACCAGGGTGGAAGAACAGGGGGTTTCTGGCAGGGTTTGGTCCCAATGAGCCCACGGGTCACTCGCAGCTGATGGGACAGCACAGGAACCCCCATCACACAAACCCCCCAGAGCTGGGACACGGGGAGGAAACACAAGCTCTGAACCTCCAGGCCCTGGGAGATCCCCAGCCCTGCTGGGGCAGAGGGAGTCACAACCAGGACATCACTGACAAAAGCAGTCAGAAGCTGAGAAGTGACTTCCTTTGGGAAAAAAACATGGACAAGGCAGGAGAGGTGAGCCCAGACAGATGCTTCAAGAGCCCCTTTTGCCTCATCTCTTATTGCATTGCTGACTGCCCTGATCCTGACAGGGCCTGGTGTTCAGTGCCTTTAGAAGGATGTCATATTTCACAGTTAATCTGCTCCTTCCTGGACCTCTAATAAGCTCTTTCTTGCCTTCTGTACTGCACTACTCAAAGGCAAACCCCCTTTCCTTCCTGGCATCTCTCTTTGTTCAGAGCTGTGACAGGCACACTGGATTTTCCCCACGAGCACCATTAGGTGCCCTGAGACCTGCCAAAGCTGGGACAAGTCTAACAACTTCCCACTTACACTCTGCTTCTTGCAGCTGAAAATGTCTTTTCTAGGTGGGTTTTTGAGGTTTTATTTGCCTGGCTGTTTTGGGGTGGAGTTTTGACATGTGATTTCACACCTTTTCTTTTTCCCTACGATCACTTAGGTCCCTAATAAATCCCAGTGTCCCTGATCTGCCACCCTGGATGCCTTCTCAGCAGGTTTGAGCTGCTCCCAGTGTTGGACAAGCACCAAGAAGGGAGCACTCAGAGCATGGGTTTGAGTTTACACAGCAGCTGTGCACTCACACACACACATATATATTGTACCTACATAGATATAGATATATAAATATATAAAATCCCTGGATCATGTCTGGGATCAGCCTGCCATTTCCTTTGGAAAAGCTGCTGCTCTCCAGGAACAGGCATCATAAAAGGGAAGTGGTGCAGGAAGTGGGCAAAGGGAAACACAATTTAGCTGCATCATTTAAATGGCTGTGTTACCTTTGTGTTACCTCTGTGTTATCTTTGTGTTACCTCTGTGACTACTCCAGCTCTCCCCACCATTTCCAGGTACCTGAATCATCTTCTCACAGAATAAACCCAAACACTCTCCTCATACCCCAGCCATGGTGTTAGCAGCCTGGGCTGGCTGGGTGTGAGAGCAGAGCTCCCAAAGGGCATCTGGCACTGTTTGCTGTGCACATGAGCCCAGAGCTCCCAGCTCACAGATGCCTCTGTTTGGGGCTTCCATTGCAGTGGGCAAGGCAGGCAAACCCCACGTGCCAGCAGCTGCACT
The DNA here is from genome assembly GCA_013399225.1 of Rhipidura dahli. NCBI lineage: Eukaryota > Metazoa > Chordata > Aves > Passeriformes > Rhipiduridae > Rhipidura > Rhipidura dahli. Next base: position 317,178 of record VXAC01000786.1, on the reverse strand, counting down.
TCATCCTGAGAGAAACAGCCCTGTGCAAACACAGCAGGGTCAGGGAGGCTGCTGTGACCACTCCAGAGTTTTGGGATAGAGGGACACGGGCTCTGCAGGCTTCCCAGTGGCAGAGGGCAGGGCTGGATGTGATACTGGGCAGGAATTGTTCCCTGGGAGGGTGGGCAGGCCCTGGCACAGGGTGCCCAGAGCAGCTGGGGCTGCCCCTGGATCCCTGGCAGTGCCCAAGGCCAGGCTGGACATTGGGGCTGGGAGCAGCCTGGGACACTGGGAGGTGTCCCTGCCATGGCAGGGGTGGCACTGGGTGGACTTTGGGGTCCCTTCCCACCCAATGCAGGCTGGAATTCTGTGATTCATCTGAAAATGGTTTTACTGGCCAACAGCAGTAGGAATTATTTCGTAAACCAGATGGAGACTACCCTGGTGATCACTGGCTCTTAGTCATAGTTCAGAATATTTTCTGTGCTGCTTCTCTAAAGTCTATTCCTGCAAAACAACCACATTTAAAACCCTCCTACAGTGAAGAGTTTGGTGTTAACCCAAAAGTGCTTTCCAGGAACTGATGGATGAAGCTGATTTTAACTCTCACTACTCCAGTTTGTAGCTGAAAGGATGCAAAGAGGTGGGTGTCTACTCCAGGGTGAAATAAAAGGCTGAAAGAGGGGAGCAGACACAACTCCCACAGGGTGTTGGGCAGACAGGAGTTTGCCCATGCTCCTTTAGGAGCTGTGAGCACAGGGGGAAGCAGGAGAGATTTTAGTGGCAGAAAATCCCGTGCTGCACACAGCCAAGAGATGCAACATTAAACAGGGGCCTTCCACTCTGCCCCAGGACCTGCTCATGGGGGCACCCACCTGAACACCCAAACCCTCAGGAGGGCTGGAGACACCTGGGCATACACAGAAAACAAATTTTGTCTGAAAAAGTTGACACAGAAGTGGAGGAAACACAAAGATTAATAGGGAAGAGCAGGAAGATGGCAGTGACATTCCGGCCTCCAGTCTGCAAAATGCACTTCCAGTGAATCCACATTAGGGTTGGATTTCCAAAAAAAGACTTAAGCAAACTGATGGTGGCCCAGGACCAGGCTGCCAGGGAGCAGGAAACAATAAATGGCAGCTGGCAGTAAAAGTGCTCTGGATAACTGTGCCTTTCACTGCAGGATCCCAGGCAGCAGGAACAGGTTCTTGCCTCCACAAATATCATCTACAGAAACAAACATCAGCACAGACCCAGCACCCGGGGAGGGGCCGGAGAAGGTGCTCCCTGGGCATGGGGATGTGTTTGGGAGGAGCAGCTGGAAGGTGTTTTATGTTGATTCATAAATGTGTCCTCTTTTTGGAGGCTGGAAAATGTGAGCAAAGGTGGCACTGGAACGAATCCTGGGAGTGTGGGAGACAGGAGCAGGGAGAGCAGAGGAGAGCAGCAGGGAGAGGTGCAGAGGGAGGGGACGCAGCCTGAGGAGGGACACGGAGGGGCGAGGTGGGAAGGGCACCCAGGACACCTCCCACAGGCAGAGATGGAATAAAGCCAGAGCAAGGGAGGAGCTGTGTGACCCTGGCACAGGGCAGTGATTTGAGACACAGCCCCTGCAACCCCAAACAGCTGCTTTTAACATTTAACATTTAACATTTGCCCGACAAGAGCTGCATGTGCCACATTATCCCTCGGCCCACAGTCGCAAAATTTGCTGGGAAGGATGGAGACAAAGAGAGGCAGGAAGAACAGGACCAGGAACATCTCTGGCTGCACTGCCCTGACTCCAACCACACCAGCCCTGGCTGCCAGAATCCTTCATCCCGTGTTCTGCGACCTGCCTGAAACCCCACTTGGAATTCTGCTCGGAAAGCTGCTCGTATTGACCCTGCAGTCTTCTGGAGCTTGAATACAAATTAAACTGGCCGTGAGGAGAGGCCAAAATCCACTCTGCTCCACCTGACAACAGGCTGGGAATCCTGCTCTCTAAAATAGTGGTTGCTCAAGTAATTTAATTTTCCTGATGGCCCAGGCTAAAACAGAGACAAAACTGTGTCACTCTGTTAGAAATGAGCTTCTCAGAATGAGAGTGAGACATTCCCCAGGCTGGGATCCTGCTGGCCAAGGCTGAGCAGTCCAGCACAGGCAGCCCCTCACCTGAGCCCCAGGTGTGGCCACGGCCAGGGCCCTGCCCCAGCAGCTCCCAGGGGTCAGGGAAGGTCCTGCCTGGGGAGGGATGGGTGCTCAAACAAGCTCTGCCAGCTCTCCTGCTCCACAGCTGGCTGAGGCTTTACAAAACAACCTCAAGCTTGTAATAAGAGCAATAAATCCGACCAGGAGCAGCCACCAAAATAATGTCAGTTTGAAAGATAATTCAAGTGGGGAGAAGTTCAGTTGTATCAGATTTAGTCCCAGATTGATCTCAGCACTGCCAAGGAACTCCCAGCCATCGCTCTGCACGCAGCTTCCCAAGAGAGCAGAGTCCACCTGGGAGCCCCCCAGGGCAGAGCCCACCAGGACTGGGCTCCAAATAACTCTGGGTATTTGGGAACATCTCTCTTTACACCAATTGATTTTGTGTTTCCCTAGAAACAGCCTCAGCACCCACCAGTGAAGGAGCTGGAACTTGTCTTAATTTTAGCTGCTGCTTTTTGTTCCAGCTTCATCTCCAATTCCAAAGGAGCGGGCACAGAAGCCCTGCGGAATGTCACACTCTGCAGCCCTGGATTGCTGCCTCGTTCAGCTCCGGGTTTGTTTGGAACCTGCTCCGTGCTGAGCCCAGCTCCAACAGCCTCACACAGCCCTGGCTGGGCTTGGGCCAGCAGCGAGACCCAGGAGGAGGACGTGGGCTGGGATTGCATCAGTACCGAGTTAAGCAGGGCTTTGTCACGGCTGAGTGGGGGCAGAACACACACCTCAGCCCCAGGCTGGTGGAAAACATCCCTGGAACCTCTGCAGAGAGAGCAGAGCCCGGGCAACATTTGGTTTGTCACCTTCTGTACGATTTTAAGATAACCATGGATATATTCCCTCAGGAACAGGCCTGGATTAAGTCATGGCTTTTAATCAAGATCGCTGACATGTCCTTGTGTGCAGCACCCCAGAGCTGGTTCCCTGCAATTCCACCTCCCCAGTAGCTCACAGCTGCTCTCCTGTGCAGAGCCAACATGCTCCAGGAACTGAGTGCACAAAACTTCCCTCTTCTGACTGAGACGAGTTTTCCTTTCCTGATGGTTTTGCACTAATTACAAGCCCCCGGCCAGTGCTGGCAGAAACCCATTGTTTATTTTGCCTTTGTTTTTGTTAGTGATCCGGGAAGTTTTCAGCCTATTTTGTGTCGCTGGACAGGCACAGCCTGAGCCTTCAAGGCACAGGAGCTCTTTTTGTTCCTTTCCTCTCCCTGTCCTGAGCAGGGCACACACCTCAGGCTGTGCTGGACGTGTCACCCGGCTGGAATTTTCCCACCCTTCCCCTTTTCCTTCACTGCTCCATCCCTGCCAGTTTGTGCTTTCAGTTGCACGAATTGGAATGAAATGGGATGTCAAAGGAGCACAACCCAGAAACCCCTTCCTTGCCTCGGCTACAGATGGGGAGAACAGAAAACACAGAGATGTCACTTCTTCTCTAATTCCACCACCACAGAAAAAAAGTTCCTGTCTCTGGTAGTCTTGCGATTTGTGCCTGACCCAGATGAGAAGTGATGAGCAGATAGACTGGCAACACTTCCACCACTGACCAAATGTTATTTAGAGATCAGCTGAATAAGAACAGCCTGGCCAGGCCACAGGAAAAAAAAAAGCAAAGAGGCACAAGAAACCCATTTGAGCTTACTTAGAATGACAAGAGAAGGGAATGTAGCCCACTAACAAAAACCACAAACCCTGTTTGGAGGGCATCGCTGTGATCTTGGACAGGGCTGCATGACCCTCAGCAGCACATAACTGAATAAAAATCCTGGAAACGCTTATTTCTAATAATAACTCAGTACAGAGAGACAGCAAAGCAGAGCACAAGCACCTGCTGGGGTTTTCTACAGCATTCACGTGGAGTATTTTTGCAATGCTAAGTAAGACCTCAGAAAAATCAAGCTCCATCTCTACAAGATTGGTACATGGGCTTTTCTGCGTGCCTGGGAGACCCAGGCCCTTTGTAAGAAGAGGAAAATTGAGTTGACTTCCCTTTAAACAGGAACGGATTGCTGAGCCTGTGCAGTCATTTTAAATTTACAGAAATGTGAGCAAGGCAAACACGGGCCCAAGGAGTTTTCCTGACGGGAGTGAACTGCATAGCAAGCACAGGCTCAGCCAGAAAGGTTAAAGTGACCTGACTTGGCTGGTGGGGAAGGAACGGGGGGGATTTTGCCAAGCAGGAGCACCAAGTGTTTGCTAAAGCACTCTCGGGGTGAGAACGAGGGGTGGGTGATAACACAGAAATCACCCAATAAATGGCAGAGCTGCCAACAGGAACAGTCAATACCAAACACACTCGCGGCCAGAATGTACAACACAGCCTGACAAATACATCCAAGGGCTAAAATGAGTTATAAACAGCAACTGGGGAGGGATTGGGAACCCCAACACTTCCCCCAGCACAGCCTTTCCAGAGCCCCGTTTGGCTCCTGTGACGCTTTATTCATGCAAATAAGAAAAACTGGTTTGATTTTAAATTAGAAAGAAGGAAAAAAAAAAAAACCACAACATTCTTAATCGTGGATTCTTTCATTATGCAGCTTCACAGTACAATTTTGGAGTAGCTGGTCAAGTGGCAATTAACAGCAAAACAAAGAGATGTTAATTCAGCCGTTGTCTCATTTTAGTTTAGCCAGATTATCGACAAGAAAATTAAACCCTCGGGGTAAAAGGGGGCCTGACAGTAAAGTGGAGAGGAGGAAAAGGCTACAAAGAAAAATAAACACAGCCTAACAGAGAGGCCTTCGGGGCCAGGAGATTGGCAGCGTGAGCTCCGCAGCTGCTCGGGACCCGGGAGCCGGCACCGCAAATCCATGCGGGCGGTGCGATGGGAATTCCCGAGCTCTGGCCGGGCAGCACAGGAGATCCCCGGGGAATGGCCGTGCCGGGATCCGTGTGCAGGATGGGACACCGGGGAGGGAACACCCCGGGGAGGCAGCGGGAGCTCAGCACAGAGCCCGGGCCCGCCGGGGACAGCGGTACCGCCTGGCTCCCCCCGCAGCTCCACACGCTCCCGCCGAGCCTCTCCTGATGCCAGCATCATTTCTGTGNTAAGACCAGGAAAAGGCATCATTCCTTCTCCAGCCCAGCTTTCCACACCGCACTCTTTCCTGCCGAGCCTTCCCAGCGCCCCAAAGCGCAGCCCCAGCGCTGGGAGCCGCTCGGGGAGCTCCACGCCGCCCACCTGAGCCAGAGGCGCTTTCGGAAACATCTTCAAGGGTTTTATACAGAAAAAAATGAGCTGAATGCTCCGCTTCTCAAACGGTTTGCTTTTAAAAGACCAGATTTGTTAATACAGAGAAAAGTCCCTGTCCTGCTGAGCTTCCCTGGGGCCAGCCCGGGACTCGCTCCATCCGTGCCGGAGAAGCGGCGGCAGCGGAGCCGCGGGGCTCGGGGGGATCCCGCACTGAACAGCAGCACAGGAGAGGCTCTGCAAGGATTCTGCCTCCGAAATTAAACATGCAAATGGGAATTGTGCTGCTCTGTGCCCTGTGCTCGTGCCTCTTGGGGCACAAAAAGGAAATCAAGAGCTAATTTAAAAAACCGCGGTGCGCTGTCTAAAAGCTTCCCTTGGCAGTGACCTTGGCACGAGGAAATTTTTGTAGGAAATCTGGTTTGGGATGAAATCTCTCCATTTACCTGCAATACAGGAACATTTGGCTGTTGATTCCAATAAAACCAAAATGAGATTTTTGAGTCAAAATCTGTTAGAACAAACGCTCATAAATTCCATTTAACTCTACTCTTTACTGTTTACAATGTTGACACATAATGATGCCCTCCTGAAAAAAGGTTTTAACAGAAGAAGATAACAAGATACATTAGAAATAATTTTCCCTCAATTTCCTCTTACCTATAAACCTGAAAGTCTCTGTGGCCATAAGAACCTTGGACCACTAAAACCACAGATAATCCCACCCATAGTATTTGTAACCTCAAAAAGTAAAGAAAAAAGATAAAATAATACCATTTTGAAGAAAATGTAAGTTTTTCCTGTAAGTTTTCAGAGTTTTCTAAAGGTATCAAAATATTTTGTTCTTAGGAAATTGATAAATTACTTCACAGAACTTTATAAGGATGGCTTTGGGAAAGAAAAGACCAGGATGAAGAATGGTTTCTATTTGCTGCATCTACACCTTTACTGAAAGGTTTTCCACCTCTAAATCCACAGAAACTGGGTTTTCAAGATGGCTCTGAAAGAACATGGATCACAAGGCAGGAATTAGAGGTTGAGGAGGATTTTGTGGCCTCCTCTGGCTCAGTGAGTGAATCCCAGAGCTGGAACTCAGCTGCAAATGCTGCCGGTGGGTTTTATGTGTCAGGGAACGCCCGATGGGAATGGGAGACACCAAAGCTGGGACATCAGGAAAATCCTCCCCCAGGACACACCCCCAGTGGTGGCACTGAACAGCTCCATGGAATCCCGGAATGCTGGAATCCCATCTGGGGCAGGTGTGGAGGCACCTTACAGCTCACCCCTTCCCACTCCAGGGGCCTCCCGGTACAGAAAACCCCCAATTTCTGTGCCACAGCTTGTCCCCTCCCAGCTGTCACCCTGTGCTCTCTCCCAGCACCATTAGCACCAGGAATAATGACCTGCTCCTCATTTAGCACGGCCTTGGATGCACATCCATGAACTCAGCTCCATTTGTACCACGGGGTTTTTAAGAGGTGTCACAGGGAGGAAATAAAAAAAAAAATCCTTACTACTGGTGTTAATTTAAAGCAAACCTTTTATTTCTCCTGCCAACAGCTCCCTTCTATCAGTTTGCATTTACTTTTTAATTATGTATATTGCTTTTTTTCCATGTGAAACTCCAGACTAGAAATATGTATCTCATTATATTTTACGTTATTCAATTGACCTAAACACAAAGGCATTTTTCTCGAATACTGAGTGCTGATGTACCTTTTTAATTAAAGCTTAAAAAGCTTTTAATTAAAACAATAAATCACAGACAGCAGGCTCTATCCACATTGTCTTCTGGCCTGGGTATATTTTTCCTTTTGTGATCAGATTGACCCAAAAGGTAAAAAACAGGTGAAAGGGCTTTCACATTTAATGGATGCAGTATAAAACACTCTGCTCTCGCACAGCCTGAGCCCAGGAGCACTGCTGGGAGCTGTTTGCAATCTCTGCAGGCCACGGGGATCCCTTTTCCCGTGCTCTCCCCTGTGGCAGCAATAAAGCCCCAGGTACATCTTCCCAGCTGCGTCTGCCCAAACCCCCCCTGCACCAGTGTAGACCCTAAATTTAACTTTTGGTGTCATTTTGTTGTCTCTCCCACGCAGAGCTGAGGTTTTCCAGAAGCCAGGGGTCTTCACAGCCCAGCACAGAGCTGCTGGTGCCTCCCAGCAGTGTCCCACTGCCCTGTGCATCCCAAACCAGCGGGATCCCAGCAGCGATGGATGGAGCAGCTCTGGGAGCTGCTCTCCTGAGTTTAGGCAGAACTTCTGTGCATCTGTGCCAGTCTGGGGAACTGCATTTCTTTGGTTTAGTTCAGAAGCTGATTAGAAACAATTTGGTCCCTCAGAATAAAACTGTACCATGGGTAAGGTATTTTTGGCCCTGAGAATACAATTACTTCTCCAAATCATAAATTCCATGTGTTCTAAACATCCAGACCTCCTAACAGTCAAGGTTTGTGCTTACACAACAAAGACCTTTCCAATTATCATTTTTAAAATAACAAGGGGATCCAGGGAATCATTCCCTCAATTGAAAATAAAACTTCAGTTGCCCCCACTTTTCTCATGACAGTTGGCTAAAGGAACCTGCATTCCTCAGGCTGGAAATAGAAATATTTGTATTGCCCCCAAACTGGGGCAGATAGAAAAGCACCTGCTTCAGAAAGCAGTGAGCAGAGAGGGGGGACAGGTTGGTGGGAGGTGGAGTTCCCTTTCTTCTTCCCAGTCTCAGCAGCAATATTTAATAGCAGCGTGCCTGTATAGAACATGTGCAGCTCTCCAGATTAGCCTGCTGTGCCCTGGAATCTTCCTGGTTCTGGAAATCTCATTCTACCCAAAGACAAATGAAAAGCAAAATCACAGGGGGGGAAAAAAAAGAAAAGAATGAAAGAATGCTGGGTGACTTCAAGGAGAAACAAAATCTCCCAATAAAGTCGGCAGTAAACTCCAAGTGCTTGCCTGAAACTGCCGAGCACTAAAAGCACAGAGCACTTGGCTGGTGCTGCCTGAGGTTCCCCTCCCTGGAGGTGAAGTGCAAGGAGGCACAACCCGAGGCACCAGGAGCAGGAGTCCTTTCTGCCTTCCCAAAATGTCACTGCTTGGTCTCTAAAGGGTCCGGCGAGGAGCTGTCCCCAAGCACAGCCCGGGTGGGTCCTGCAGGATGCTGCTCCCTGCTCCTCATTCTGCCCAGCAGAGGTGGAGGGGTTTTATCTCCCCCTTCCAAAATCACACAATTCCCTCGGTATTATCCTTCCTTGAGCCTTTTCCCTGCCTTTTTGAGCTCTCAGTCTTCAGCTCATCTCCTTTGTGTTCCCTTATTCATCCCTGTTTATTCTCCCATTCCCAGTCTGGAGGAGGGGAAGCCTCGTGTTTCCTTCCCTGGCTGGGGGTCACCCCTCATGTGGGCAAGGGAAATCCCTGCCCATCGCTGTCCCCAGCTCATCCCAGTCCCTGCCCAGCGCTGTCCCCAGCTCATCCCAGTCCCTGCCCAGCGCTGTCCCCAGCCCATCCCAGTCCCTGCCCAGCGCTGTCCCCAGCCCATCCCAGTCCCTGCCCAGCTCCATTCCCAGCCCATCCCAGTCCCTGCCCAGCTCCATTCCCAGCCCATCCCAGTCCCTGCCCAGCGCTGTTCCCAGCCCATCCCAGTCCCTGCCCAGCTCCATTCCCTGCCCATCCCAGTCCCTGCCCAGCTCCATTCCCAGCCCATCCCAGTCCCTGCCCAGCTCCATTCCCAGCCCATCCCAGTCCCTGCCCAGCGCTGTTCCCAGCCCGTCCCAGTCCCTGCCGAGCCGGAGCTGGCAGCATATGCTACAAGTAATGAGACATTCCCAGAGAGATGGTGGGATCACGCCTGGAAAATAGGCAGGAGCTCTCAAGAACATGATACAGCACTGTTGAGAGAGGAAAATCAGCCAAACACAATTTCACCTCCTACAGCTGAGGGGACTTTGGGCCTTTCTCATCTTTCTGAACACGAGAACAAAGACAATACTTTCAAGTGCTTTTGGTTTGGGGAGAATTGTTTCATCTCAGACCTGAGGGATGGAGAGACATTGTCAGACCAGAGGCTTTAATTAAGTCTGCCACGCTCAGCTCCTGAGCTTTTCAAACCCTTCCCAAGAAAAAAAGGGAACAGCAGACGGAGAGCAGGTGTCAGGAGCAATCTGGAGGTTTCCTGGCTGTGGTGGATGTGGGGTACAGAGCTGGGGTGTGAAAGTCTGTCAGTGCTGCTGTGTGGGTACCCCTCCATCCTCATCCAGAGCTGCCAGCACTCTCGGGGTTGGGGCAGAGGTGTCTGTGCCTCCAGAAGCGCTGCCACAGCTCTGCAGCTCCAGCTGGTCCTGGGAGAGCTGGGCAGGGCTCCCGGGGCTCCTGGAGGGTGGCCACGGCCGTGGTCAGAAGAACACGGGGCAGATGGAGTGTGGGGTGGCCTGGGCAGACATTTCAGTCCCCTCTGTCCCTGTCCCTGCTGCATTAAAGTTTGTGTGACAGCCCGGAGGTGCCTCTGGTTGTCACCCGGGGGGATGATGTGCAGGACAATTATGGATCTTACAAACGAGTTGATCTTTCTGGCTGAATACAGCCTGATACAAAACTCACATATTAATTGGGTTATTTCCCCTGACTTCAGCACTCCCCGAGACGAAGCCTCACCTCCAGGGAGCAGTGATCCCTGCAGGAGCCTTTTGCAGGGAATTTTTGGAGATCTTACAGTGCTTCCCTCGCAGGAACCAGCCCCCCCAGGGCAAACACTCCATTTCAATTCTCAAGGTTGATTCTGTGTTACTTCTGCAAGAACCTGTTCGAATTTTTAGGAAGAATAACACCATGTTACTGTAACTGCACGTGGGGTTAAAAAAATCCCCACACAGCCACCGCACAGAGCAGCAGAACATTGCTGAAATAACAAAATACAACGTGTATGTTGGAGTCACTGAACGTGTGTAAAAGGCAGCATTTCCATCTCTGTAGAGGAAAAAACATTTATCCCCGTGTCCTAAGAAGAGAGATGAACACCTGGATGAGAGCAGAGCAATGAATCACAGGGAGCTTGCCAACAGAAGAGTCTCATCAGCTTCTGCTGGTTGGGAGGAGCCTGGAAGGTTCCCGGGTGCAGGGATGCTTTGGTGATGGAGCAAGAGGAGAGGAGAAGCACTTTGTTGCTTGGAAGGAGTCCTGTGCACGGAGCAGGTTTGCTTTTCCAGCCTTTTCCAGCCTTTTCCAGCCTTCTCCAGCCCAAGGCAGCCGTGGAGGGGCCGGGCAGAGCCTCCCCAGCACCAGGAATGTCACCCCAGGGGGAATGAGGCAGAGGGAAAACATCAAGGCAATGAATTTCATCGCGAGTTCCACGATTCATTCTGTTTGTGAACACTGCTTACGATTCCAGTGCTCCACAAAAGGCAGAGCTGAGCCCAAAGGCTGCGGATTCCCCCAGAAGTGGAGTCGTTTGCCAGCTATCGGCATTATCCCAGTTCCCATCGGCTCTCCTGCTCACAAAGATCCATCAGGATTCTTCTCACAAAGATCCATCAGGATTCTCTCCCCACCCAGCCATCCTATTTGTGCTCATTTTGATGGTCACAGATGGCTTTCTCCCTTTTACATACAGGGGCTGCAAGTAGCGTTTCTCCCCCAGAATAACTGGTGGGAAATAAAAACCCCCAATGTTTGGTTGTTTGGTGAAGGATTAGGCAGCCAGTCGGGCAATGTTTTTCCACCAACAGCTCTTCCATCTGAAGTACAACAGTCACAAAAGAGAGGGAGTGACTGGATCCTATCTAAGCCCCAAAATAGCAGCAAAAGGGGGCTTGTATTGGAAATCAAAAAAATATTGGTGGAGAGGTAATTTTTATTCAGCCCCTTGAATAGAGAAGATGCAAAAGCTTTTAAGGAATTCAGGGCAAATTTCTTCGTTGGGATCTGTGATAAATAAGCAGCACAGCCAGCTCCTGTTGAGACACAAACTCACATTCCCCTAGCTCCAGGCATTCAGCTCCTGGAGTGAATCTCCCCACACAATTCATCGTGGGAAGATGTCTGGGTTTTGGCTTTTAACGTTCAGTACACCTCTTAATGTATCAAGCATATAGAAAATTTATACCTTCCAGAGAATGAGAGACAAATAGTATTTCTGCAGTAAATAAATGTCATTCAAGTGCTGCAAACTGTCTTTGGTTGGAGCTGGGAGGAGGCTCAGACAACAAACACGCACATTTCTCCTGCTTCCTTAAAAAGGATAATGAAAGAAAATCTGCAAAGTGCCAGGAGCACGAGGAAATGTATTTTTAACTATGCAATTGTCTTTTACAGGGATTTAAATTTCATTTCCACCTGGCACTGAGCAGCTAATAGCTCTCCTCTGAGTGAAACCAAAGCACTGGGGATTGGTGCTCCTGAAGTTGCTGTGACAGGAGCAGCCTGGATCCCACTGCTGACAGGAACAGCCTGGATCCTGTTTCTGGGGCCCGAGGAGGTATCAGACCTGAGCCATGATCCCCGTGGGGTTATTTTGTTCCCTTGCAAGGGCTGAAAGCAGGATCCACATCCACAAATCTCTGTCTCCCTGTCCAAAGGGAAAATTGTGTCAGTCTGCTGGAGCAGCCTGCCCGGTGCAGCCCTATGGGAATCCACTAATAATTAATATCTGACCAGGCTGCATGGGGCTGGGAGCAGCCTGGGACAGGGGGAGGTGTCCCTGCCCGTGGCAGGGGTGGGACAAGATGAGCTTCAAGGTCCCTTCCAACCCAAACCATTCCATGATTCTGTGTTTCCAGGATCTTTCCCACCTCCGGAATCACCAGGTGCTGGGAGTCTCAAAGCATGAAAGGATCCTCCACATGCCCAGGTACCCACAAAAGTGTGTCTGCAACATAAACAGGACCACAAAATGTCACTGCATGCGAAGTTGTAATCCCTTTGTTGACACGAGAGGAGCTCTCCAGCCAGGGGGACTCCTTGCTCTGGGTGACCCATCGCTCCATGGCCACGGCTCTGGGAACCCTTGACTCGGCACAAACCCTCCTGAACTTCCTGCTTGGCTGTTTCTGGCAGCAGCTTCAGCTCCAGGATGGTTGGCTGTGCCACTGAGGGGTGCAGGTTTCATTCAGTAAATGTTAAACAGAGAAAATGAAGCGTGTGCAGCCTCCTGGGCTGGCAAAGACAGCCCAACCAGTGCCACGAGTAACAGCTGCTAATGAACCTTTAAAGGATGGTGCATCATTCACTGTGCTCTCAGATGTGGTTCAGCAGCACTTTTAAATGCCTTCCCCTTCCAATCTTCCTCTGCTTCCTTGTATTTATCTTTCTGAGAATAATGAAGTGTGAACAAGATAAATTTATGGAAGAAACCGTGTAGCTCTCTCTATGCAGTGAATAAACAAGGATTTTAAGCTATCATTTCCCTGCTAACTCATAAAAGCAGCGTTATCTGCTTCGTGTTGGCCTGTTTTCCACTTGGATGAATTCCTCATTCTGTTCCTGGAAGCAGCATGTTCAGGACAGAAAGGAACCCTGAATATTGCAGTTGTCTGCTTTTTCCCTCCTTGCTTTCCCAGCACGTTGGGTATCTGCAGGCATGAGGCAGGACAGCTCCACATCCCTGTCCCAGCTGTGTATTCACAGGGAATCCTCGGTGTGGGCAGTGACCCCAAACTGGCTTTTTGCATCCCCTGACCCCCCCAGGGGCTCTTCCCAGGGGACACAGGCCTGGTCCCTCAGCTCAGTGATGGTCACAGTTTCTGTTGGACCTCCCAGAAATAAAAGGTGCTGAATTCACCTTATCTTTACACCTGAATTCCACCTCAGTGGTGTTTAAATATCCCTGACCAGCAAGGGCTTGAAAATCTTCAGCAAAAGTTGTGGATCCCTTGGATCCCCTTGGATCCCTGGCAGTGCCCAAGGCCAGGCTGGACACTGGGGCTGGGAGCAGCCCGGGACAGTGGGAGGTGTCCCTGCCCATGGCAGGGGTGGGATGGGATGGTCTTTAAGATCCCTTCCAACCCCAACCAGTCTGGGATTGTGATTCTAAAACTGCTTCAGCTGTTTCTGTAGCCTGAGCCAACACAGATGCCATCTGAGCTGATATTCACACACAGCTTTTAATCTTTGCTGTGGAAGCAAAACTCCTCTTGTGACGCTGTGCTCTCGGAAAATGCCATCAGTGCAATGAAAATGCAGTTGTAAGTAATGGCAAAATATTCTTAACCTATGGAAGAAGGGGTATAACTTTCTATTGCCTTAATGACAGGCACTAAAACTCTGCCATAAAACCTTCCACGAGCTCCACACCACCTCCTTTACAGCATTAAAAATGCATTAAAACAGAGTTGTTAGCATCCTGTAGTACTTGCTCAGGCTGTCAGCCCTGCTCTCCTGAGCACAGGATCAAAGGCAGTCCCCAGCAAACAGGGGCTGTGTCAGAGCTGCAGATTGCTGCTCAAACCCACTTCCCCACGCCGGGGTGGCAGAGGTGGCAAACCCCACGCCTGCCATGACTGATGCACTTTGTATGAAAATATTTCTTACACTTTGAACATCTGAATAAAAATAATTAGAAATGTTTTACTCAATGCTTTGCATTTATCTGTATTCTTGGTTCGACTGTGCACCAATGACATTTGTCTGTTAGGCAGAGGTCATGCTTTAGGTATTTTAATTTATTCTGGGTAGCAATAAAGCTGCAAACACCCTGTGTGTTAGGGGAAAAAATCATGGAAAGGGTTGTAAAGCATTAGAACAAACTGCCCAGGGCAGGGGTGGAGTCCCCACCCCTGAAAGTGCTCAGAAAACATGTGGCTGTGGCACCTGGGGACAGGGACAGTGCTGGTGCTGAGGTGATGGTTGGGTTGGATGAACCCAGAAGTCTTTCCTGACTTTATTATTCTGTCATCGACTGAGGGCAGTTCCTAGCTGCACAAATGTTAGATCAGCAGCAAAGACCACAAGCAGATATTCCATATTTTGTCCTTCCTGTCCCAGGAGCCCCCTGTGCCCCCTCAGCAGTGAGGTGGGAAGAGCAAGGCCCTGCAGCTCCTCACTGCCCTGACCCCCTCGCACATCCCAGCATCAACAACCCAGCTGGGAAAATCCTTCCAGTCGGGCTGGATGTGCTCAGCACAGCCTCACAACACTGAGATACATATTTATAAAGTTAAAGGAATTGAAATAGCATCCATGCCTTTCCATCAGCACAAAGAGGCAGCAAACATTGCACGATTAATCTGCTTTTCCCTTCCCCTAAACAAAGGCTGAGATCAAGCACAGCGCTCTGCCTCACTTAGTCTGCAAAATCTTCTCCTTCCCTTCCTGACAAGAACAACAGAGCATTTTATTGTCTCAGATAAATCAGGCACAGCTCTGAAGAACAACTGGGGCCCTGACTGCCAGGAAACACAAAGTCCCTTCACTGTGGAATGTCAGTTTTGAATGTGAACTCCCTGAGCCGAGCTGCTCGTGGACACACCGTGGCTGTGCTCCAGTGGCACATGGAATTTATGGAATCCTGGGATGGGTTGGGCTGGAAGGGACCCCAAAGGCCACCCAGTGCCACCCCTGCCATGGCAGGGACACCTCCCACTGTCCCAGGCTGCTCCCAGCCCCAATGTCCAGCCTGGCCTTGGGCACTGCCAGGGATCCAGGGGCAGCCCCCGCTGCTCTGGGCACCCTGTGCCAGGGCCTGCCCACCCTGCCAGGGAACAATTCCTGCCCAAGATCCCATCCAGCCCTGCCCTCTGGCACTGGGAAGCCATTCCCCTTGTCCCCTCAATGTTCTCTATTAGCTCTCAGCACCCTCAGTCCTGTCCAAACCAATAAATTTGGTGACTGGCAAAATCCAGAGGAGAGTTAAAAAGCTGTGACAGGACTAAAGCTCGTGGCATAAAAACACCAGCAAGTCTGGTAGCTGT
Organism: Rhipidura dahli; assembly: GCA_013399225.1. Classification (NCBI taxonomy): domain Eukaryota; kingdom Metazoa; phylum Chordata; class Aves; order Passeriformes; family Rhipiduridae; genus Rhipidura; species Rhipidura dahli. The sequence continues at coordinate 301,922 of VXAC01000786.1, read as the reverse complement.
GAATAGAAATTATCCCACAAAGGACATGAAAAAAGGAAAATATTTATGTATCAGCTAGGATTTATCTCCCTGAAAGAAAAATAGTGTCATAATCATTAGTGGGAATGGTGCTGGAATGTAGAATAGATTTGCATCAAGCCTCCGTTTCCCTCAGTGCAGATTCTCCTCTTGCCTTCACTTCAGAGAACTTTAAAGGAAGCTCTGCGAGGGGATGAGCTGTTTATTAGAGACACAACTCTGCAGCAGCTCAGCTTGAGGATGCAAAAACCCCAACTCCCAAATTCCACCCAACAGAGCCGTGAGAAGAGCTTACAGGAAGGGGTTCCTGAGCAGTGTTTGGAATGAACTCACAGCCACGATGAAATCACATTCCAAGTTTTAGCATTAGAATTGATGATTTTAAATAAATGAAGGGTTTGACACTTTCCCTACCTGGGTACCCCAGAGTTTCTTACAGCCAGGGCAAGGGGAATTGCTGACTGACCTGCTCTCCCTTGCTGTGCCTGCAGCCCAAGTTTATACACAGGGAGGGGGGTCCTGCTGCTAAAGCCCTGCAGCTGAGCTGGCAGCTTTTGAGGGATATTGCCCTGAGCAGCTGCATCAAATAAATTAACATCAATGTTTATGTGTGCATGTGCATGCAAATGGACATATTGTACATATTCCTGTTTAACCTGCCTTTCCTGTTACTTTAATAAAGATGTTTTCACTTACAATCCAGAGACAGTTTTTTGTACAGATTTCATGTTTTCCCTTTCCTCTGCTGAGGAATGGTCAAAGCTTTATCCTTTAATATTTTCCTTCACAGGCAGCCAAGTGCCAGCAATTATTGCAGATGTTGCAAGTATTTAAATATACACTCTGTAGAAATTAGTAGAGGCACGACATGTTCATTAGTGAGTATCCTGAGGTGCTCTGTACTCCACTTTTTCCACTGACATAAAACTTCTCACACTGATTCTTCAGGAAAATTTTCCTTCCTGTGGGCAAACCAAAGAAGACACCAATCAAAGTGCACATCCAGCTGCCCAGGCTGTGCTGTTTAACACCAATTTCTCCTCCAGCACAATTTAATTTGCCCCCAAGTGTGAGAGGAGCTGTCAGGCCAGGCAGCAGAGTCCCTGCACTGCCCCAGGGCAGGGCCAAATGGGCACTGACTCAAACCCTTCATTCTCCCCACAAAGGCAGCTGGAATGGAGCTGTTTAGCTGTGCCCAGCACTGAAACAGATATCACAGAGTGCCAGCTCAGCTCCCAGGAGTGCCCTGGCCCATCCCTGCTCCGTCCAGGCTGCTTCTGCCAGGGCAAGGGGGGAATTTGGGGACAGGAAAAGGGACTTAGGGAAAGCAAAGGTGCCCTGTTCCCCCGGAGCAAAGCTGTTTGTGCCCCTCTGGGCTGACTCTCATGAATTCCATGTGGAAGGTACAATCTGCTGCTCCGGTGCAGCCCTCCCTTCTAAGAACAGGGTTCTCCAGTGATCCCTAAACCACTGTCTTTTTCTTTGACTTTAATAAATCCTAAAAATTCAAATGACATCCCATGCTTGCAATGCCAACAGCAAACACACCCCACGACTGCCAAGGAGAGATGGAATGTGGACGTTCTGGATGATGGCCTGTTGGCTTCACCTGCCATTCCAGGCCACTCTGTGTCTCAGTCATCAGTGCTCATAATGATAATAATTTCATCCCAAATGACATCTTTCACCCAAAGATCCCAAGCTGGTGTTTATAAACTTCAGCTCAGCCTCAAAAACACACCAGGATAGCCCAGCACAACCATGGATGTCCAGACTTACTGATTTTCTTCCTTTTATTTCATAAAATTTACTTTATTTTATCTAAGATATCACAGATTAATAAGGCTGAAGAAATACAAGCTATTTGGGGAAACTTGTGTTCCTCACTACAACCAGGAAAACTCCTGCTCCAACCTCCTGTGCCCCCACAACTCTCTGTCCAGAGGAAAATGGGAAGGAGACCATTCCCCCCCAGCCTGCAGGGGAAATCCTCCCTCCTCTCCCCACCTTGGCCAGGGTCCCTGAGCTCCCACCCCACACGTGCAACAGGCAGAGGGAGGCAACCTGCCCTGGGGATCAAAGCTGCACTCCTCAGTATCTTCTCTCATGGAAAAACATCAGTTAGGGGTGTAAATCACTGGAAAAGCCAGGACCCCCTGGGAAGGAAGGACTGAGGGAGTTCTCCACCCCGCCTCCCAGCCACCAGCTCCTTAGCCAAAGGGTCCCTGCTGCAGCTCCTGTCCCAGGGCTGGGCTGCTCAGGGACTGTCCCTGCACAAAGAAAAAGGAATTCTTGTTCTGGTGTGCTCTGGGGGAAACACATCAGCACTGGTATAAAGGAGGCTGAGGCTTTTCCCAAAAGAAAGCTCTCACAAATGGATTTTTCAGTATTTCTGACGGTGGGAGAGGTCTGGAGGCTGAGGAATTAGCAGGAGTACGCTGCTCCAGAAGGGTGAGCAGATAAGGAGTTACTGAGGGCTGCTGTGGATCTGTTGGTGTTTACTGAGCCTGTGTGTGCAGACCCTCACTGGGGACAGCTCTAAGCCAGTGCCAGTGTGTGACCCACACCCCAAACAGGGCATTAACCACCGAGCCAGGAGCTCAGCGTGCAGGAGCAACCTCAGAACAAGCAGACCCTGAACATTCTGGTTTCCCTGCCTCACCTCCAGGCAGAGAGCAGCAGGAAATGAGAAGGAGCCTGCGTGGCTGTGCTGCAGCTGTGCCTGAAGGGCTGGGTGCCCCGTGCTGGTGGCTCAGGGATGGTCCCTCCTGCTCCCTCCGGCCGGGCAGTCCCCGTGCTCAGTCCCACCTGCACTGGAGCTGCTGCTGCTCCCACAAAGCAGCTGCACTTCCAGCAAGCATTTCAAGAATTTGTCACAGACTGCTTGGAAGGGACCTTAAAGCCCATCCAGTGCCAGGCTCCAAGTCCCAATGTCCAGCCTGGCCTTGGACACTGCCAGGGAACCCGGGTCAGCCCCAGTGCTCTGGGCACCCTGTGCCAGTTTGCTCGTTTGAACAGTGATATTAAACCTCATCTCTTGCACTGCTGCTCAAAGCAGCTGCCAGGAAATCTGTTTGGACTCTTGGCTGTGTGAGCTACGCCGTGTTCTGTCTGTGCCACGCTCCAGCCCTCGCTGCCCCTGCTCTGAGAGCCCTTCCTTCTCTGTGGAGGATTGGAACGAGGGCCTGACAAATACCAAAGTGCCCATTGTAGTGTAACAATTCTAAGAGTGATCAGTGCAGCCAAAGGCCAACATCATATTTTACTAAACCTGCTGAAAAGTTTATGGGCTCCCTCCAAACTCCCTCTCACCACATCCCATCACCTCTCGAGCAGGCAGTGCCGCTTATGGGATGTTCCAGGGAGAAAGGATGTTTATGGACCATCTTTTTGTTGTACCATTAATAGAACAAAATAGTGCCAGTGGCCTCGTGCACTCACACAGCTGAGCAATGAGGATCCCAAAAGCACTTCTAATTAAATAGGAGTTTCTTAAGGGATTCCATGATGGGGTTTGCTCCCCATTTAACAAGAAAGCAAGTGGAGCCAGAAAATAAACTGTCTCCATGTTTAATAGAGGATTTTTTAGGCTGAGGCTTCTAATGGAACACTTTCAGTGTGTTTTACAAGAGGAACAAACACTTCTGGCACAGACCTGCAACTCACAGCCCCGGGAGCTCCGCCTGCACCCCAGAGCACGGCAGGAGCTGTGCTGGGCAAACCGGTCCGGAGCCACCTGGCCAATTCCCTGTTTGGGGAACTCTGGGGCAGCCACCACAGCAAACTGGGGAATAAGGAGCAGGGGTGGTGGGTGCAGCTCAGCTCCTGTTCTGAGTGCCGGCTGCGCTTCCAGTTCCGCTCCCTTCGCTCCTTTGTTCCTTTTATTCTCCAGGCGCTTTGATTCTGGGAAGGTGAAAATCCGCACACAAACAAGGTGATCCATAACGGACTCCAGGGGGAAGGAGAAGCAGGATGAAGCAGCCTAAAGCAGAAAGAGCTTTCAAACAATAATGTTTATGTTGGGAATATGTAATTTAATTTTGCTGGGATTGCCACAGGCACAGGAAGGAAGGGGTTTGTCTGCATTTACCCCTGGGATCCGTTCCCTGTACCCCTCCCTCCACAAAGCCCTCTTTCGATGCTGGCTCAGACCCCAGCAGTTTGCCCTGCACAGGAACCCAACATCTCCTCGCGGTGCAATCCCGGCTTTGGCGCAGGGCTTTAGGGCTGCGCTAATTGAAATGTGCCTCATTAGGTGCGATCTGATTGAATGCGAGGACCTTCACTCTGCTTCCCTCTCCCAGAAGGGAAGTCGGTGATGCCGGGCTCACACCCATCAAGTTAAAAGAGCAGGAGGAATTGCAGTTGGTTTGCAGAGCAGCCGGCACGGCGCCGCATCCCGCGGGGCCGCTGATTTCCCGGGATTAATCCACTCCTGGAATGGCACAGCGCTCTGCCTCCGGGGAGAGGCTCTGATTGCAGGCGGGAGTGATGTGACAAAAAGGTTAAAAACCCTTAAGCCCCAGCTCATGACTACAAACGAGCTTCGATGGGAACAGTTTTTCTCTCCCTAACGGGGATTTGGCTGGGAAGCGTTCCTGAGTCAAGCAGTCCTGGTTAATTAACAATTCCCTGTGCCACACGCAGGGGATGCAGGCTCCCTCAGCCTCCTGTCCTGCCGAGCTGCTACCTCACAGCAAGGAGCAATTCAGGGTTTTGCTGATATTGCACCAAAAAGTGAAGTGTCCTCAATTCCCGTCCCCTCGAGAGCCCTTTTGGTGCTGACCAGAGCTGTCCGAGGGGGCCAGCCAGGCCTGGGAGGCTCCTCTGGCACCAGGACATCACTGTGTCCCACCAAATGCCACCTGGGCAGGACGCGGAGCCCAGGTAGCAGCACCCAGCATTTCACAGCCGGGGGCTGGGGGCTGCCCTGGGCACCCACCACACTTACCCTGCTTTTAATTGCAAAGAGAGCAAACCGCGCCCCAGGACGGCTCATTTGCACATGCAGCCACTTGGGATGTTACACATCGGGAAGCCCGCAATTAAGTTACAGATGGGTTAATTTTCCCTTTGAAAATGTCATTGCCTGTTTGGGAGGAATGTCTGAGCAGTGGCAGGGGAGGCCGGCTGGGAATGGAAGCTCTAAGGGAGGCGCTCAATAACACCGCAAAGAATTTCTCATCAAGAATTTCCCCAAAAAGTGCTTTTTCCATCAGAAAATGCTCATTCATTGAAGTAAAAAGTTTCCATAGAAGCCCTTCAGCTCAGTGAAGCATTTCTGTGAGATGGTCCCCGAGGCCAGGGTGGGATTTTTTGGGCAGACTCTGCAAAGTGGAGACCAGCTCCGACTCCACACTTTGACAGAGGCACAGGATGGTTTGGGGTGGATGGCACCTTCGAGACCCTCTCTTTTATGGGCAGGGACACCTTGCACTGCCCGGGCTGCCCAGGGAACTCTGCTGTCCCTCAGCAGCCCCCGGGATGGAGATGTCCCACCCTTTCCCAGGCACTGCTCCACGCAGGACATCCCACACCCCTGCACCGTGGGTGTGCCATGCTCAGCATCCCCTCAGCCAGCACCCAAGCCAGACCCACCCCTCCTCCTCTCCCGGGGGCCATAAAAGAGTCAGGAGGTTAATCCCCACCACAGGAAGGTATTTTTTGAAATCTTTCATTTTTGGCACAACAAAACCCATTTCAATTATAGTCTAAAAGGAAAAGGAAACAAAGCTGGGTAGGTAGGGCTGTGACCCACATGTAACAGTTTCTTTGGCCAAGATCACTCATTTTTACCCCGGGCTCAGTCTCCTGTCACAGCAGTTTTATGTCCTTGCAATTGCACTGGCACCGATGAAATCGCCCGTGAAAGCGTGAACTGCCAGTGAACCTGCAATCAGCCTCGACGTGGGCAGCCCAGAGCTCCTCCACGCCGGCATTAGACTCCTCAAATTCCTCAAATTGCTGCTTTTCCAGCAAAAGCCAGGCTGCTGTAAAGTCAAGGAGTGCACAGTGACCTTGGGTACCCCACCCGAGCCTGGCTGCAGGGAGCCTGGGAGCGACCTGGGCTGGAACCAGGACAAAGCCCCCCGAGCTGTCCCCTCCTGTTGGGCACAGCCCCTCCCTGAGGGGCACACGGACACCCCACAGCAAACCCCACACCCCCAGAATCCCACACTGATGTGGGTGGGGAGGGACCCCAGAGCCCATCCAGTGCCACCCCTGCCATGGCAGGGACACCTCCCACTGTCCCAGGCTGCTCCCAGCCCCAGTGTCCAGCCTGGCCTTGGGCACTGCCAGGGATCCAGGGGCAGCCCCAGCTGCTCTGGGAATTCCATCCCAGCCCCTGCCCACCCTGCCAGGGAGGGAAGCAGTGCCCAAACCCCCCGCAGGCTCCCCCTGTTTGGGGGATGCAGGGAGATGATGTAGGAATGAATTCACGCACCTCGGGCAGGGGAAATGTTTAAACTCAGATGTAAAAACATCTCGGTTAAGGGTCAACAATTGATTAAAAAATGGATTACTGGGAAATAAGCAGGGAAAAGCTGTCGGGGGTTTGTTGGGGTTTTTTAATAGTTCTTAAGCTCAGAATTTCCCTTTCATTGATTGTTTCCTTGAAATGCTGCAAAAGAGAAAAAAAAAAAAGAAGATACAACATTTGTTTTGTTTCTGCAAGAAAATTCAACCCATTTCCTCTTGGGCCAGCCTAAACCATGATTTAATTTCATTGTTTTGATATTTGCAGAGTAAACCAAGAGCAATCAAAGTTTCTCTTGGCCTCAGATGGGGTGTTGGGAACTGTTCCTGCATCCATCAGGTTGCTTCCATGGACTGTGGGGTCCCTGATGCTGTTCTCTATTTCCAGCAGTGCAGAAGGACCCACCCAAAAGGAATTGATGACCATCAGACAAGAAACCCTGACTTTCTTTGCCATTTGATTTTTCTCAGTTCCTATACCAGATACAATTTTAGGAATTGGTTCTTGCATTGCCCCTGTTCTAGAAATCAGCAGAGAAAAAAAAAATACAGTTCAAATGATGAGCTTTCTCCATCTTGTTCACTTGTAAAACTGTGTATTTTAAATCAAGTTTTATTTCTGTCCATTATAGACATTCAATAAATCTTTGATTTATACAACTAAACACATTGTGGTATAAAAATATCCATTTAACTAACATTCCACAGTCTTAGGGGCCTGCACTCTCCTCCTGCTTAGGTGAATCATTAGGGGCTCATCTGTCATTTAAACTGAAATATTAAGTTGAGATACAATATTTAAGGCTGTTCACTGTAAATCCAACCCTGAAATATAGCTGTGCTCAGAAGCCTTTTGCTCACAAAGTCCTGACAATTAAAATGTACTAATGACATGCAGATTATTACAAATTCATCGTGCTCAATTTGTGCTGATGAGAGTTTGACCAGACACTGAACCCTCACCCAGAGGCAGCAGTGGCGGAGCTGCTTTGTGAGATTCCCAATTTCCTGGGGTGCCAGAGCACCCCAGGACACGGAGCCCTGGGCCCAGGGAAGCCACAAGGGCAGAAATGTTTATTAAAGGCAAGAGGGGGCAAAGCCAGAACCAAGAGGAACTGCAGGAGTTGGCTGAGGCTGCCCAGGGACCGAGCCCCTGCGGGGATCCCTTGTCCCCAGTCCCTCTCCAGCTCTCCTGGAGCCCCTTTAGGCTCTGCAAGGGGCTCTGAGCTCTCCCTGGAGCCTTCTCCTCTCCAGGTGAGCACCCCCAGCTCTCCCAGGCTCTACCAGCACTACCTGCCCTCCACACCTGCAGTTTCCCAGCCTGCAGCTCCTGGAGCAGCCCCTCATTTGTAGGGAGCTCTGCAGCGATGGAACAGCTGAGCAGCACTGCCCAGACCCTCTGCTGTGCCTTTATCTCTGCCCTGATCCTTTCTCTGGGAGGAAATGAGATCAACCCTACCAGAAATGCTAATTTTCCTCATGTCATTTTTACTGCCTTAGAATTTTTTTCCGTTCTCTTGTAGGCGAGAGCGGATGGGAAGCAGGGACAGCTGGTTCCAAACGCTTCCAGGAGCAGCTCCTTGTGCTGAACAGGCAGAGCTCTGCCTGAGGCTGCCCCAGCCCCAGCCCTTCCCTGAGATCCCCTCTGTGGATCCTGCTCCTTCCATTCCTGCATGCTGGGATTAACAGCAGCAGCCCCTGCGGAGCAGCCTGGGATGGACATTCTGCAGCAGCTCCCAGAGCAGGGCTTGGGCTGGGCATCTCAGCCTCCCAGAGGCACAGCCCTCACCAGCCCTGACCCCCTGAGGGCACAGCCTGAACCTTCTCCTTGGCAGGACCTTCTCCTTGGCAGGACCTTCTCTTTGGCAGGACCTTCTCCCTCTGCACAGCTCCCTGACAGGAGGGGACAGCCGGGGGGGTCGGGCTCTGCTGCCAGGGAACAGGGACAGGAGGAGAGGGAATGGCCTCAGGCTGGGCCAGGGGAGGTTTGGTTGGATATTGGGAACAATTCCATCACCCAAAGGACTGTCCAGCCCTGGCACAGCTGCCCAGGGCAGGGGTGAGTGCCCATCCCCAGAGGGATTTCACAGCCCTGTGGAGGTGGCACTTGGGGACGTGGGGCAGGGGTGGCCTGGGCAGTGCTGGCATGGTTGGAATCGATGTTCTCAGAGGGCTCTTCCAGCCTCAACAATTCTGTGATTCCATGGACTTGGTGCCCCTCACCCCCCACCAACAGCTCCCATTCCACTGCCACCACACAGGCAGGACACGTTTTGAGGAAATCTATAGGGCCAAGGTCCACCTCAGCCTCCTCTCCTGGCCAAAGGAAGGGCCTTCCCTGCTAATTGGTTCCTTGGACTGAAGCATCAATCTCTCTATTTTGTCCCTCTGTAATTCTCACTCATGAGCCTGAGAATTTGTGTGTTAATCTCCGCTGCAGAGCAGGCAGCCCACATCCTTCACCAAGCTCTGATGTACCCAAACCAACCCCAGCAAACTGCACAGGGATGAGTCAGAGCACAGCAGGCTGAACCCAGGGCACACTCCTGGGGCTTCGTCTCCCACTGCCACCAGAGCTCATCTAACCTGATTCCTTTCTGGGGAGCACCCAGGAAACGAGAAGGCTTACACAACGTGGGAGAGGGAACAAGTGAAAAATTTGCACGCTTCAGGCTCTGGTAGCAAAAAAATTACTTGGTAAAGTATTTGCAGGGGAGCTGATTAAGAAGCAATTTGTTTCCCTAATTATTTGTGACTAATAAATGGTTAAATACCTCATTTTATAATAAAGCAGCTTAATTTTCTGAGTTCTTTGCTCGATTTGTAGATTAACAGAATTGTTTGAAGTATTACATCATTGTTTTACTCTCAATAAATAATGTTACACATTCTGTCCCCTTCAAAGGGCTGGGCTGCATTTCCAGGTGTTTTTGGGGCAGAACCATCTGCACCTCACCCTGTGGAGAGAATCCAGCACCAGCAGGGCAAGGGGAAGCCAGTAAAGTCACAGGGAGGGACATCCCAAGCAGGGGCAGATGAGTGCAGTTCTCCCAGGATAATGGATTTACTGCAGTCAGGACCTGGCCCAGCAGAGGCACGGATTTGTCTCTCTTTCCTTTAATTTCCCCCAGATTTCTGATGAGTTCTCCAAGCAGGAGAGGAGGCAGGGCTGGAGCTCCACATTGCAGTGCTGGATCCCAGGAAGGTGCAGTGAGGAGAGAGGGACAGCAGCTGTTCCAGCGTGGGCAGGACACACTGCAGGTGTCAGGAATGGATTCCCTCCCTGGGGCCCTGCAGGGTACCAGCTCCGAGCTCCCCTTGGCAGGAGGGCTCAGTTATGGGGTTTGGAGCAGGAAAGCAAAGCCCAGCCCCAAATCCTGGCCTTGCTCATGTCCCAGTGTGATGGGCAGGACTGGGAATGGCTTTGCAGGGTCTGAGGCACTGGTGAATTGCAAATTTCACTCGCCATTACTGCTAAAAATATTTATCACTGAGTCTGTGCTAAAAAGAGACCAAATGAAGAACAACACTTGGCTTTTTTTGGGAAGCACTGAGCAAAAAAGAGCACATCGCAGGGATCAGGCCTCTCTTTGTGGCAGCTCAGAATGGGATGGCAGGGAGCAGAGGCCTAAAAATACAACAGATGGAATTAAAATTGAGAAAGAACATCCAAACACGTGGCCTAGAGAAAGCAGGCATGGAGTTTTCTATCTCAGACAATCTATTTGAGCAATATGGCCTAGCAAAGAGTCTGCACTGGGAGAAATCTACTTGATGTATTCCTAGGTTTACTAGAAGGCCATCTCTGAGAACCCCAAATTTTGGTAGATTTGTTCCTTGTTTGCTGCTAATCATCTCCTGCTGGAGAGTTGTGAGCCTGCAGCAGGGTCACCAAAACCTGCCTGAATCCCAAAACAAGAGGCTGAGTCACACCAGCAGCCTGCAAAGCAGGAACGCCCCCACAGAGATGCCAGGACGCCTAAAGTGGGTTTGTGTTCTCAAAAGAAACAGCTCCCAATTTGCCTCTAAATTGGCAGCATGACAGTGATGTTTGGAAACTCGAAATCTTGGTATTTAAGGTGTATTTTGCTGCCATGCCTCCGTGCCAGGAGCACAATGTGTGCTGGGCTGGGACTGGATTTGAAAGGTCAAGGCAAACTCAAGCCGAAGGTTTAACTCTGAGTGGGGACTCTAAATGATTCATTCATCTTAAATTACACATTAGGCCAACGTTTTATTACATTAATATAACGGCCACCCACTCACCCTATTACCAGCAGGACCTGCCTCTAACATCAATATTACTCATGGGTCTTCCACACTAATGTGCAACTGCATCTATATTTTAACACTTGGGGAGGGAAAAGCCAAAGCAGACCTGTGTGGAATTCCGAATCCCTGCCAAAACCTGTTTCAATTGGCAGCATGCAACTTTAATGAGGGGTTTTGTGATAGTTGGGAGCCTGGCACTCTGAGCAAGCCTGAATTTTAATTTTCAGTTATTCAACAACAGAGCCAGGCACACATTAACAAAAAAGCAATTACTTCTGACATCCCAGCACTTCCCCCATGTCATTCCAGAGCAGAGATGGGAGATGAATGGGGACTTCAAGTTACAGAATGAAAACTGAGGAGAGTCAAAGTGCTGCTTTTCATTCCAAAAGGGGGATTCAAGGTTTCAAAGCACAAGAGAATCAAGGACAGTTAATGTTAAGCAAAGTTTAGGCTCCCGCTTGTCCAATCAGTGAATTTTTCAAAGGCAGAATTAATGACAAACTGGCTGGGACAGGCACTGACAGAGACCTTGGACATTTGAAATGATGTCCCTTCCCTGCCTGTGCCTCTGTGCATGGAGCAGGGAAAAGGCCTGAGCTGGGAGAGGGAGCTGGGGAGGGGATGGAATAGCAAGGCTGTGGTGCCAGGGAGTGCTCATCCCCCAGTCTGCACCCAGTGCCCAGACACTCCAGAGTGTCCACAGGAGTGCCATCAGTGGGATGAATTAATGGGATCTTCCTCTGATCTGACATCTGGAGGAGCTGAACTCGTGCAAGGACCTCCCAATTACAGGTGTCCTCCTGGAAGCTTCAAAGGCCCTGCTTTTGAAAAGGGAAGATTTGATCATTTCCAGGGCAGATCCTGAGATAAGAAGGAGCTGGGCACGGTGGCACCTCACTCACAGACCTCCAGAGGAGGCTGCTATATTTAGATCTGCTATCTGCATGTATGCATAATCAAGTGGCTCGCTACATTATTCACAGAAACATGCAAATGAGATTTACGTGCCATGCATTTTCTAGGCTCTAATTGGAGAAATATGTTTGGGCAAATTCCGAGCAGGTTCTGGGAGGAAAATGAGCCAACCTGTAAACTGGAACAAACTACAAAAGTAATTCTTTGGGAATTATTGCAGCCTCAGACTCCCACACAACTGGAGCTGAGAGGACGCTGAGGGAATAACCAGCACGTTACTCACAATCTTAATATTACTTTAAAGTTTATTCTCCTCACATTGGCCTGGCTTAGCACAAGAATCACCTAATTGTCTGATAAGTACATGCAAAATTACTTCTAGTGGGTGCCGTGTCGTATGCAAATTGAGCCTGTTAGTGGCTTTTCAGTGATAGCAGTCAAAATAATTATATTTGCTGCTCACAGGAACAGCCACTGAACACCACTGGGCAAAATGAGGTTTTATGAACAAGGAAAAAAAAAGGCAAAAAAATAAAATTCCACGTTTTCTTCGCTGTTCAATATGCATAAAAGCACCTGCAGGAATATTGTGCTAAAAATCTGCTGTGCAGCCCCACAGAGCACACTTTTAATAACAATTGTATCATCACCCACTAATCCAAAACTGACACTGTTTGTCCTCAGGTATTTGCAGAATTCTGCTTTATCGCTCATGATTGGAAAAATGCAAATTATGCCTTTTTCCTTCTATTTTCCGTTCACATAGCAAGTTAGAAAGCCTTTCTAACTCATTAAAAAGCTCATTTGTCACATTCCTTTTCAATTAACTTTGCCCCTTTGTTTTCCATATTTAATCAATTTCTGAAAGGCATTGCTTCCCACCAGCTCCAAACCTGTGCCTGCCAGAGAAGGGACTAATCCTGATCCCCTGGTGTCACACAGAGCAAAACTTCCCTACTCCCATCCTCCTCTGTTCTCCACTCTTTTGGAGAGAGGCTGGAGAAGGCTCCAGGATGATCAGAGGGATGGGGCAGCTCTGCTGGGAGCAAAGGCTGGGAGAGCTGGGGGGGCTTACCTGGACAGGAGAAGCTTTGGGGTCACCTCACTGTGGCCTCAGAGTGCCTGAAGGGGCCACAGGAAACAGGGAGAGGGACTGGGGACAAGGGCTGGAGGGACAGGAGCCAGGGAATGGCTTCCCAGTGCCAGAGGGCAGAGCTGGATGGGATCTTGGGCAGGAATTGTTCTCTGGGAGGGTGGGCAGGCCCTGGCACAGGGTGCCCAGAGCAGCTGGGGCTGCCCCATTCCCGATCTGGCCAAGGTCTCCTCCTACTCCTCCTCCTCCTCCCCCTCCTCCTCCTCGTCCTCCTCCTTGAGGATTTGTGGCAGCAGAGATGTGTCTCACATGGACATTCCAGACACCTCATTAAGAAATGTGTTTTAACACTGGTGGAAATTGGCTTTGTACGTTGCTTCCCTATTGGGCTTGTGCAGAGAAGGTCAAAGTTTCATTTGAGCATTTATGGAATATTTGGTAGCCTTGGATGGAGAATCTCCTTCACACAGACAGCACCATAATTAACCCCAAGTCACTGAGCAGACCTAGAATTTGTTAAAAGAGAAATAACATCAGCAGGAAGCTGTACATTTCTGAACTTCTGGTGTCTCCAAGCTGCTGGAGAGACCAGTGGCATTAAAAACAAGGCTTAGGTGTTTAGGTAGCTCTAGTGCTAAATAAAGAAGTCTCATTGCATCCACACTTTACTATCACTACTTTTACATAACTCTCCTTTCTCCTCTCCGTTTCTCTGCATTTTTCCATCCACCTGCAGAATTGCCATGTTAAGACTTAACCAGGAATAAATTTGTCTCTCCCTGTTTGTGTGAAATTGCCTGTGAGATCAGCAGAATGAGGGACACTTGTGTGTCCTCTGTTAGTGCACACAAAGCTCTTCACAGAAGCCACAAGTGGAAGTAGGAAATTATTATTATGGGACCAGTCAGAAATGTCAGTTGAAACCTGGAACAGAAAATATTTCGTTCCTGTTCTTGCGGGATTTTTGTCCCCAAAAAGCTCAGTACAAAGCTGTTTATGGAAATTAATTCTAATGGCTTCATAGAATCTTCTGTTCCCACTGTAACACTCCACATTACACAAGTCTTGCCACAAAGGAGATAATAGGCACGGGATATATTGAATTAGTAGATAAAGTTCTTATCTGTTCCTCTACATTACTTCCCTGGGTCTGAAATGACAAGTCATAGTTATTAAAACCATGGCAAATTGCCTGTGATTAACAAGGAAATAAATATATTACCCTAATAGAATTATCTCCTCTATCTGAAGCCCATGACAATTTCTGACAACCGTCCCTGAAAAACACTTTGCATTCCAGTTACCCGAGGCCTGAGAACATCCTGAGCCATTAATGAACTGACCTTGCAATTAAAGTACATCCTATAGAGCTGGATCCCCCATGCTGTGGGGGCCTGGTGGGACAGAGGGGGAACTTCAGGTGTCCCCTAAAGGCAAACGGGAGCTCACTAGCGAGAGACTGGGTACAAACAGCTGCAAATTTTCAGTAAGGAGTGCTATAAATTAAATATGAGCTGAAGGAGGGCGGATTTAGATGGGATGTTGGGCAGGAGTTGTTCCCTGGGAGGGTGGGCAGGCCCTGGCACAGGGTGCCCAGAGCAGCTGGGGCTGCCCCTGGATCCCTGGCAGTGCCCAAGGCCAGGCTGGACATTGGGGCTGGGAGCAGCCTGGGACAGTGGGAGGTGTCCCTGCCATGGCAGGGGTGGCACTGGTTGGGCTTTCGGGTCCCTTCCAACCCAAACCATTCCAGGATTCTGTGAAATATTGACAACTCGTGGATTTTATAAAAGGGACTTGGATTTTTCCAAACTGAAAATAAAGTGTTTTTCTAAGTAGGGCATTTCTTAACCACGGGAGGTTTATAAACTACTCTCCCACACACAAATGATCCCTGAATCTCTTGGGCAGAACCTCCTCCCAGCACAGAGCAGGGCTCCAGCTGTGCCTCCACATCCCAAGCCAGAATGAAGCCCAGCTACAGGCAGGGATGGAGCCCAGCAAATCATGAGTGTTGTGCCCATTCCCGAGGCAGCCCCAGGCACTGCCCAAGGCTGGCTGTCCCAGTGCCATGGGCTCCCAAGCTTTTGGGCAGAGACAGGCTGACAGCAGCCTGGCCTGAGCAGGCTGGGCACACCCACAGCTGCTCCCCAGCACGCTGGTCCCTCCGAGGGAGCACCAACACAGAGCTCCCTCCTCGGAGCACCCACCCAAAGCAGCTGGCACCTGACTGGGGTGCTCAGGAAGAGTCCACGCACTGGCATCACCCATTATTTTGGTTATGCCAGGTAGGTTCAAAAGCCAACTCAACACTCAGATCTTGTTCTTCCAGGTGACCTGAAATGCTCTCCAGCACAGTTCTGGGACAGGAGAGCCAGCAGTGCTTCAGACTGTTCAGAGCAGCAATTCCACAGAAGATGCTCCCTCTGAAAGAGCTAAAACCAAAACTACCTAATGACTTGGAGGGAAGTGCTCTTGTCTCCAGCCAGGCCTGCTGAGGGATGCTATGAGCAGCAATAACAGAATTTGTTTCACAGAAGCACAAGGAGGATTTTGGAAATGATTGTCAGGATGGGAATCCTGTTTCTCTTGGCACCTAACAAACACACAGCAATGAGTATTTTCCTAATAACAGGAGATTAAAGCTGGAAATGGGAACTGCAGAGATAGATGAACAGCATCCAGCCCCAAATTCCAGCAGGGCCAGAGTGACTGGGTCAGGCAGCAGCAGGAGCCAGGGCCCACTCACTGCCAGCAGAGGATGTGTGAACCACTCTCATTTCAGTTTTACCACTGGCAGTGACAGCTGGACAGGCAATAAAAAGAAAATGAGGCCTGGGTGAGTCATGGCTTTGGAGAAGATGGGATCAGAAATCAGTGGGAAGCCACATCTCAGCACTCCAGGTTCTTACAGCACTGGTATTGCTCAGGTTCCCCATTGGGGTGTGAACACTGTCAGTGCCACTGGTGCACAAGCACTGCTTTGTGTTTAAATACTTCCTAAGTACAGCCAAAGCTCTTGCAGAAACTTCTTACTCTGACAAATTCGGCTTTCCTGCAGTCAAGCCAGCCTAAAAAACAGCCTCTGCATTCCTTTAATGAGGCTTCCTTTAATATTTAGACCAAAATATTATGACTGTAGTTATTAATTAGGCATTCCCTAAGTACTGTTTATCTTTGTATTTGAGTCATTTCCTGAGAGTATCTTCATGAAAGCACCTGCCAATTCGGCTCCAGAAATCACACACAAAACCAATCTGCATTTTCCAGTCACACCCCTTCTGTTCTGAGTAATGACAGCTTAAATCAGTCAGCAGCAGCGGCGGGCTGGCTGTGGCACAGGCAGGAGCACTGACATGGAAATCGATGTTTGCACTCCTGAATCGATCAGGGACTGGGGAGGGACCCTTTGAAGGCTTCGCCCAACAGCTGTGCCCCGACACAGCCACGGCTGCAATTACAGCAACAGGCATTGCAGAACAAACAAGACAGAGAAATCGAGTTAAAAAAAAAAACCAAACACACAACAACAATTAAAAAAATCCCCCAACACGACTCCCTAAACTCAGCAGAGAAAGGAATAATCTTGTATCTAATTTATCCCCTCTAAGTGCCACCCACCAGCACATTACTGAGCCAATGCACCAAGTAACCTTTGCAATCAAAGCTAGTAAGAAGAAAAAATGATCTAAAAAGCAGATCTGAGATTAATAAAACCTCCCAACATTCTAAGCAGATGTTTTTATTCTTTTATGTCTGTGTGTTGCTACCAAAGCAGCTTGGAACTGGAGTGCCATCACTGGAATGCCTTCCAGATCACCTGGCACTTATGGTTTAAAAACATTCCTGTGATAAAACAAGTGTAAAATGGTTGTTGTAACTGTTTAATTACCCACAAGAGAGGTTATGCTGCTATATCTTATATTATAATTACAGGTGCTGAAGTCCTAGGCCATGAGCCTCAGCTCAGAGGTGGAGCAAAGGAGGCTCAGGGGGGACCTTGTGGCTCTGCACAGCTCCCTGACAGGAGGGGGCAGCTGGGGGGGGTCGGGCTCTGCTGCCAGGGAACAGGGACAGGAGGAGAGGGAACGGCCTCAGGCTGGGCCAGGGGAGGCTCAAGGTGGATATTTGGGAAATTCTTTCCTGGAAAGGGCTGCCCAGCCCTGGCACGGAAAGTGCCCATCCCTGGAGGGATTTCACAGCCCTGTGGAGGTGGCACTTGGGGACATGGGGCAGAGGTGGCCTGGGCAGTGCTGGGATGGTTGGAATTGATGTTCCCAGAGGGTTTTTCCAGCCCCAAAGCCTCTGCAGCTCTGTGATTTCCAGGTGCTGAGCAGCGAGGTTTTCAAAGCACTCTGGGGTCACAGTGGATTCACTCTGGAGAACACAGGCAGAAGGAGCAGGGGGGCAGATCAGAGCCACAGAAGTGTCAGGGGGAAGGGACCCCTGGAGATCACCTCATCCAACCCCCCAGATCTATTTATAGATGGATCTCTTTGTAGATGGATCTCTGTCTCTGCAGCTCTCAGATACTCCACACCAGGTGGGAGATGGACAGAGCCCTGCTGAATCCCCACGTTAATTCCCCGTGCCCCGCTGAGCTCACAGCTCTCAGGTCTGGTTCTGACCTGGCCCCGCGGGCTCTCAGCAAGGCTGGACCGTGAGCAGGGTCCCCGGCAGGAGCTGGGAGTGGCAGAGCCCCGGGGGCACCACCTGCCCCAGCACAGGAAACACCCCGGGAGGAAGGGATGAGCTACGGGCAGAGCAGGAGAGGCCGAGCACATCCCACAGCCCAGAGAAAAGGAGACTGGATCAGCACCTGCTCAGCTGGGGAGAGCATCTAAATTTCATCTCTTTACCTCCACGCACCTGAATTCTGAACACACTTATAAACTGTTTAAGGCACTTGATTCCATCCCATAGTCAGGGGAAGGGCAGCACAGGTCAGTTGGGCTCTTGGAATGAGGAGAGGATTTGTGCATCACACACAATGTGCCCGGCAGAAAGAACATCCCAACCAACTCAAGGTGGCAGCTGCAGCTCTAAAACATCACATTTGTATTGGATTTGTCAGTTATCCATCTTCCAATCAATACTTCAAACACAAGTTTACTGAAATTCATTTCTGTGGCAAATCCAAACATCATGTACACTGCAAAGTGGTTTTTTGAAACAAAACATGATGTACACTGTTTGGAACAAATCCTTAGTTTTAGGGGAAATGGTATTGTGTGAAAAAGGAAAATTAATATTACTGAAAACCTTTCCATTGAGAGTTCTCTGGTTTTGAAAGCAGCTTCGAGCAAGGTGCCAAGGGAGCACTCACAGAATTCAAAGCATTATTTCAGTGCTGGGTGTGACTCAGTTCTACATAAACTGAGATGACACTGGATGCAACCTTGGCCATGGACACCCCACCTGCTCATCCAACCCCCTCAGTGGCTGAAAAAATCCAGATATTAGAATAAAGCAGTATTTTAAATTCCCATTTGCATGAAGGATTGCTCATCAGGCGGGGAAAAGGACATTTGTGTGCACAGGCTGGGGCAGGGGCTGAGGCAGCACCATGTGAAAGCTGGAGGAGAAAAACTCTAGGTTAACCACCATCAGTGCTTGGGCAGAACTGAGCTTTGCAAGAGGCCAGATCTTCTTTTAAAAGGCAAACTGAAACTTTAAACTGCCAGAGGGCAGGGCTGGATGGGATCTCGGGCAGGAATTGTTCCCTGGCAGGGTGGGCAGGCCCTGGCACAGGGTGCCCAGAGCAGCTGGGGCTGCCCCTGGATCCCTGGCAGTGCCCAAGGCCAGGCTGGACACTGGGGCTGGGAGCAGCCTGGGACAGTGGGAGGTGGCCCTGCCATGGCAGGGGTGGCACTGGGTGGGCTTTGGGGTCCCTGCCAATCTAACCCACTTGGGGAATGTGTGGTTCTACGGAATTTTCCAGAATTCCAATAATGTGTTTTTCAATCCTGTTCCCACAACACCAAAGCCATGGAGGATTTGGGAGCCTGGTGATGTCTCAGACCTGAAGCTGTGGCCACCACAGGAGCCGAGAAGCTTTGCCCAGAAGCTTCCCCAGGCAGCACAGCTCCCACTCCATGTCCTTCCCAGCCGTGCTGCTGGGGAGATCCCCCAGAAGCAAAACATCCCATCAGCCAAGCCAGAACCAGCGCTGTGGAACAGACACGGCCGGGATGCTCTCCAGGGCTTTGCCAATCCTCCAGTTTCCATAGAAACAGGGCAGGAATGCTGCCAGAAGCAAAGGGGATAAAGGGGTCCTGTTGGTCCTTCGTTATCTGTCCAATCACGTGAAATTTGTGTGTCAGGGAATCACAGAAACATCAAGGCTGGAAAAGCTCTCTGGGAACATCAATTCCAACCATGCCAGCACTGCCCAGGCCACCACTGCCCCACATCCCCAAATGCCACCTCCACAGGGCTGTGAAATCCCTCCAGGGATGGGCACTCACCCTGCCCTGGGGAGCTGTGCCAGGGCTGGACAAGCCTTTCCATGAATAAATTTTCCCAATATCCAAATTGGGATATTTTTTATTTCTCCCCTGGCCCAGCCTGGGGCCGTTCCCTCTCCTCCTGTCCCTGTTCCCCCCCGGCTGTCCCCTCCTGTCAGGGAGCTGTGCAGAGCCACAAGGTCCCCCCTGAGCCTCCTTTGCTCCAGGCTGAGCCCCTTTCCCAGCTCC
The DNA here is from genome assembly GCA_013399225.1 of Rhipidura dahli. Lineage (NCBI taxonomy): Eukaryota > Metazoa > Chordata > Aves > Passeriformes > Rhipiduridae > Rhipidura > Rhipidura dahli. The sequence continues at coordinate 282,452 of VXAC01000786.1, read as the reverse complement.
CTCAGCCACTCCTGGGGCTCCAGCCCCTTCCCAGCTCCGTTCCCAGCACACATTCCCCATCCCTGCCCTGCAGGGCCCCAGGAGCCACGGGGGAATTTGCCCAGCAGGTACCACACGTCCCCCAGTGAGCACCAGTGGGGCTGCTGGGGCTGCACCACCATCCTTGCACAGCAATGGCACGTGAGCTGCATGGACCTAAACTGTGGGATTTTTGGTCAAAAATAAAGATGCATCTGGGCAAGGAAGGGGGAGATGAAAAGCCTGAGTCAATGTGGTCTCCAAATTAGAGGTGTTGGAAGTCAGTCTGGGTACTGGTGAAAGGCTAAGGGCAGATCCTGGATTAGCTCCCCCTCTGCTGTAATCCAGAGCACCTTCACATTTCAGGTTTATTCGTGAGGTTATTCTCACGAAGGAACTATATCCTTTCTGACCTGAGAAAAAAAGACTTAGAACTTTCCTATTGAAGCACCTGCCTGATAAAAACCTTAATTTACATTTGCAAGGGGAATGTTTTCCCCCACACAAAGCAACTGGAAGGAGCAGAGGTGCAGCAGCAGTGCACTTCACCCGCCCTTCAACCAGTCCCCAGGGCCCTATTCACAGGGTTTGTTGAGCACAGCCCTCGGGCCTGGGCTCAAGGACAAACCTGCTTCAAGGCTGAGCTGCTTTCTGCTGTCCTGTCTGGCTTTTGATGCTCCTGTGGTGGCAGCTGGCACGGGGACTGCAGATGTGCAGCAGCCCTGGGCTGGGGCTCTCCCCAGGACAGAGGGGCTGCTCTGTGTGCGGCTCCTGCGGGGAGTGGACAAGAGCAACACCTTCAGGAGAAGGAACATGAACACGGGGATGGCCCACTTGCCCCAGGACAGGGATCTGAGGGTGTCCCAGGGCTGTCTGTAGCTCCTCTGTCCGAGCTATGGCCGGGCCAGAGGGGAACAGAACCAACTCCTCCCACACCTTAAGACTTCAATCACAGAATCATGGAATGGTTGGGATGGGGAAATTCACAGGATTCCAGACTGGTCTGGCTTGGAAGGACCTTAAACCCCATCTCATTCCAACCCTGCTGTGGGCAGGGACACTTTCCACTAGCCCAGGTAGCTCAGAGAAGAATTTAACTTCATTTTCATGAGCACTTATCTTTCAATTTATCACCCAGACCTCCTTATTATGGCCTATTATGATTTGAGCTATTTATAATTACCAATTTTTAAGCACAGTTCTGTCTCGTTTCCCCTCAGCTCAGATAAGGACTTATCTCCCTGAAGCAGACAGGGAACATCCCTGGCCAGCAGAGCCCACAGCACAGCCCGAATTTCCCAGCCCAGGTAGCCCTGGCTGGTGCAGGGGCTCAGCCTCCAGCCCAGAGCCCTGGTGCCCTGCTCCCCTCCCAACAAACAGTGTTCCCTCCATCTGGAGCTGTGTTTTCTCAATCTGTCCTTCTCTCCATCCTGCTCAATGTCTCCAGTCCTGCTCCCTCCATTTCTTTCTCCTCAAAGCGATGTGATCGACCTTTTTACCCCTTCTCAAAGCCTCCACCTCCTTCCCCTCCTTCATTTCTTTGTCTGCATCCACAAACCCTCCTCCACGAGGCTCCAAAAGCCATGCCCCCAGTCCAGGCTGCCGTGCAGCCCCTCCCTGTGCCCAGGCACCCCCAGTGAGGGGTTCAGCCCTGACCCTCTGTGATTCCCCAAAGCCCTGCAGCAGCAAGGCAGCAGCAGCCCCAGCTCCTGTCCCACTCCTGCCAGCGATGGGAGGCACTGCAGGGCTCAATCCTGCCCTGCCAAATTAGTTCTGTTTGTTGAATAACAACCCTTGGTTTCTCACACCAATAACCCGCCAGGCTCTGCAGCAAAGGCTGTGGGTTAAGGTTATTTTCTTCACAAAAACACATCTCAATCCCACTATTCCCTGTGCTGCTGTGTTCACCCCCTGCCCGTGCAGAGGTTTTTAAGCGGTGTAACAGATTAATCAGTTCATGGCTTATTCTCCAATCTGACTTTTTGGATTTTTAAGGGCTTTTTATAAATGTTTATAAAGGTTGGATTGTGCAGAGGTACAAAGCACACAACACAGCAATAAGAAAACCTGTAAAAACAGTAGTTCACACAAGTCAAACAAATACAGCATGATGAGAGCAAGGTTAGAATCAGCACTTTAGGTAAACCTAGGAAAAGATGAGATTTTTAGATGGATTTTTGAAAAGGGCAAATTTTGAAATGGCAGCACAGCGGAGGGAGGAAATTGTTGTGCTTGCTGCAAGTGTCACCTTCCAAAGGCAAACAGGGATGGTTCACTGTCCTCTAACCAAGGAAATGTTTCCTCCATTCAGCAGTTTAATGCCAACTATGAAGGCATAAAGTCAGGTTTGTACAGGCTGCTGCTGAAAAAAGGGCAATTGGTATCACAGTACGTGTTGGGTGTTGTTTGGGGATGCAGATTTAAACATTCAGGAACAGAAACACTGAGGAAGGAATTGTTCCCTGGCAGGGTGGGCAGGCCCTGGCACAGGGTGCCCAGAGCAGCTGTGGCTGCCACTGGATCCCTGGCAGTGCCCAAGGCCAGGCTGGACATTGGGGCTGGGAGCAGCCTGGGACAGTGGGAGGTGTCCCTGCCATGGCAGGGGTGGCACTGGGTGGGATTTAAGGTCCCTTCCCACCCAAACCTGTCTGGGACTCTCTGCCTGCCCCCAAGGGAGCCGTGGCACCACACCAGGGGCACAGTGAGACAGCAGCTCCTCAAGGCCAGGCAGCCTGGACTCCAGACACAGAGCTCTGGCCTCCCTTCAGAAAATATCCCTGAAATTCCTTTAAGTTGAATTCTTGAAATATCACCAATTCGGCCTCTGATCCACTGCTGGCTGCACGTTGAATAAAAATGCTTTTTTCTTGTGTTCAGAACTGCGCTGGTTAAAAGCAGCTCTGCATGTTATCCCACTATTGAAACTGCTTGATAGGATCAGCTTTATTGGCTTGTCTTCGCTATTTTATATTAGATTTGTTTTCCATCCACTCTCTGATCCCTCAGAGTTTACTCTGAGTGTTCAAAGTTAAACCTTTAAAGAGACATTTCTTGTGTAACCCAATTCTGTTACCTCTTGGTGCTTTGGTGTTTGGGCACTTTTAACCTAAATGAAAGCACCTTAACTCGAATAGTCTCCCTTTTTCCTAAATTAATCCTGTTAGCCAGTATGAAGTTAAGAGCATCAAGTTTCCACATGACCCTGCAAATCAAGGCACCAGTTGGGCAGAAATCCATTTTTTAAAAGCCACAGGAAACATCCCAGGCTGGGCTCCATTTAATCTCCCATCCCTGCCCACAGGTAACAGTTCCCTCCACAGCCATCACAGCACTCCTGGCCACTTCTCCCTCTCATTTTTCACCGTGCAAAGCTGAAATTTCCCTTCTAAATCTCTTTTGATGAACCAATGATCTTTAGTAATATTTCTCTACAAGTTATTTTTGCTGCAAGTTTAAAGACATCTTTTATTTTTAATGCCTCTGCAATTGGCAATATGTTCGCTGGCATTTAAACTCCAAAAAAGCCGGTGGGAAAACGAGATGTGCTTTAAATGAGGCAGCGCTGGCCATCTGTGTGTGAGGGGGTTTGTTTAGAAACAGCAGCTCTGGGTGGTTCAACAACTGCTCAGAGCCAAGGGGGCTTCAGCTGCGAGCGTGGCTCTGCCAGCCTGTCAGGAGATAACCTGGGATCCTGCCTGGCTCGGGCAATTTCAGATAAATTCAGCTTTAACCGAGTGCTGCCTGGGCTCTGCACCCAGAGCGTGGCCCCTGGCTGTGCCCTGGCCACAGGAGCCATCCCCACAGCTCGGGCAGGAGAGGCTTTCCCAGGGTCTCCCCCACTATTTTCATACCACACCTGTGTTTTTGTGGGGTTTTTCCCCCAAAAAGTGAACCCCTAATGATATGAAGCAAACTCGGGGGCATCACCTTGAGGTAAGATTCTAAAATAAGTCAGATACTTGCATTTTTTTTGTGAAATAACACCATCCCCATCTCCATTCTTCTGAACTGTCCAGCCACAGCAGTTGAGTTGCAACTGGTTTGAGTTTTGCTCCCATCACAACCATAAAATATGAATTTCTGTAGGAGTGGTTGTGGCTCAACTCCACTGACACCTGAAAGCTGCAGAGTTTGACTGGAACGGGAGCTGGGGGAGTGCTGGAGTCGAACCAATTTGGGAAAATAAGGAAATTAAGGGGAAAAAGGTCAAACTCCCCTTAAGAGGTTATTACCTTGTATCAGTTGTACTTGCAGGGCTACAAATCCAGGCTGCAGGAGCACCTGGGATCACGCACCAAGCCCAGTTCTGCTGCTGCAGAGATGGGGATTTGTCGACCCAGTGAAGCGTTAGCACTCAAATAAATGAGCAGTTTATTGACCTTTCCGAGACTGAGACAAAACTAAAAGGCAGAAATGCTCCTGGAGCAGGCAGGAACCGGGGCCAGCACTCGGGAGGCTCCGGCTCCCGCTGGGAACGCAGCCCTGAAGGTCACAGGGAACACAGGGACTTGCTCACAACCCTCACCAAGGGCTCTGCCTTTCTGCTCACTTAACTCCTCACCCACTTCTGATGACCACCACGTATCCACTCCTTTGTCCTCTCTGCAATACCAGGACTGCCAGAATTCAGGGGGAAAAAAAGGAAAGGGCATTCTCTTCCCATCCTGAAAGTATTTCTGATCTTTTGGTGGAGTCCCCAGCCCTACATGTGCCCCAAACACGTGTGGATGTGGCACCTGGGCATGTGGGTGGTGGCCACCATGGTGCTGCTGGGTGATGGTGGGACTGGGGGAATTTAGAGGTCTCTTCCAGCCTCAAGGATTCAGGGATTCCAAGGTGCCCAAAGCAGAGGCAAGGAAAACACCCACAGGCAGCACCTTTGGAATTTCCAAATCCCTGAGTTAATGAGACAAAGGGGACATGACTCCTTCTAAACAGTCCATTTCTCCAGGGCACAGCTGGTACCAGGACAGTAACACTGGATTCCTGAACTGATTCAGTAGCTAAACATATAAAAATGAGTGAATGCATCTGTCTGCATATTGTGTAATATATATCAGGAATTTAAGGCTGATTCAGAAAGCTGGACCAAGAAAACACCTGCTGCTGTGTCTGATGGACAACAACAAAGAGCAAAATGCTTCATAATCTGCAAATTAAAAATTGAGATGTAAGGGGGGAGCTTACATCTCAAAAGCATGCTAAGGAAAGCAAGAATGCTTTCCTTCTTGCTAAGGAAAGCAAACATGCCTCATGAAAGTAGCACGGAAATACAGCTGGAGCAAGGATCCTGATTTGCACTCAGGAATACACAGCACTAATCCTGCAGTTTAAGGACATTAAATCCTGTTAAGGACCTTGCCCTTACCCACAGTTTGGGACTCGCGCCCCTTCTCACCCCACTCCCCGGGAACCCGGGATGGAAATGCGGGTCGGGGGGATGGAAATCTCTGTCCCCTGCCAGGAAAATGACACCTGAGCATTTCAGGCACTGCTCCCCTGGTGACTCAGGTACCGGCAGCCGAGCCCGGCTTAGCTCCTGATCCCCGGCCAGCCACGGAGCGGCACAAGTTGTGGTTTTCCAGAGTGGGCGAAGCGAGCCCGGGCTCACAGCCGCGTTCCCGGCACGGCGGCCCCGGTGCCTGCCAGCCCTGCCGGGGCTGGGGGACGGGGAGCTGCAGGAGCCCCCCGGGAGGGCAAGAGGAGGCCAGGGCAGAGCCGGGAACAGGCGGGGGGACCGCGGCAGGAGAGAGAGGCGGTTCCATTCGATGTCTTATACTGCCACCAGCTGAGAGCTGCCCGCTCGCAGGCCCCTCACGGAGCCCGCACCGCCCGGGGTCGGGCCGGCACCGGGGAGCCGGGCAAAGGCAGGCGGGGCACGGCCCAGGGAGAGCCTGGGGAGCTGCTGAGAGTGCACACTGCCATCCCCACACGCCCCTAAATGCCCTCTGCGGCTGCAGGGGAAATTCCCGGTAAAAGCCCATCAGACAGGCAGGGGCTCGGCCCAGGTTCCAGTGAGACAGCGGGAGCCCCTCGGTGCCCGGGCCCGGCCTGCGCGGCTCGGGGGCTGCCGGGCACAAGGCAGCTTTGCCCAGGAGCAGGAGCCACAGCACAGCCCGCTGTGAAAGTCTCAACACTCCCCAGAATGACCCGACAGAGACAGTGGAGGAGCTGCAAACCAGGGGGACGAGGCAGCATCCTGTGCTCAGCCTGAGCCCCAGCGCTGCCCTTGCCGGGCTCGGGCCCTTTGCACCCCGGGACGGGCTCTGCTCCCAGAAACTCCTCCAGACTCCAGCTGAGCTGGCTGGGAAAACCCTTCTGTGTGAATATCACTGCGAGTGAGCAGTGAGGAAGGGTCTCCCCAGCTGAGACAACTCCCACCAACCCTCAGGGGAACGGCAGAGAGCCTTGTCCCCGCCGAGGGAGGGGATGTCACAGCCTGTCCCTGTCCCCGGCAGCTTTGCTGCTGTCATGGGGCCACAGCCTGGTTTGGGTTAGAAAGGACCTTAAAGCCCACCCAGTGCCACCCCTGCCATGGCAGGGACACCTCCCACTGTCCCAGGCTGCTCCCAGCCCCAATGTCCAGCCTGGCCTTCGGCACTGCCAGGGATCCAGGGGCAGCCCCAGCTGCTCTGGGCACCCTGTGCGAGGGCCTGCCCACCCTGCCAGGGAACAATTCCTGCCCAAAATCCCCTCCAAACCAACCCTCCTCCACTTAAAGCCATTCCCCCTTCTCCTGGCACTGTTTTGGGCAGAAACTGCACCAAAGTTTCCCAGGTTTGCCCCCAGCAGTGACACTTCCCATCCCACAGTCACTGCTTTGATTACCAATGTCACCTTAATTTCTCTTTCACAACACAAGTCTCTCTTGCTTGGGGATATTTTAAGATTGCCTTCAATAAATATGAATGCAAATTTATTCCTTGATGATTTGTCATTCACTGCATTACCACTGCCATGGAGCAAGAGAGGCCTTCATCTCCAAACTCCTTGATAGGGATTTCTCCAAAGACAGATACTTGATCTTCCAGTACACCTTTTTGGCTTTTATAAAATAAATACATCAAAGAAGATATTATTCAGGCTTATTTCATGTTTAGTGAGAAGTCATCCACACCACAGGAAGATAGGAACTACCAACCTGCCCCCTCAGTCAAATGGAGGAATTAAACCCTCCTTCCTGGCAATCCTTTAAAAATTGATTTCCAGAGCAGCAAATGCCATCAGGACCCTTTCCACAACTCAGGGACTTCATCACAAGGGCTCCCTGCTCCCAGCTTAGAGAACTGGATCTAGAGACTCATTTATTCTCTTAAATTCCAGCTCTTGGCCCTTTTCAAGGCCCCCATCCCAAGCCCTACCCTCGGGAGAGCCTCCTGCCCTGCCAGGGAGGGAGGTGCCCCCAGAGCCACCCCTGGGCAATCACTTTTCCATCCAGCCCAAATCCTCCTTAAAGTAGGAACGGACCCAAAATGTGCCCAGATCAGGGCAGGTGGCCAGTCTTGGCTGCCATTGCCTACTGGATTGATTGCTCCAAGTGTTTCCCAAGTTTAAGGAAATACCAGGAGGTTTATTATCTGCTGTAGCTGAAGTTGAGCATCCAGGGTAACGCTGAAACTCAGGATGCCACGAGCTGTCACTTCTGCTTACACTCAACAGACTTTCTGAAGATAATCTACAATTTCTAAGGGGCTAAAAAGGGTTTGAATTTTGGCTGGAGACAAGGAAGGAGGGAACCCCAGGAAGAATGGCACACTTCTGCACTAAAACCCTTATGAATATTAATGGAGCCAACACAAAGGAAGCTGCAACATTAATATGAGTAGCATGATAAAACAGACTTGAGCTTGTGACATGTTCAATCGCTCATTTAATTTTTATAGGAGTTGATTAAGATGCCTTTGTTTGAATTTTTATACTGTTTACTATAAAACATTATCATTTTCTTCAAAATCTATCGAGACAGACAAACCACACATTTGCCAAGCTGTTAAATAAATAGTATTAAATCAACAATACCCAGGGTCCCCAAATGCAAGTCATTTCCATGTATATTGATTTTAGTTCCATTTGCTGCAATGAAAGTTTTGTCTCTGAGCAGAAGGCAAAAAAGCCAACTATTTTATCAAATTGTTTTAGTTTTAATTCTTGAGATACCATAGCCCTGCAGTCACTGCATGGGCAAAGTGGCCCTAAGTGCTCTCAGAGAGAGCTCAGGGAACTCAGAGATGGACAACACCAGGCCCAAGCAGCTCCTGCCCCGGAGAGAGCAGGGAGGGCCATGAAGCTGATAAGGAGCAAATCCCCCATGGAAACGTGCTGGGAGAGCTGGGGGGGATTCAGCCTGGAGAGGAGAAGGCTGTGTGGAGCCCTCAGAGCACCTCCCAGGGTCTGAAGGGATGACAGGGACCTGGAGGGGGACCCTGCATCAGGGACTGGTGGGAAAAGGAGCAGTGGGTGGTACAAAGTGAGAGGGGAGATTTAGCTGGATACTGGCAAGGAATTGTTCCCTGGCAGGGTGGGCAGGCCCTGGCACAGGGTGCCCAGAGCAGCTGTGGCTGCCCCTGGATCCCTGGCAGTGCCCAAGGCCAGGCTGGACATTGGGGCTGGGAGCAGCCTGGGACAGTGGGAGGTGTCCCTGCCATGGCAGGGGTGGCACTGGGTGGGCTTTGGGGTCCCTTCCAATCCAGGCCATCCCATGGTGGTTCCCTGGCTCCCAGCAGAAGCTGCTGCTCGAGCAGCTGACAGGGATCTCGAGTGTATTGCCACACTCGGTGACATCCCGAACTCCAAATTTTAACAGTTTAATTCTGGCAAAGCAAATCTGCAGCACATTTTACAAGAGGCAGCGAGTGTAACTCAACACAGGAAGTGGCACCAAAGCTGTGAAAGAGGAAGACAAACACTGAGAGGATAAACTGGGAAGCAGCTCCTGGGGCCAAGGAGTGGGCAAGTGGCAGCAGGGGAGAGCTTGCCCTGCCCAGGAGGAACCACAGCACCTGCTCTGCAGCAGCCAGACCAACTATTTTGTATCATTTCTCCCAACAAAATAATTCCACCAAAATACAGATTCAACATAAATCAGATAAACCAGCACACAAAATCAGATTCCACAGAAACCACTGAGTCTTTACCTCTGCTCTAAGTACAAAGAAATTATGAGGAAAATATATTTACTCTGGAATTTTTCTGTCTCCAAAAGCCAAGTTTGCAAAGCACTTTTGTGTGGGAAAGCAGGGATATCCCCACCTTCAGGCCTATACCCGATAGAGAACAGCCCCCCATGTCCTGGTGTGCTTCCACAGGGGACACAGGAGTTTGCCAGCGCTGGAACCCTGTTACCCACCAGCCTTGAACACCCCTGAGAGAGGGCAGCAAGGTCACAGAGGTGAAAGCCCCACGCTACTGCCCTCCAAAGACTCCCAGGCTCTGTTTAATGGGAAGATCCCGATCCAAGCAGGCACAGCTCGGCTCAGCAAGGGCTGGGGCACTGTCCCAGCCCCGGCAGCACCAGGCAGAGCCCTCCAGCATGAACTCCCCCTGCGCAGGGCACAGATGGTGCCCCGGCAGCCACCAGCCTCGCAGGGAGGCAGAGCCTGCCTCTCCAGAGCTGGGCTTGCCACAGAGCTTCTCTCCAGGTAGGTTACAGCCCAGGGTGCTCTCAGACACTCGTGTGCGACTGTGATACACGAGAGCTGCACAGCACAGAACAGGAACAGGGCTTCAGGGCAACCACCTGGTTAAAAATCCACTCCCTTAGGAGACTTCCACATCCCCACATCCATCATCACATCAGGCTCAGGCACTCTGGAACTGCTCAGTCAGGAGAGATCAGGAGCCCAGGCTCCTTTTCAGAGCAGAAATAACTCCAGTGCTCACAGTGCCCAGCGAGGCTCCCCGGAACCGGCCCCAGGGAAAGGGCTCCCGACAGACTGCTCCAAAGCCTGGCTTTGTGTCCGTGTCCACGTCCACAGGGCATCTCCCTGCCCCTCTCACCCCGCTGCTCACAGCTCCCTTGCCCAGAGCATCGCTGAGCACCCCCAAAGGTTGTGCTCCATCAGATCCCAGGCTTGATCCAAAACGACTGCAGCTGCTTCCTGCCAGACTTGTCCCACTGCACCACATCAAACCTAACCCCGAACTGAGCACATCCTCACTCATTTCCAGCCTGCAGGCACAGCTGATCAGAGCCCACCCACCTGCAGCTGAATCCCCTTCCACCCCACCCCTGCCCCTTCAACAGTGCTCCAGACACAATCCAGCTAGAGCAGGGCACTTAGCCTGAGGATTTCCCAGGCCTCGAAGGGACCTCGTGGTGGGCAGTAACCAGATTAGCACAGGCTGATTGACAGCAGAGCAGCAGCACAAGCAAAGGGTGTTCTGAGAAATTTCTGACTTCTTACCTGTTCAGAGCCCTGTAGAGAACAGTGTGTTAAATCCAAAGAGAGCGTCAGTAACTAGTGCTGGCTGCAGCCAAACCCTCTCTAAAACCAGGGCAGAAAGCCGCCTCACCTGAGCCTGGCAGCACGGCAATGCCTCCTCTCTGGCATATGCAGCAAATTGCTGATAATTTCTGTGCCAGCGATTTGTTTCCTGCTCGTTCTCACCCCACGGCGCTGTGCGTGAGCATTTCACATTTCAGGAATAGCCTGATTAGAAAAGGTGCCAGAAAGTTCCCCGTTTCTCACCGTGCAACGGCGCCTGGAAGCTTCACAAGCCTGTTTGCCTCAGTTCCATTTCACAGATTGTCAGAGGAGCTGACAGAGCTGAGGTGCAGTGGGAAAGCAGCTCCTGGCCAGGCACAAAGGCACAACCCCGAAATGCCCCATGACTTTAGGTGGCCCTAAAGCTGCACAGCCCTCCCCAAAACTTGCTGGGGGAGGTTTGGGCAGGGGCAGGTGCTGCTGTGTGTGAGGGAGAGGGAGAGGAGAGCAGGGGGAGCAGTGCAGGGTGGCCGTGCCCTGGGTCCTGGGCCATGAATCATCATTCCCTGTGCTGGCAGCAGGCATGGGAAGGCTGATTTAAAATCTGGGGAAGGCAGCCAAAAAGCAGGGAAGTCTAAATTAACAGAAGGTGCCTGGGGTGTGAGCTGTGCCACGGCCCCCCAAGCTGTGCAGGGACGGGGCTGAGCCCAGGCTGGGCTGCACACCCTTCTCCCAGTGTCCACACATCTGATCCTGTCCCAGTCCTGACCCCACCTGGGGGCTCTGGCCCCCATGTCTCTGGCTTTTGTAGGCAGCAGCCCCAAGCTCCCCCGGGTGCTCGGGCTCAATGTGGTTTTCAAACTGCATTTGACAGAATCCCAAAGTCACGGAACTGCTCAGGGTAGAAAATCCGTCAGAGCCCCTCAAGCCCAACCATGCCAGCACTGCCCAGGCCACCACTGCCCCATGTCCCCTGGTGCCACCTCCATAGGGCTGTGAAATCCATCCAGGGATGGGCACTCACCCCTGCCCTGGGCAGCTGTGCCAGGGCTGGGCAGCCCTTTCCAGGAAGGAATTTTCCCAATATCCAACCTGGCACAGCTTGAGGCCGTTTCTCTGGTCCCGTCCCTATTTCCCTGTTACCTGGGCAAAGACACCAACCCCAGCTGGCTGCACCCTCCTGCCACCAGTCCTTCCCCACCCCAAATCCAGAGGGCACCAGCTGGGCTGTCCAAGGAGAAACAGCCTTTTCCTCTCTCCCCACAGGCACCAAAGCTCACGTGAAGCTTTTCAAGGGAAGCACAGGGTGGGGATAATGAGGTTTTAAGTAGGCACAGTGGTTTATTACAAATTTATCTTTACTCATAAAATGTCCCACTAGTAATATTCCTGTCTGCAGCACAGAATGAAATATCAAATTAAGATCCAAATACTTCAGTACAGCCTAACCACTTTGACAAAGTGATCTGATATAATTCATCCCTCTTTTAATAAAATAAAGTGAATCTTTCAATAACACTGGATCATCCCATCAGACATGCTAGATATCCTGAGGTGTTGTGATGTGACTTTGATGTCTGTCACCACTAGAATTTCACTTTTAATGCATGAAGTTTGTGGATTGATTTCAAGATGGGGTAGTGAGTGACGGGGAGGAGGCAGGGATGGGGAAACACCTCAAGATGGGCTGCTCAGGGCTTCCCACTTGGGCACAGAAACACCAGATAAGGTGAACAGAAATGCCATTAATGCACATTTATGTCCCACGTCCCTTGTGCCACCAAGACCTCAGTGGGAGCCCAGGACATGGCTGGGCCAGAGGATGAGCCAGGGGATGAGCTCACAGGCAAGTCCAAAAAAGAATCAAAACTTGCTCCTTTCCAATGGCTGGGGGAAAATGAGCACGTTATTTGTGAAAAGCTGTGGGTGGGGAGCTCTCAGGAATATTTCCCAGGTGTGCCTTCAGACCTGCACGGTTTCTGTGGTTTGCATTTGCACAGCTCTGAGCTCCCAAGAAGCTGAATCCTCTGCAGCATATGGAGAATGTTGTGAGGCAGGTGAGCTGTGCTCCCTCTCCCACAAGCACAAAGACATCTCAAGAAGTAAAATCCACTCAATTACTCAACAGCAGCTTCATATGGAGAGAAGAAATTGTGGTTTAGGATTTGTCAGCTGGTGTCAGACACTGACAGCTCCTCATTTGACTCCTCTTGTCTCTCCTGTGTGAGCAGCCCCCTGGGTTGGGAACTGAAACCCTCTCGGTGCTGCCACCTCTGCTCCCTGGAGAGAAGGGGTGGGGAATTCTGTGTGACACCATTTATCTCACAGAAATCAGCAGTAATGACCCAGAGGGACACGGCAATCTCTTTATGTGCCCACTCCACAGTTTCCCTGCTTTATTTTGTCACTTATGATCATTGGAGAGGAGTGGGAAATGGCCCTTCCACCCATCCTGGTCCTCTCAGCCCCTGCTGGTGCCTCTCATGAGGCCGCTTAAGGAGAACAAGGATGCAGGCCCTGCATGGACCTTCTCCATCCCATCCGGGCACTGAGTGTGTCACTGCTCCTCCTGGGAGACCCTGGGGAGCCAGGATCAGCCGGGATCTGCCCTGAGTGCTGCCAGGGTGGGGAAGGGTCCCCAGGAAAGGCAGTTCCTGACAAGGCCAGTGCTGGCCCTGGAGTCCCCTAATGCCAGGCTGCAAATTCCCCTCCGGGCAGAGGGGGACACCTGAGACCAGCTGTGGTCACAGCTTTTTATTATAGTTCATACTTTTTTTAATAGTTCATAATACATGAGATAAAAAATTATTGTTATTTTCATGCACAGCCGAAGGAGCAAATGGAGGAAGACTGCTGGGCTCTGCAGCAGCTGTTCCCAGGGAGGAGTAAAACCCTGATCTGCCTCATGGGAATGCTGCCAAAAGCGACAGCAACTCAGGGAGAACACGGGGCTTGAGCCAGGAGGTGAACACAACAACCACAGCTGGGACAGTTGGTATTTTATTGCTGTTACTGATGGCTGCTCCTGTGTCTGGAGAGCATCCACATTTTTCAAGGCATGGAAGGATCCCACCTGAAGGGACACCCTGCTAAGAACAGTAGCACAGCTCCCTTTTCCTGGCCTTTCATTAGTTCTTCCCCTTTGCTGTGTTTCACAGGAACTTTCCATTGCTGCCCCCTCTGCTGGACCTCGTCCTTCCCACCAGATCCATTTACTCACTGATGAGCTCTGCCCAGACTTTGGATCACTCCACTTTATCACTCCAAGGAGGACAAGGCCCCTCCTGGACAGCAAGAAAGGGACTATTTGCAGAGGTAGTAACAGGAAAATGAATGTGTGCGGTTGTAGGGAAGGGAAAGGCAGCGGAGTCAGCACTCCTGGCTCAACAGAAGCCTCATCCTGTCTCCCTGAGCACTTTATCTGCCTCACTCAGCTTCCCTGCCTCTAAAATGGGACTGTGGCCTCACAGGATTGTCCTGAATCCTCATTAATTAATACTTCCATGACCTAAGGATGTCTTACTCTCAGGTCACATTTAATTTCTAAACATATGCAGTGGTCTCCAGTGGCACTGGGGAGGTTCAGGGTGGACACTGGGCAGAGTTTCCTCCCTGAAAGGGTGGTCAGGCCCTGGAAGGAGAGGTGGTGGAGTCCCCAGCCCTGGAGGGGCTCAGGAACTGAGCAGGTGCTCTCACACCTGGCAGGAAACATTTGCCCTTCTCTGTGACTGGGCTGTCCCTTCCCTGCCCGCAGTGGGCAGGGCACGGCCCCACGTTCTGCCCTGTGCAGTGCATCTCACAGAGCTGCAGCTCCTCCTGCCTCTCCTCGGGGCTCTTGTGTCCAGCCTGCACTCTCCTGCCCCTCATCAGCATGGGCAGGCATTTTCCTGGGGCCTGCCTGGAATAATCCTGCTCCTCTGCACAGCTGCCTGGCCTATTAAGGGAGGTGTGAAAAGCAGAATTACTCTCATAGTATTCCACAAAGTCTTGCAGGGTTAAGCCCTCCCCTGGGTAAATGGTCTTATGAGATGGAGAGTAAATCCTACAAGGATTACACCCAAAATACCTCTCAACTTTGAAAACCAACACGAGCCCAAATCAGCCATAACCATACTGGGCTGGGTGAGTCTTTGGGTTTAACCAAGCATTCTCCCACAGGAAATGACTTCCAGGAATGAGGTTTTGTCCAAATGTCCCTTGCTTATGACAGGAACAAGCTTAAAATTTGAATAAACAGACTTGGCCCTGCTCAAGTACAAGATCAGCTTGTGGCATTGAGGCACCCCAGGGATTGGGGCTCAGCAGAGATTTGGGGCAGGGGCTGGGGAATGATTCCAGCAATGGAGGAGGATGAGGGAGAGCTTTGTTCCTGTGCAGTCAGTGTTGAGTTCCTGCATTTCTCATTGCAGAGAAACCCCATATGGGCAAATCCAACCATTATCCAATCCTGGAATCACAGAATCCCAGACTGGTTTGGGTTGGAAGGGACCCCAAAGCCCACCCAGTGCCACCCCTGCCATGGCAGGGACACCTCCCACTGTCCCAGGCTGCTCCCAGCCCCAGTGTCCAGCCTGGCCTTGGGCACTGCCAGGGATCCAGGGGCAGCCCCAGCTGCTCTGGGCACCCTGTGCCAGGGCCTGCCCACCCTCCCAGGGAACAATTCCTGCCCAAGATCCCATCCAGCTCTGCCCTCTGGCAGTGGGAAGCCATTCCCTGGCTCCTGTCCCTCCAGCCCTTGTCCCCAGTCCCTCTCCCTGTTTCCTGTGGTCCCTTCAGGCACTCTGAGGCCACAGTGAGGTGACCCCAAAGCTTCTCCTGTCCAGGTGAGCCCCCCCAGCTCTCCCAGCCTTTGCTCCCAGCAGAGCTGCCCCATCCCTCGGATCATTTGGTGCCTCCTCTGGATTCTCTCCAGCAGTTCCAGGCCCTTCCTGTGCTGGGCTCAGAGCTGGATTACATCAGTCAAGCTTTCAAAAGGGAACCCAGGAACTTATAAAGTCTTTTTCTCAAAACACCATTTCCTTTCCATGCTCATGAACTGCCCAAAGGGGACAGTCCCAAAATGTAAACAAGGGATGTAAACAAACACTGATAATAATCAGCTCCCACAGGTGGGTGAGGAGGAGAAGCAGAGCACTGCAAAGCCTCCTGGAAACCTGATTTCCTTCTCTGCATAAATGAGTTTGGTCCTTTTTGAAGCCATGCCATTATTTGTGTCCATGTGCATGTGGGGACATCTAGGAACAGCAGTAATTGGGCTCACCTGCTCCATGACCTTAAATCTATGACATTTATGAACTCTCTTGCTTTCTCTTTGACTTTTTAAAAGCCTGGGACTAAATTGCCAGCAGTGTCAGGACACGCAGTGCTGAGCAATCAGCCAGCAGCAACAAGAACACTTGACTTTCAGAGCAGAGATTAATGTATGTTCCCCTTAGTTGGAAATTGCCCTTCTGACCAATTTTCTATGGCTATTTTTTCACTGCTGTATTGTCTTTTTCTGAGGATGTAGAAGTCTTTCCTCATTATTCTAAGATATCTTATAATAAATTGATCTGGAGCCACGAGGAATAAAACCTTACCTGAACGAATGTCTGCTCCCCTGGGACAGCAGCAAAGAGAAGGTTTTGTCATCTAACAAATGGGAGAATAAAGACAATTTTTTACATTCTGATTGAGCACATGTTGCTGAAGGGTGCTCAGTGTTATCTTCTTTCTACTGTCTTTTTTTTTTTTTACTCTATTTAGTTTGAGAATAAGAGAGAAACGAAAAATTGAATGTCTGCAATAGAAAATGATAATAAGCTAAACACAGGTACTATGCATTTATTTGCATAATTATCATATTGTGTAATAAACCATCTAATCAACAGAATTTCTCTAAGTAAAAGGGCAAAACCATCTCTACAAAGAGCCTAAAGGAAGAAGGCCTGACCTCAGTTCCACCAGACATGCTGACTTTTAAAATCAGCTGAAATTCAGCCTTTCTTCAAGTCCTCCAAACACACTTTGACATTTTTCCTTCTTTTTCTTATGAGGGGTTTGAAGCACTGAGCAAGAGGACCTGGGCCCTGCCTCTTCCAGGGTGTGGGGGAGACCACCTGGGTCACCAACTTTCACCAACTGAAAGTTGCCATTTTTTCAAAGGGAGCTCTCTGGATTACACCATTTAGCAGCAGTGCTGGAATGGATATCAGTGACACCCTGACTCCAGAGCTTTGCAGTCCTGGCATTCACTCCCAGATGCTTCCAGCCTCCAGTGGAAGTGTCCTCTCCTGTTTCCCAGGAGCTGTGGGCACTGACAATTCCCTGCTCTGCAGGAATGCTGTGAGGAAACATCTCGTGGGGAACTGCAGCCTGATCTCACCCCAGCCCCCAGCCCAAACCCCCTTCGAGCACAGAGGGAACATGCAAACCAGGAAGGTGCAAACCAAAGGGAAATCAAGGTCTTGTCTCTGTCCAAACGAGCTGTAAAACACTTGTGCCTCTGCTGAGACCAGAAACTGCACCTCAGATGGGGCTGGAGACCTTTCCAACCCAACCTGCCTCCAGCAAGAGCAGTGCCTGGAGTTTGGGAGGGTTGTGCAGGTACACAGGGAGAATAATTTAAGAAAACCTGAAAAAAACCTGTTCTTTGAAGTCCTGTTATCCACAAATGTGTTTCTTACTCGAAACACAGATTTTTTCATTTTGTTTTGGGAGTCTTGTCTTTATTTCTTTTATTCCTTTATTGCTAATTTCTCTGTGATAGAACACTTTTATTGTCCAAAGGAGCATCCATCACTGAAACCTGCTGAGGTCTCACCTGGGGCTGGGGCTGGGCTTATCTGAAACTGCACTTCCATCCTCACACATCTTTGCCTGAGCTCCCAGAGCTGCCTTTTACCATTCACTTTGCATTATACAAAAAGGAATTTATTCATTGGGGTTTTGTTGGCGGGTTGGTTTTGAAATTTTGTTATTAGGCTTTTTTTTTTT
>VXAC01000786.1:241615-265028 GCA_013399225.1 Rhipidura dahli | reverse complement strand
TTTGTTTGTGTGTTTGTTTTTAAATTTTTTTTTTTGGGTTTTTTTTTTTTTTTTTTTTTTTGGTTGTTGTGGTTTTTTGGTTGGTTGGTTGGTTTGTTTTGTTTTGGGGTGGGGTTTTTTGTTTATTTTCATGCCAGGCCACTACAGTGTGTGTGCATCTGGGTCAAACCAAAGCCAGCAGGTGCACCCAGGGTGGCCCCAGCACCGAGCACACCCCAGGCACACGGAGGGCTTGGAGTTGACTCATCCCCCTGAGATCCCTCTGAGACACCAGCAGAGCTGAAGGACCATCTGCAGCGCCAACTGCTTGGGATGGAAGCTCCAGTGAGGTGCCCTGACAGCAAATCTGTAATAAATCTGGGATAAATCTCTCAGAGATTTTCCAGTGCTCCACCGAGGGCTGGGTCACCTCAGGAGGCACCAAGCTGAGGGTCCCCAGGTGCTCCCAGTGTTCCCAGCTGCTCCCCAGATGTTCCCAGGTGCTCCCAGGTGCTCCCAGGCTGCTCCCAGTGCTCCCAGGCTGCTCCCAGGTGCTCCCCAGATGTTCCCAGGTGCTCCCAGGGCTCCCCGCGGCCCTCCAGATGTTCCCAGCTGCTCCCCAGATGTTCCCAGGCTGCTCCCAGGTGCTCCCACACTGCTCCCAAGTGCTCCCAGGTGCTCCCCAGACGTTCCCAGTGCTCCCAGGTGCTGCCAGGCTGCTCCCAGTGCTCCCAGGTGTTCCCAGGTGCTCCCAGTGCTCCCCAGATGTTCCCAGATGCTCCCAGTGCTCCCAGGCTGGACAGCAGACCCCAGGTTTCATTTCCAGGGTGCTGTAACTCCGCAGCAGCTCTGGCAGCTGGACAGAACACCCCCTTCCCACACAAAGAAGGGTCTGCACGCTGAGCAAGGCCCTGTTCTGTGAGGCATGGATCCCATACAGGGAAACCCTGGATCCCATACAGGGGAACTCTGGATCCCATACAGGGAAACCCTGGATCCCATACAGGGGGACACTGGATCCCATACAGGGGAACACTGGATACCATACAGGGGAAGCCTGGATCCCATACAGGGAAACCCTGGATCCCATACAGGGGAACACTGGATCCCATACAGGGAAACCCTGGATCCCATACAGGGGAACTCTGGATCCCATACAGGGAAACCCTGGATCCCATACAGGGGAACACTGGATCCCATACAGGGGAACACTGGATCCCATACAGGGGAAGCCCAAACCCCTCCTGTTTCCTGGGAGGAGGGATGGACACTGGGCAGGTGAGGGGACTCCATTCCTGTGTCCAACTCCCTGGACAGGTCCTGGAGTGACCTGCTGGGACCAGGGGTACAGGGACCCCCAGCTCTGCCAGCCCCAGCTCCCAGGCTCTGTGGCTCTGGAAGAGGCGATGCCGAGATTTTCCTGGCTTGGGGTCCCATCAAATGCATGAGCTGAACTGCAGGTTCAGTACTCTGGGAGAGAAGAAACAAAACACCAAGGGCTTGAGATGGAGGAAACATCCTCACTTTAATTAACCCAAAAAATAGGGCAGGCACACTCCCACTGACATTCCTTTTTCAGATCTTTTATCGACCAGCATTGCTCAGCTATTTTTATCCTCAGGATGCAAAGGCGACGCTGGAGGTGCAAAGTGGATGGGCAAGGATGGATAATTTATACAAATAACAGGGGAACAAGAGTGAGTGCTCACACCAAGGAGAAAAATCTGCCGTGTTCCTCTCACAATTACCTCTTTCCCTTCTCCCCACTGCGACAGAGGCCTCTGCATCTTCTGCAGTGAAAGGGAGGTGAGGAAGGAGAGGGATGGAAGTGTCACTGCAGCGGCTCCGCTGAACTCGGGCACAGGGGAGGAGAGGCTCTGCACGGGGACAGATAAAGTCAGGATGAAGAACAGCCTGGCAGTGAGAGCAGACATTTGCTTTGTTCAGCCTGCACAGAGGATCAGGCGAGGAAGGATAAACTCAAAGTCTTGTGATGCTTTTTTTTTTTGTGTGTGTGAAGTTGATAGAAGAGGTGACAAAAATATTTGTGTGATGTTAAAAAGGGGGATGCTGGGAAGCAGGCCCTGAGTGCCAGCGGGCTCGGAGCTCTCTGAGAAGGATGAAACATGGGAACATCACAGCATCACAGCGCTGCTGCAGCACATGGTGCTTGTCCATCCCATGGGGATCGCTGCAGCCCGGGGCTGGTGGCACCTGGGGCAGTGCTGGTGGCACCTGGGGCAGTGCTGGGAGCACAGGAGATGCTGGTCCGGCTGCTCAGGCCCTGCAGGGCACTGGGATCACCTGGGGATGGTCTCTGTCCCACCCAGCACAGCTCTGGCTATTTCCATCCCAGGTCAGGCTCGGCAGGGGTCCCTGAGCCCGACACACTCCCTGCTCGAGCTGCGGCTCGGCAGGGGTCCCTGAGCCCGACACACTCCCTGCTCGAGCTGCCTCATTGTCTGCTTTACCTGTGAGTGCCTTTCAGAGCCACACACCTGATGCCAGAACACTGAACATGAAAGGCTCATCGCTGAAATTGATTTTTTTAAGTTACAAATTACACAAAGCATGGTTTTTAATTGGATGTACAAGAGAACCTTTGCAACAACAACTGGAATTAATAGTGTTTAAAAATAACTTTCCTACATGGAGCAGCTCCTCTGAAGCAAATTGCTGGAATGTAATGACATAGACTTTGCATTTATTTATTTATTTATTTGTTTGTACCCCAGACCTCATCTCTGGAAGTGTCCCAGGCAGGGCTGGACAGGGTGGGTGGCAGCTGGGGACCATGGACTGACCTGGCCGTGGGCGCACAGCACAGAGATAGCAGCTGGGGAGGAACAAAACCATCTTTCCACAGCTAAAACAATTAACAATTGTTAATTAACCATTGAAACTCTCCATCTTGAAGCTCTGTAAGGTTAAGTGCAATCAATGTTTATCTGATTACACTAAACAGGGTCAGGAGGCTCAGTGCACCGAGTGTTTGAGGAATTGCTTTGGAAAGAGAAACAAATGGTGGGGACAGGATGGGGAAGGGCACTGGAGGGGGGGAAATCACCTTTTAGAAACAAACAAAAAAACCCATCCCATATTTAAGACTAAAATGTGGCTGGACACAGTCTGTACATCCCATACAGACCGCCTGGTGAGTGCTCAGTGTCTCTGAGAATAACAGAGAACACGGGCAGCAGAGATGATCCTTTCCTCTAAATCAAACCCAACAAAGGCAGCCTGGAAAGGCCCTGCTCCACCAGCCCCCGAAGCCAACAGAAAGGAGACTTGGATCGAGCTCAAAGTCTGTATATTTCTGTTTTCCTGAGTCGTGTAAACTCCATCTGTTCCCAGCGCCCTGGGGAAATGCAGCTCTGCCTGCCTGGCCCGGAGTGCTGCCCTGCCCGGCCCCTGCCCGGCCCCACCAGTGCCACACACCAGCAGCTCACAGAGCAGCGCCAGGGCTGGCACCAAACAGGCTTTTAATTAAAAATAAAGCATTCTTACATCACAGCCACCCCTGCCGAACAGAGCCTGGCTCTGGGACACAGCACGACACAGAGCTCTTGGAATTTTCGTGTCATGCATGTGCTACCACCCGAATCCATGCAGGAGATGCAGGGCTGTGCATTCCCCATCCCTGGCAGTGCCCAAGGCCAGGCTGGACATTGGGGCTGGGAGCAGCCTGGGACAGTGGGAGGTGTCCCTGCCATGGCAGGGGTGACACTGGGTGGGCTTTGGGGTCCCTTCCCACCCAGACCAGTCTGGGATCCCATGAATTGTGCCCAAGCTGCTCATCCCTTCCATCCTGAGCACAGGCCAGGCTCAGGGACATGTCCCCATGGCAGGTGTCCCATGCAGGACCTCTGGTGTCCCCCCAGTGCCCATGTGTCCCCCTGTGCCTGTGTCCCCCCACCCCAGCCCGCACTGGGGGACATCCCTGCCCTCAGTGCTCCCCAGAATTTCTGCCCAGGGCCACCACAGCTGCAGACCTGGAGCCATGTCCAGGGAAAGCCAGGCTGGTGCAGCGCTGTGAGCTCGAGCAGACAGGCAAGGAAAGCCTCCAGAGGCAGCCCAAAAGGAGCAACACCAGAGGGACTGCAGCTGTATGGGGGAGAGCTCCACACCAAAACCCCACAGCCCCCACTGTCTGCATTGGCTGTTGCTGGCAAAGACTGATGACAGTGATAACTGTGATGAATTGGTGCTGTAATTATGGATATGCAAGCTCTGTGAGGGGACAGCCAATGTGTCACTACTTATACACAGCTGAACAAGCAGCTCCCTGCTCCTTCCCAGCCCCTGCAGCCTCCGAGACGAGTCATTAGCACAGCTCTGCCTTTCCACAACGTCCTGCTCCTGCACCTGAACACCAGCTACAATTCCACAGTGAAATTGGGTTTAAAGAGCCAAACGTCATTGAAAAATATCTAAATCCTCTGTTGTTTGGTAGGAGCCATTCTCCAGGAAAAATACAGTTTTATTTTGCAAAACCTGACCTATGGTTGTGCAGCCCTCCATCTGCCAGGGCTGTAAAGCTGCTCGAAAACACAAATGTGATTTGGGTTTGAAACATGTACACAATTGAGTAAGAAATTGCAATGTTTGCTGGTATGGGAGCTGGAAGCACAGTTTACATACAAATAAATCCTGGGTGCAATCAGACAATAGCAGTGCAGGTGTTTAATCAGCCCTGGAATTAGGAGCTGTATAAACATGAGCACCCATGGCCAGGGGTGATCCAGCGCTGCCCCCACACCCCCAGCTCCAGAGAGCCTCTCAAGATTCCAGGCCTGCCCCGAGCCCTGCAGCAGGTCCTGCACCAGGCAGGGCCTCTGATCCCTGGCTTTAGCAGATGGAAAACACACCCTAAACAGGAGGAGCAAACAAACATTCTTTACAAAGCCAAGGCTCAAGTCTTTTCAGCCCCTTTTAAACCAGGTGGTTCATGTGGTTTGCTCCATGGCTCCAGTTCCCTCTCTGCCACGTGCTGTTGACCCACAGGGCTTAAACTCTGGGGCACTTTACATGGATTTATTTATAAGAATCCAGAAGTTTAGTGAAAATCAGAATATCTGTATCCTTCAGAACTCCTGGTAATCCATTCTGTTATCATTTAAACTCTCACCACCTTGCAGGGAACAACTTGGCAACCAACATTTTGTGGCGTTTCCCTTCGTGATGCTCAGTGCTCGAAACGTGACCCACCCTCTTGTCCCAGTGAGAGGAATGAGTGCCAGCCTGGGAACAGCAGGAGTTGTGCCCTGCCCCACCCTCACAGGCAGGAATTCCTCCCCAGTGTCCTGTCTCAGCTGCCCTCTGGCAGCGGGGAGCCGTTCCCTCTTCTAACACACATTGCACTTTATGCATTTAATAACTCAGTTCAAATTCCAGCCAGCCAAGTGCACCAGGAGCGCAGGGGGATCAGTAATTCTGGGCTCTCTCTGCCTGTAGTTGTCCTTAAGCTCCTGAATTTGTCAGCACACACACAAGGCTCCATCCCAGCTCTGGTACCTGTGTGTGCTGGGCTGGGCTGGGCTGTCTCAGGCGCAGCTCCCACCACGGCAGGACAGCCAACACCTGGCTGCCTGCAGAGCCAGCTGGTAAATGACACTGTGTCCTGGGGGAGACAGGGTGGGCAGCCTGCAGGGACACCGCAGCACTGGGAGGCTCCCAGAAATGGGGAAAATGTGGGGGTTTCACCCAGCAGGAAGCCAGTGAGGCTGGGCTCCAGCAGGGACTCTCCAAGTTAAGACAGAGGCGTGGGTTTTCTGTTTATCAAAAGGACTGATGTCGTCCTGCAAGATAAAGCAGCTCCTGGAAAGTGCTATTGTTTGTCTTTCTTAACCATTTATCAGCAGAGAACAGTTTAATGTTCTGGTAGAAGGCACAAGTGAGTATCTCTTCAGTGATGAAGGAAAATAAGCTTAGTGCTAAGGCAAATAGAAAATATTGATCTATCTTCAGGTACTGCAGCTGAAAATGTTTTGTGAAATTTATCTTCCCTACCCCTCCTGAGCAGTGCTCTTTGTCTCTTACCAACTAATTCTCTGTAGTCAAAGTTTAACCTTGAACACAGAGAAGGAAAAAAACTCGAAACCAAGGCAAACTGGCTCTGTGAAGAGTTCAGGTCCTGCAAAGGCACCGCTGGGGTGAGCATCCCCATCCCCTCACCCATCCTGGGAAAACTTCTTGGGAAAACCACATCCTGAGCTTCACTTCTTGGTAAGATCTCCAAGACAGGAAAGGCATAAGGAGAAAAATTACCTATTAGGTAAAGCCAGCAGCTTCATAAATCTGAATCTCTGGGCTCTGATTAGATGGAGTCCCCAGCAGAGCCCTGTCCCTGTCCTTTATCTCAGCTCAGCCAGCAGTACTGGCCCCGTTCCTACACCTGCACCTGCACTGCAGAGCAGAAAATTGAATACTCCTCAGTCAGGCTCAGCCCCCTGTATGAAGCTCAGAGGGCAGGGACAGCACCCAGGCACTGCCCAAAGGCAGCCCAGGGGACCTGGGGACATGGGCAGGTGTGGCCTTGGTGGGGCTGGGAATGGTTGGACTCGGTGGGCTCGGGCTTTTCCAACCTCAACAAATCCGAGATTTGGGTTCTATTGACCAGATTTCCCTTATCAGTGTAAACAGAAAACCTGTGAACCGTGGAATAAAGAATTGTTGAGGTTGGAAAAGCTCTCTGAGCCCGTTGAGTCCAACCATTCCCAGCAGTGCCAAGGCCACCACTGCCCCACGTCCCACAGTGCCACCTCCACAGGGCTGTGAAATCCCTCCAGGGATGGGCACTCACCCCTGCCCTGGGCAGCCTGTCCTTTCCATGAGGAAATTTTTCCTGATCTCCAACCTAAACCTCCCATGGCACAACTTGAGGCCATTTCCTCTCATCCTGTCCCTGTCACCTGGGAGAAGAGCAGCGTGGGGAACGTGGCCTGTCACGGTGGGACACTCCCATAACCTCCACCTCATCTGGAATTAAGCCAAGACTAAAATGGAAGGAAAAGGGAAGAATTTGAAGGGACTGGCTGTCCTGGCAGCAGGAGCAGCTCCCCAGCCAGGGTGGAGGTGGTGGGGGCATGCAGAGCCACGTGTGACACCCATCTGTGGCACCCACCTGTGATACCCACGGGACATCACCACAACAAACCCAAAGGGGCACAAACAGCCCGAGCAGACTCAATTCCTGCTTAAGCAAATGTTCAGTCGGTGTCCAGAGCAGGCAATCAGCTCCAATTTAAACCAACACTTGACAAGCTCCTTGTTTGTTCCAGATCTGGGATGGGGTTTCCAGGCCAGCCTGTTTGTATCTCCTCTCTGTTTGTATCTCCTCTCTGTTTCTATTAAGTGCAGGCCTGTGCCATAATATCATTTTTCCTACTCTCATGCCACTGACAGCGCATCCATCATTCTTCATAATTGCATCTAACAAATATTGATTTTGTCTCCAAATTAAAGTGCTTTTGCAGAAGGCAAAAACACTCATGGAAAGCGCATTTAAGCAGGGTTAGGAGGATGCAGCCTGGACAGAACATATGGCTGGGAAAAAGCAGCTCCACTTTGCCCTGGCTTAAAAACACAGCAGAGCAGTGCAGGATGGGGCTGATGAGCTGTGTGCCAGGGAAACACTGCTGGGACAAGGGGCAGCTTCAATCTGCTCTGTCCCAGGCAGAAATGGCTCCAAACATTTCCCCACTCCTCCCTGAAGGGAGGAAACGACTGAAGCCTGCCCTCAGAGCACTGTTAATAGTGATTGCTGGCTGCCTTTGCTGGAGCCACGGCAGTGCCACCCCCAGATCCTGGCACTGCTCAGGAAAGTACAGCTGGCATGGGGCTCTGAGCAGCCTGGACCAGGGAAAACATCCCTGCACATGGCAGGGGTTGGGATTGGATAGGCTTTAGGGTCCCTTCCAGCCCAAACCATGCGATTCCATGATGATATTTGGCTCTGCTAATCCATCACTTTAATCTTCCCCTTGGAAAATCTCTGGGAAGGCACAAGCCAGCCCCATTTGTCGGTGTGTGCAGGAGCCTGAGCAGCAGGAGGAGAAGGCAGAGCTAAAGCAAACCCAAGGGGGGTGACTGAGAGCTCCTGGGGCACTGGATGGTGTGGGGTGCTCCCAGCCCCGGGCCAGCACCTCAGCCCTGACCCCCATCCACACCCAGCTGGGGTACTGGGCAGACAACTCCCCTCTGGGCAAGGCAGCCCAAAACGTCCTGTGAGGAGCTGGGAATCAGGACACGGAGGTGGGATCTTCCAGAAAATGAGCTGCTGCCCAGCAGGGAAAGCAGCTCGGGAGCGTGGGTCAGAGGCTGCCCCAGGGACACATGGGGACACATGGGGACACAGCAGGGCTCCCCGTTTGTCTGAACGGCGCTGCCCGGGGCACCCGCCCGCCCCAGCTCCCCGGGAGAGCCTCAGGAGGCATCCCCGGGCAGGCACGGAGGCTCCGTGCTGCTCCTCACCTGGGCTCTCCCCTCCCTGTGCACTGACAAGAGCTGATATTCTCCGCTTCGCCAAAGGTCAGAGCAATTTTTAAAAGAGATGATTCCCAGGAATACTGAGGCTGCCTTGATATATCTTCATCAGGGACAAGTATAAGAAGGAAATTACCACCTCTCACAGCCTCAGGAGCTGAATCCACAGCAGGATTTGTTTGTCCCAGCTGTGCACAGCCCCTCCTCTGCCAAGAGAAAACTCAGGTTATGTCCATATGCCTGTTGCTCTCACTCATGAAACTGCCACAGAGCAAAAGATTGTCCTAATGGGCCAATGGTTTATTTTCTCAAGGATTTTTCTCAAGTTCTGCTTTGATTCTCCAGGAGCAGCTCTTCCAGCACCAGCCCTGTGGGCAACATGCTCAGATGTTTATTTCAGCAGGGGATGCTCCATTTGGAGACAACTCTGAGAGGGGAAAAAACACAAATCTCTCCAATCAATCAAGCGGTGTGTTGGCATGCAATAAACACCAATTTCTAAAGGAGAAATCTTTCTAGAGAAACTTGATCGACTCTCTGACAGTCTTACAGAGTTGGAAGATGAAAAGAAAAATTATACATTGGAGTTGCAGTAAAATATTGGGTTTCATGTCTCGCTGCATCTTGATTGCTAATATGGTTTGAGTTGTTGTGCGTGGCAAATACCACCACACTGGAAATGAGAAGAAAGTGGAACAGCCAGGGATCAAGGGTAAGGAGTAATTCCCAGCTTGTGGGTTCCCTGCCACCTGCAAAGCCAGCAGCAGGGAACAGCCCCCACTGAAAGAAACCAGCAGTGAATTTATGCATTTTTCTGTCTCGAGCAGAGGGTACAAAATCCTCCCAAGTTCATTTTCTCATCTGACACTTCTGCTCTGTCACATCCAACCTCTCGCTGATTTGATCTCTCTCTCCTCCAATTTGTCTTCTGTATTTCCTCTCCCGTTCCATTCCTAATTCTTTCTTAATTCCTCCTGTAAAAAAGTGACTGAGGAACCAGTAGGAAATGTCCACAGTGGCAGAGAGTCAGGTCTTCATCTGCTCTTACAGCAGCGGATGAGAGCAGTTTCCAGCTATAATACTTTACATCGAAAGGAAAAAAGCTGCTTTAAAAATCTATATTAAAGCTTTTATCCAATTAATATTTCATTACAGCTGCCTGGGAGAGACTCATCACTCCTCAGTCGTTTCATTCTAAGCAGCTAAAACCCATTTGTGCAGTTGTAAATCCTTACTTTTTTATACGAAATTTTTTGTAAGGTACTAATTAAAAAAAAATAATTTAAGGAAATGCTTTTTTCCTCAATTGGCTTCTTCCTCGTATTGCTTTTTGCAGCGTGAGGAATAAACATTAAACCCATCGTAGCTTCCTGGCAGCGGCTGTGCCCAGAGCCGAGCATTTCATCTGCCCCGAGCACCAAGCAGTTAACAGAAAAGAGTCCTGGTGGTTTTATTAAACCCTGATAAACGCGTGTTTGATGAGGGGCCGGGCGGGGCTCGGCGGGAGCCGGGATGAGGGGTGTGGGATGCGGGATCCGGGGTGCGCTATGGGGGATGCGGGATGGAGGATGCGGGATGCAGGATCCGGGACGGGAGATGCGGGACGGGGGATGCGGGATGGAGGTTTCGGGACGGAGGATGCGGGGTGAAGGATGCGGGACGGAGAATGCGGGATGAGGGATGCGGGACGGGGGATGCGGGGTGCAGGATGCGGGGTGCAGGATGGCGGACGGGAGATGCGGGGTGCAGGATGCAGGGTGCAGCCCCCATCGGCGCGGGAGCGCTGCCCTCCGTTGCCTGTGGCGTTGGCACACCCGGAGCCAGCGGGGCCAGCGAGCGCCCCATGGAAGCGGATCCATCACCGCCTCCCGACAGGCGATTCCTGGATCGCTCTCTCCCCACCGCGCTGCATTTCCAGGACTCCCGCGTGTTTCCCGCACCCGTGGGTGCCACGCCAGCCCCTATGTTAGGAATGAGCCCCTAAGAACCATCCAGCCCAACTCCCTTCTCCGTGCAGATCTCTCTAAAAGCAACCCGCGCCTGAGAGCTCCCGGGTGGTCCCTGGCCCCGGCAGGGGCACGCAGCTGCTTTTAGACCTCTCTGCAGCCAGATCCATAATTTACATTTGTATCAGCCGTGGATTTTCCCAGGAACAGCTCTCCGCGTGCCGAGCCAGGGAGCTCTACAACACCTGGAGCTGGCGAGACAAATCCCCCGGGAAGAGGCATTCCCAGCACATTGATTCATGTGATCGATACCCAGTCTTGAAGGGTCAATCAGCAGCTCCTGGGCTGTCTCTGGGAGGAATCAGCCCAATGCTAAACTCATCACTCAGGTCGGCGTCTCCAGGAGCAACAAGTGCTCTGTATCTCTGCAGATCAGACACTTCCCATTCAATAGTTAATTAGGGGAGCGAGTACCCAATTTATTCCAGCCAGCCTTGAAGAAAAATGTTAAACTGATGCGGTTTAAGGACAATTAACACCGGGACCTGCAGCTCCCTGCTCAGGATTACAGCAGGAAGCTGTTCCCCAGTAACAGGCTCCAGGAGAAGAAATCAGTGATTCCCCTCAGCTGCTGATCCTGTGCAGTGCCTGTCCAGGGCTGTGCACCCCAACTCATCCCACCAGCAGCAAGGGGGATTGGGAAAGAATCATTGAATCATGGAATGGTTTGGGTTGGGAGGGACCCCAAAGCCCACCCAGTGCCACCCCTGCCCTGGCAGGGACACCTCCCACTGTCCCAGGCTGCTCCCAGCCCCAATGTCCAGCCTGGCCTTGGGCACTGCCAGGGATCCAGGGGCAGCCCCAGCTGCTCTGGGCACCCTGTGCCAGGGCCTGCCCACCCTCACAGTATCTTATTTTTAAATTCAATTCCTCTGTTTTCTTGACAATAAAAAAACTCCTGGGACAGTGGGAAGCGTCCCTGCCATGGCAGGGGTGGCACTGGATGAGCTTTGGGGTCCCTTCCAGCCCAATCTAGGAGGGGGAGGAGGGATGCAGAGTCAGAGCAACCTGATGCCATTCCCTGCTCCAAAAAGGCTCCACCAGGACCCAGGCTGGGACTTGGCTCCCCTCTGCAGCATCAGCCAGAAGTGTTTTTCCATGTTCTGAGCCATGAGACAGAAACAAAGAGGATTTGAGGCAGAGATGTCAGAGGGAGGCAATGTGGCCAATGTCACAACCCTCAGTACTTTTATTGCCACTTTAATTCCTGCCCTGCTCCGTGCTCTGACCTGCAGCTCTTCGGGAAGCCGTTCCAGTGCACTGCGGTGTATCTGCACTTCGACATCTCCTTGAGGGAAAATGCCTTCACAACTCAAGATGCTGAGTTCAAATCAGAGTTCAGAGACTCCCTCCAGCACAATCCGGGCCTCCCTCAGCTGGGAGCTGTGCCTGCAGCTGCACCTGGGGCTGCTCTGTGCTCTCAGCACACACAGCACGGTGGGGACCAGTCCTCACCCAGCCACAGCGGAACAGGGGCACAGGAGAAGTGCCAGGAAGGAAAAAAGGAACAGCAGTGCCAGATATGCCAGGGCATTCCTGTTCTAAACCACCCCTGCTGCCTGTCTGCTCTGCTGGGCCCTGTGGTACCGTGGTTATGAATCCATCCCTGGACTTTCTGAATTAGCAGATGACAATTATGCACTCACTCTCACGGGGTATAAAAATGAATCCTTATATTTTACCTTGTGACAGAGCATTTCCATACAAAACCCTTCTCCCTGATCGGTATTCTACCCACGGACTCAGAGTGTGTGAATGCTTGGAAATGGGTTCAGAATCATTTCACTGTGTTTTACACATTTTTCACTTTAGAGAAAGATGAAAAACCATGACCCAGAGAAGCCGGTCCATTAGGATAAATCTCCATAATTTTGTAGTCATTAAACAAAAAAAATCCTACTTGTTCCTCTTTTCATTCATGTGTAGAAGCTGTGTCAGGGAGAGCCCAGAGGTTGGAGCGGTTTTCAGTGAAAATGCAGTTGCAAGTGCGGTGTAACAAGGACCAATGGCTCCACCAAGTGGGAACATGTTGAAGCTGGAAAATTCGCGATTTCTGTGATGGATCGTGGGGACGCAAAGTCGCAGAAAAGCAGAAATAGCCACTTCAGTGAGAGCCATTACACCGCCTTTCCCCTCAGATCCAGAGGTTCTACATCTGTTATTTAAATTTTTAAGCACCATAAGGTTGAAAAAAAAATCGGAAAAATCAAAAACTGTTCAGAAAGTCCTTCCCATTCCAAACGTTTTCTTTTTCCACACAGTAGGAAGCTGTGACTGTCCCTGGATCCCTGGCAGTGCCCAAGGCCAGGCTGGACATTGGGGCTGGGAGCAGCCTGGGACAGTGGGAGGTGTCCCTGCCATGGCAGGGGTGGCACTGGGTGGGCTTTGGGGACCCTCCCAGCCCAATCCAGTCTGGAATTGTGTGACCACGGCCAGCAGGGAACCCCAAAGTCCCCGGAGCTGAAGGGAGGAGCAGAGGCTGAGCCGCAGCTCGGGGCTGGGTGGCCGCGCTGCAGCCGGAGCCCAGGACAGCAGGGAGCACTGCAGCACAGGGAACACCCAGACATTGCCGGGATGTGCACCCAGCCAGGCGGGACAACAGGACAGCAAACAGGAGAAATCACCGCCAGCCCTTACCAAAAAGAAAAAAAAAAAAAAAAAAGAAAAAGAAAAAGGTGAACAGGCAGTAGTTGAACACCAAACAACTGTGTGGTGTAATAAACCAAATCTTTGTAACACATTGAAAGGTGCTGCTTTGAGAAAAGCAGGTATATTTTAAAATTCAAAAGGCTATACTTCTCACAGGAACTTTGCTTGGTGTTTGGAATTGTTGTAATATTCAATTCCAGGGAAGATGAGGAGAGGCTTGGAGGATGAGAGCAAAGCAGGAGGCTTTGCTGTAACAAATGTCCCAGCAGTGCTAAGGGAAGTCAAGAGACCCTGGCCAAATGGCCAGACTCAGAAACTTGTAAATCAAAGTACAGCAAAAAAAGAAAATTAAAAAAAAGCCAAAAGTTTTGTAAAATACTGGCCAAGTGTTAAATTTTCTGGATGGGTAACAGCATATTTCTGTGAGTCTCTAACTGCAGAGTGCTAACCAGCTCAAAAGAAATCAAAATCCTTGTAATTTCAATCAATACTGAAAACTCCCTGGTAACTGGACAGCACCTTGTGCCAGCTTCCCAAACCCAGGGGGAGCCAGATCTCCTTATCAGTGCAAACATAAAACCTGAGAGCCATAAAATCACAGATTTATTCAGGATGGAAAAGCTCTCTGAGCCCACTGAGTCCAACCATCCCAGCACTGCCCAGGCCACCACTGCCCCACGTCCCCAAGTGCCACCTCCACAGGGCTGTGAAATCCCTCCAGGGATGGGCACTCCCCCCTGCCCTGGGCAGCTGTGCCAGGGCCAGAAAACCCTTTTGGACAGGAAATATTCCCAATCTCCACCCTGAGCCTCCCCTGGCCCAGCCTGAGGCCGTTCCCTCTCCTCCTGTCCCTGTTCCCTGGCAGCAGAGCCCAATCCCCCCCCCGGCTGCCCCCTCCTGTCAGGGAGCTGTGCAGAGCCACAAGGTCCCCCCTGAGCCTCCTTTGCTCCAGGCTGAGCCCCTTCCCAGCTCCCTCAGCCTCTCCTGGGGCTCCAGACCCTTCCCAGCTCCGTTCCCTGCGCTGAACACGCTCCAGCCCCTCCAGGGCTCTCCTGGTGGGATGTACCCAGAGCTGCCCCAGGATCCCAGGGGTCCCTCACTGGGGCTGGCACAGGGCTCGTGTCCAGCCCCCAGGGCCTTTCCCAGCTTTCCAGCCCCTCTGCCCCAGCCTGGAGCATTTGTGGTGTCACCCATGGGCAGGACCTGGCATTTGGCCTTGTTGATGCTCACCCCGCTGGCCTCTGCCCGTGAAGCCACCACAGTGGTGACACATCATTGCCCCAACAATGTTCCTGCCCCTGAACAGTGGGAGGTAAGATTTGAGAGTGTGCTGCCCATAATTCATGTGGCCTAAGCAGCATTAATGTGATGCGAGCTGCCCAAACAACAGCCCAGATGAGGAGGGATCTGGTGGCATTGCAGCCTCATTGCCAGCTGCCAGCTTCATTTTCTGTCTGACTGCACAAAGGCACCAGGCTGCAGCATCCATCCATGCTGCTGTCAGTTCTCACAGCAGTTTGGGTATCGCTACCCACACTCTCCAGGCAAGGACAAGCATTAATCTCCATGAGCAGAACCCAGGAGCAGGGCTGAAACAAGTGCCTGAAGCAGGGTGGGAAAGGTGCAGGGGAAGGTCAGCCCCTGCACGCAGCAGCAGCTCCAGAGCACCCCAGGCCTCACTCACAAGCAGCAGCAGATCTGCAGTGACACTGCTCCTCCCCACCTGGCAGCCCAGCACACTCAGAGCTCGCCCCAGCATTCCAGGTACTTGCCCACTCCTGGACATCCTGGTGTACCTGGAATTTCTGCCCTGTCTCAGCCACACCTGTTACCTTGGGACTCTCACACTGCTGAAGAACTGGCAGGTATTCTGTTTCCCAGCTCCACATCCCAGCAGAATTCTGCTGGCACTCAGCAAAACACCACTGGCTGGAGAGGAACGGGGGCAGGAGCTGCAGCCCCTCCACAGCAGCTGCTCAGCCAGTGCCAGGAGGGGAAGCCTTCAGAAAGAGACAGCAAACTCACCCAGTTCCTCAGACACAAGGAGCTCTCAGCAGCCAGGGGGGCAGACAGCAGCTTTTCCAACCCCAGCAGCTCTCCTCTCCAGCAGGAACAGTAACTGCCCTCTGATTTCACAAGCAGAAGTGGCACTTTCTGGAGAAAACCGTCTCATTGGTGCAGCTGTTTCTGCAAGGTGTCCATACCTTCTTCTCCAGGTCAGCACCTATTCTGAAATGCATTTCATGGATTCCTTCTTCAAAATAAGTTCCCTTTCTTTGACTTTAAGCAGCTCAACTTTCTATAAAAAATCCCTCTGCCATAAAAAAGACTTTGGTGTAGTGCTCATTAGTAAGCTCAACTCTCCCCACTGCTTCCCACGTCTTTGGAATCCCTGGAGAGAACAACTTTGCTTTGATTAGAGGGGAAAACATCTTCTCTTTCAGTTTATATCAGAGTGCCCGAAACTCAGCACTGAATTTGGGATGGGGATGTGGTACTTGTGCAAGTGATGGAGAGGTTTGTACAGGATGGAGTGAAAGCAAAGAACAGCTCCAAATTAAACTGGGTTGACAGACACCCCTTGGCAGCACGGCTCAGGGCAGGGCTTTCCAGCTCTCCGTGGGAAGGTGCTCTCCAGGACCTTGCAGCTGATGTGATTTCACTGTCTGTTCATCACTCTCAGGTCTGGGGAACCCAGGGCTCCCTGCTCCCCATGGCTGTGCTGGAGCTCTCCAGAGGGATTTGGGGTTTTCTTGGGATGATTCAAGAAGTCATACATGTACCATGCCTCAGGAAAAAGGTTTGAATACAGAAATTTGTAAAATGAGGAGCACAGTGCCTGGTTTTGGTGTGCTGAGTGCAGAGCCTGTGAAGGCACCTGCACACCTTTGTCTGTGGGCTCTCCTGAGCCAGAGCCAGCAGCAGGATGGGGCTTTGACATGTGCACAGCTCACCCCCTCACACTGATGGTGCCTCACAACACCAAACCAGCCCTGCCCAGCCCCTTCGGCCCCACATCCCCTCTGAACCTGAACCTGGGCTGTTTCCTTGCCCTGCTCACCACCAAAGGGAAGCTCAAGAAGGACAGACACAAGAGAATGCTGACAAAAATATTGGTGTGAGGATGAAGAGGAAAGGCAAAACCTTGGAAACACTGAGTAAAAATCAGTAAAGCTCAAAATGAGCTCTAGATGTGTGCTGCAATGCTGGAATGAGTTGAAGGTACAGCTAAGATGTACCCCCCATCTGGAGTGTCACAGAGAGAGCAACAGGAGCCCAGCGACTCCAGCCACAGCCAAGCTCCCTGACAGTGCCTGCCCAGGTAACCAGCCCGGGCTTGTAATACAGCACAACAACCACCCCAAGAGGTGTTTCTTATGGGTGTGCCTTAGCCGGTAACTTTCATGACACTGAAATGGAAATGAATCAATGGAAAAGGCTTCACTTCAGAATTATGACTTAAAAGACTTCAGTAGGTGAGACAAGTGCACTGCTAATAAAACTCGCATTCTTTATGAGTAGGATATTCCACTTCCAGAACTAATCCTCCGTCGGGAAGTGGCTGCAAACACTTCATAAGCTCGTGGTAGGCAAACAGGGCAGCTCAAATCACTGAAACAAACAGTTGCCAGCGTCTGTGTTGTGCTCTCCGGGCGCTGTTTGCCCTGGCTCCGGTCCCAGTGCCAGGCTGCGTTTCACAGCTCGTGCCGTTCCCCGAGGACACGGCTCCGTCAGAACTGCGGGACTCGGGCCAAGGGACGCTTCCTCAGCTGACCAGTTCAGGCAGGACGTGTAACCAGTAACAGCACTGCCCATCCCATAACAGCAGCACAGGGGCAGCTCTCAGCTTTGCTGAGGGTGTTGTGGTACTGCACGTTCTGGCACAGGAACATTTGGGGGCTCCTGCTGTGCAGCTCAGAGCTGTGAGGAGCTGTGTTCTCCCAGGCCAGGGTAACCAGTGCTCCTCCTCCCATCCCTGAGCACACCACAGCACCACGACACCCCAGGAGCAGAGCACTTAGAGCCCAGGACAGCTAAAGGCTCCTGAGTCTATTTCCTCCCATGTTTTACAGCTCCAATTGTAACTATCTTAAGCAACAACATTCCCATTCCCTTTTTCACAGAACCATGTCTCACATTCTGGAAGACCTGCAGCATGTGGGTGGTGCTCTTAGGAAATTGCTGCCTGACTGGCACCAGTGTTTGGGATAAGAGGGGCTGCTAGGGGCTACAGGAGCATGCACAGCCATGCCCCCCGACCCTGGCACCAGGGGAGCCCCGATGGCCTCAGCCCACGGGGCACAGCTCCTGCTCAGAGACAGCAGCTCCCTGTGGGACGTGGGGCTGTCCCGCTGTCCCCTGGCTGGAGCACAAAGCACCCTCAGTGCCACAGCTCTGGGAGTCACAGAGAGAAAGGCCCTATCTCCATAACTGTCCCAGGGCAATAAAAATACCCAAACCCGCTGTCACTGGTTTGGAACTCACTCCCCACTGCCCTTCACACACCATTATCACTGCAAGGGGCACAGGGCAGACAGGCTGGAGACAGAAGAGTTTTTAAAATTTCACTCTATGCAGCCCATAGTAACATATTCTGTTACCAACATCCACCAACTCCTCAAGGATTCTTCCTGACACTTCCAACCCAATTTAGCTCCACCATATGTCAGTGCTGCTTGCTTCAGCACTGAATTTTCTCCAGTATTTCACTACAGCTAAAACACTCCTCTGTTATTCTGAATAAAATGAATAAAGGAAAAAATAACTGAATAACTGAAAAAAACCCAGTTTAAGAGGATGATGGGTCTGGAAGCCAACCAAACTTACCATCACCCTGTTGGACAGAGGGTAGGAAGCACACTCCCCTGGCTAAAGCCCACCCAGTGCCACCCCTGCCATGGCAGGGACACCTCCCACTGTCCCAGGCTGCTCCCAGCCCCAGTGTCCAGCCTGGCCTTGGGCACTGCCAGGGATCCAGGGGCAGCCCCAGCTGCTCTGGGCACCCTGTGGCAGGGCCTGCCCACCCTCCCAGGGAACAATTCCTGCCCAACATCCCATGTAAACCTGCCTTCCTTCAGCCTAAGGCCATTGCCCCTTGGCCTATTCAGTCCCATCTCCCTTAAAAACCCCTTCATTTTTAAAGGGTTTTGCTGAACACTTTTCCAAGCCAAAGCCTGGCAAGCAGAGCACCCCCAGGATTTACTATAGCACTGCTGCTGGGATGTGCATTTCCTGCAGCAGCCAACAAGGAACGTAGAAGGGCTTGCTAATCCTGTTCATTTTTAACTCCAGAATTTGGCCCATATGGCCCTTTGATCCTTTGACCCTCTTGAAATCACACCCTGCCATCAGCAAGATAAGAGAGATAAAGGAGTCTTCATTCAAGCCTTCACTATCTAAAACTAGAGAAGCTGCATCAAGGAAAAATGTCATTTCCTACATTTGTGTGCATCCCACACAAATGGTTTGAGGGCTTCTCCTTGCAGCCGACCCCAGCTGAGGGGAGACTCACTGGGGGCTGCAGCTCCTCCTGAGGGGCAGCTCTGTTCTCTGCTGCCTGGGACAGGGACAACACCCAGGGCACGGCTGGAGCTGTGTCTGGAGGGGTTTAGGTTGGATATCAGGAAAGGTTCTTCCCCAGAGGGTGCTGGGCACTGCCCAGGCTCCCCAGGGAATGGGCACAGCCCCGAGGCTGCCAGAGCTCCAGGAGCGTTTGGAAAATGCTCCCAGGGATGCCCAGGGGGGGATTTTGGGGTGTCTGTGCAGGACCAGGGGCTGGAATGGATGATCCTGTGGGTCCCTTCCAGCTCAGGACATTCTGGGATTCTATGAAATAAATGGGTGTTTCACTAACAGGAGTGTTCACAGTGGCATTTAAACATTTCCTTTTCAAAGTGAAGTGTTTTTCTTTCCATCCTGCCTTAAGCATCCGCATCAGTTTCATGCAGGAGGAAATACTTGAGGAATGAGTGCTATCCATGCTGGCTGTGCCGCAGTTCGCCCCCGGGGAAGGACTGAGAGCCCAGGAGCGCAGGACCTGCAGCCACACCTTGCCGAGGCACTGACTCACGGCTCCGCTGGGACACGTTGGTAACTTTTCTTCTCCAGAGGAAAACGCACAGGTAGCAATTAAAATCTGGGTGAGGCTGGACAAACCCATAAATGTTTGGAATTATTCTGAAGTTTTAATTGAAGTTGGAGAGCAGAGCAGCTACAGCGGGATGGGGATGAGATTTTGACATTTAAGGAAGTGTCACTGAGAGAAATCTTGCTGTCACAGATATGACTCACCCACTGCTGTGCCTGACAGGTTCCTTCTCTGACTCCTGAGATCAAGATAATTTCACTTTAATCTGACAGAAGCAGAGGGATGAGCAATGCCATTTATTTATAATACAAGCTTCCTTCAAAGGTGACTTGAAAATGAATATTTTGGGAGGATGTTCATAGTTCATTGCTGCAGAGGTGTGAAAACAGCACAAAGGGCCCTCTCTGGATGGAAATCATGACACAGAGAAGCAACACCGACTGTCCCCAGAACAATGCCTGTTTAGGAAAGAGACACTGGGAGAGACCAACATCAGACAACGCAGCATGTGACAAGGCAGAGATTTATTTGGTTTTCATTACAGTAACAAATGACAAACATGTGGCTCCTGTTTTAACCTGAGACTACAGTGGCACACCTGGTTCCTTTGAACAGCGATTCCCGTTGGGAAAGAAGTGCACAGGACCTCTGCAATGCCGTGACCCAGCCCTGGAGCAAACTGGCAGGGACTGGGCTGGGCAGGACAGAGCAACCAACCACTTGTGTCAAAGACAATAATAACCTGAAAGGCCGACTGCCATCAATCTGACTGGAAACAGGATGGAATTCCCAGCTCTCAGGCAAATAACCAGGAGGTGATCTCCAAACTTACCCTCAGCTACTCCCAAATACTGCTCAATAGTGAATTAGGAACAGCGAGTTAGGCACCAAACGAGATGTGATCCCTGGCTTGGGCCTGAGTAACAGGCAAAGCCATCTCCAAATCCACACCAGTGCCACTGTGGCTCCTCAGCCAGGGGCAACAAGCACCCATTGCCAAGAACCTCTGCAGGCGGCAACATTTCTGACACGACTCCAAAACAGTTTCTGTAGAATGCTCCCAGAGTGCAGAGAAGCTGCCTGAAGTGTTGGGTGAGCTCTAGATCTTTCCTTATAAAGCCAGAGAGCAATTACTGGATCACGGCATGAAGAACACAATCGAACAGACACTTTCTTCAGTCAGGAGGTGATTCAGCTATCAAAGAGACTCTTTTGTTTCTATTTTGGGGGAAAAACTCATCACTGCTTTCAGCTGTCTAAAGCTGATGTTGCCAGGGTTCTTCAGGGCTATCAGAGGCTGCAAAGGGCTCTGTGATCCCTCCCTTCTCCTCACACTCCAGCCTCTCTGACAGCCCTGTGGAACACCTGGAAATGGTACCTGAGGGTGAGTGGGACAAGAACTGTGACTCACAGGGCACACTGTGCCTCTGCAGCCAGAAATAGAGAGCACAGCACGTGGCCTCATCCGTTCCCTCCTCACCCAGAGCCATCCAGGACACATGCAGTGCGCCAGGAAAATGCTGTGCTGCCCCTTCCTGGAAGAGCTCTGCTCTCCAGAGCAGGTGGTGCCAGGCGGGCACAGGGACACTCTGCACAGGACAGGCTGGTGACAGCAAGGAAGGTGACCACAGCACTGGTACCTCGGCAGAGCAGGGAGGGAAAAGCTGAACCACGAGGTTTAGGACATTTGCCTGGACATGACAAAGGGACTTTCCTGAGGGGCTTGGATGCAAGGGTTCTTCAGAGCAGGAGAAGAGTCTGAATGCCATGCAAATCCAATACAAGGCAAATATTTCAATGAAAGTGGGGTCTGTGCTCAGGTGTGGGAGCAGGTACCTGGGTAGGAACCACCAGAGTTTAACCAAGGACTGACCCCAGTAAGGACTGAAGCCTGGGGTATCTTTATATACCATAGGGGAAAATACAGAGTAAAAAACACAGGTTAAATTACTAAACACAGGGCTTATAAGGCAACCCACCAACTGCCAAACCACAGGTTTGCTCCAAAGTTTGGAACACTGACAAAAATTCCATGGGAAAAAAAAATCTGTTGTGCTTCTCACCTAAGAATAATCAGTTTTGATGTCAATTAGCATGTGATATGCACGTGGGTTTTATCTATTAATGAAATCTGACTCTGTGTGCCCACCAGCTGTACATCCCTTCAGGATAAAGGCTCTTTCCATAGCTTGCCCCGTGTTTTTTTAAATTACCCTTCCAGCACCCTCTGTTTTCAGAGCAGTAGCAGTGCGAGCCCCTGGCAGAGCTCAGGGCTCTGTTAGTCCTAACCCGAGGTTGGAAAATAGGCTGAGGAACAACGGCTGCGGTGCTGGCAGCACCTCCCGCAGCACACGTGGGGACACGGAGCAGCTGGCCCGGCACGATCCTATTTCCAGAGCACATTTGGAAACTTCACTCTCAGGAGCTTTTCTTGCTCTGTGTGGCAAGGGCAGAACGTCACCTTCTTGTGAGTGCACAGCAGTGACCCACTGAACTGGGAACAGCCGCTGCTGACACCCCGTGCCTTAGTTCTGGGAATTCCACAAAAGCACCAGACCCACCCCCGTCCCCCGGCTTGTGCAACACCCTCTGCCCAGGCCCCCCCACGCTCCCCGAGCTGAGCAGGGAAAGCTTTCCCAACACTCCAGGGTAAGTTTTCCCAGCACTCCCACCCCAGAACCAGCCCCGTCCCCCAGCCTGGGCAGCAGCAGACGGGGGATTCTGCCCCCGTGCCCAGGTGAGCCCCCACCTGCAGAGCTGCTCCTGCTGGAGCCAGGCACCAAATGATCCGAGGGATGGGGCAGCTCTGCTGGGAGCAAAGGCTGGGAGAGCTGGGGGGGCTCACCTGGACAGGAGAAGCTTTGGGGTCACCTCACTGTGGCCTCAGAGTGCCTGAAGGGGCCACAGGAAACAGGGAGAAAGATGATTTACAAGAGCCTGGAGTGCCAGGACAAGGGGTAAGCACTTCCCACTGCCAGAGGGCAGGGTTTAAAGGCATTCTTTGCCCTTAAAGATGACTCTCTTATAGCTACAGAGGAGACAGCCAGGAGACTCAGTAAAAAAAATATTTAATTTAAACACTTGATACAGAACACACAGCATAAGGAATAAACACAAATCAAGTAATGAATTCATAAATGGGCACAGATGTCACACCAAGAGATGAAATGAGAAAAGCTTGAGTCAAACACAT
Organism: Rhipidura dahli; assembly: GCA_013399225.1. Taxonomy (NCBI): domain Eukaryota; kingdom Metazoa; phylum Chordata; class Aves; order Passeriformes; family Rhipiduridae; genus Rhipidura; species Rhipidura dahli. The sequence continues at coordinate 242,629 of VXAC01000786.1, read as the reverse complement.
TTCTGTATCTAAATTACCAAGAAAAGGCTGCAAGCCCAGAGCAGAAATGTCTCTGAGACATTCTCTGAACTCAGGCAAGCAACAGACAGGTAAGACAGACAGCCCAAAGCCGTGTCCTTCCACAAGAAAGTCCTGAGGAACCTCCAGGTAAAATTCCATTCCGTAACATACAGACTCCCAGCAGAGAGCTTTATGTGTCCCTAACAAGATTCTTACTCCGTAAGAGGATGTTCTTCACTCGTGTGTGTTCGAGATCACAATTAACCATGTCTGTTCCTCAATCACTTTCCTTGCATCTTTTAGAAGCAAGAGGATTTAGGAAACCACCTCAGACTGAGACAGGACAATGCAGACCTGTTACCTTTCCAAGCACTTAGGCCTTCCCTTGAACCAGTCGGGCTTTTAAAGTTCATTAAGCTACACCACTTTCCGAGGGACTTAAGAGATCAGGCATACATCAACACAGGGGGTTTGGGGCAAACACAAAATTCATTTTGATCTCTTTCTGCTCTTTCAGACTTAGGGGCAGAAACTGCATCTTCACAACTTCCAGCATCCGTGCTTGGAAAAGAAGCAGTCAGTGTAAGAGGCCACACTCAACGCAGCACCAGGAATATTCAGTTTCTGAGGCAGGAGATCCGGGAAAGGGTCAAACACCGGCAGCCCGGGAGCTGCAGGAGCGCGGTTACCGAGGGATGGTCCCCGGCCGTGTCCCCCGGTGCCATCCCTGCCCCGGGCTCCGAGCCCGGCCAGCCACGGCCCCCGGCACGGCCCGGCTCCGAGCTCTGGGCTGGGGACAGGGCGGGCATCGGACACAGCTCAGACTCGGTGATCCTGGAGGTCTTTTCCAATCTCAGTGATTCTGTGATAAATCTGTCCCAGAGCAGCGCTGAGCCCCCTGAGCCCCCGCTACCCTCCCTCCCCTCGCCCCGGCTCTGCCGCTCGCTGAAGGTGCAAACGAGTCAGAAGCACGTTCCTCTTCTTTTTTTTTTTTTTTTTTTTTTTTTCCTCAGG
>VXAC01000786.1:141939-240978 GCA_013399225.1 Rhipidura dahli | reverse complement strand
TGGAGATGAGCCAGTCCAGGGCCCTGCCCAGGCAGCGTCTCCTGGAGCCGGTGACACACGAACGTGTCCAGGAGGGTTTGGGATGTCTCTGGACAGGGAGACTCCAGCCCCTCCTGGGCAGCTGTTCCAGGGCTCTGCCCCTCCGTGGGAAGAAGTTTTTTCTGCTGTTGGGCTGGAAGTTGTTGTGTTTTAGTTTCTGGCCGTTGCTCCTTGTCCTGTCTGTGGCACCGCTGAGCAGAGCCTGGCACCATCCTCTGACAGCCCTTGAGGATTTTTGTATGGATTGATGGGTCCCCTCTCAGCCTCCCTTCTCCAGGCTGAGCAGGCCCAGCTCCCACAGTCTCTCCTCATCTCAGAGATGCTTCAGTCCCAAAATCATCTCTGTGGCCTCCTCTGGACCCTCTCCAGTAGCTCCTTGTCCTGAGGAGCTCAGAACTGGGCACAGTTCTGGGATCAGGATAACTGTCTCCAGTTCTGGGCTTGGGATAAAAGGTAACAACAGTGATACAATACAGGGAGAGGAAAAAAAAAGAAACACCAATGGAGTCTGTCAGGCTTGTCAAGTTTCGCTCTGACGCACAGAGAGTGCAGTTCTGTCATTTGTGCTGCATTGAAAAGTGCAGTTTAAAGGGTTCCTGCAGCTGTGGAGAGATTTGATTCCCACTTGTTAACATTTGGGAGCTATAAATAGGGATATTAAGCAAGGAAAAAGGGCACACCTTCACATTTCTCTGAAACTTTCCAAGCACAGCGTGTTTTGGATGGAGTAGAAAACAAGAAATGTTTTAACTGGGAAAAGTGCTTTCTATAGCGTGCAGAACCAGGGCAGAGTTTTGCTTGACTCTGATGAGAAAGTTATTTTTTTACCCCTAAATTTCCTATGTTCTAACTGTCCAGGCTAGCAACACTCCTTTCTAAAGTGTGAATTGACTTGCAGCGCCGTGTGTGCTCAGCTTGGGTTTAGGATTTTTTTTTTTTACTGGATGCAGTAAATATTTTTCCTTGCTGCTTGCTATGGGGAAATTGTGCTGACAGTGTTTTCATTTTCATGGTACTTGTTTGGCATTCCATTTAAAATAATGGCCATGGGAGGGGTAGACTGGAAAACTGCTAGAGAAACTAGACTCACTCAGTTGTTTTCCTCCTTTCCCCCCCACTATATATTTTGTAGCTTGCTCTGAAGTTCCCAGAATTCTTAAAATATATATAATATATTAAAATATAAGTAGCTTTATGTTTTTCATATGGCTCTTTTTCTTGGATCTGTCACCTGTGTGACTAAAAGTCAGTTCTCCATGTGTAAAGGATATAGTCCTGGGGACATCTGGCTGTTGGGGGCACCTTGCTTCCCAGGTAATTGCTGAGCAGTGTGGATTTGCACAGAGTAGGAAGGTTCTAAGAATCATTCAGCACCTGGGTTTGCAAAACTACCACTAAAGTTTCATTTTTGTATGGGAATGCCAGAACTATTAATTTGTGACTTTTTGGTTTTATTTTGATTTGTGGTCTTTCCCCTCCTGTAACATTTTGCCTTGAAATTGGAATGAAATATAAAAAATATGCTGTTTATTTGCTATTAATTGCCCAAATTTAATTCATTAATAAGAGTATAAACACATTGCTAGATTTTGGGCCTCAGTTAGGGACATATTTTCCCGTTACCATCTTTTAAATCCTCTTTTACCAAACTGCACATCTAAACCTGTTTGATGGGCAACTGTTGCCTTGCAAAAGCCTTCAAATTGCACATAAGTTTTTGTGATTGTGGAAATTTGCTACTGCTTTCAGTTTTTGGTCTGTTTAGTGAAAAATAGCTCTCTAGAGGAGGAGAACACCATGAAGTTGCTGTCCAGCCTATTCCATGTTGGGTGTTTTGGTGAATTTTCTTACAGGATTATTCAGGAGTTGAAACTGCTCGGCCAGGCAACTTTACCAGTAAATTCTTTCTTTTACAGTGTAGTTCTAACATACATTTTATATTCCATAGTTGTTTCTCAGGTGTCTGGCTTTAACACAAGCACTGTGACAAGTGGCTGTATTAGATTGGCAGCTGGATTTTCCTAACTGGGTCATTTATACAGAAAAATCACTGTCTCTTCTTTGTCTTGTCTGTGCCTTGCCTTTCCTCAGTGAGTAATCCGTGACCTCTGGACAAGCTCTCTGTCGTGAAAGAGAAGGGCACTGTTCAGTCTGACCATTTCTGAAAGACCAGGATAATCCATCACTGAATATGGATTTTGTAAAGGATTGGGATATGACTTTTCTAGAATGGGAAAGTTTAGTTGGATTCAAGGAAGGGGACTGGAGCATAACACAGAGATTGAGTGAAAGATTTAGTATTGGGGATGGCAACAATCATAATTGAAAAACAATTAAAGATTGTGTTGTAGTTTTGTTGTTAGCATTAACCACGTGACTCCAAAACTTGCACTGATTGCCCATGGAACTTGTAATTCTTGGGCTGCTTTTTTTGTAGAAAGACCTTTCCAAATAGAGAATACAAATGCTGCCAGAGACTTTATCACTTCCATGATTTCAGTGCTGAATTTGTTTTGCATGTTCAAAATTCTCCTGTTTTGGGAGGCTCTTTTTTTTTTTTTTTTTTTTTTTTTTTTTTTTTTTTTTTTTTTTTTTTTTTTTTTGAGCAAGTAAAATATAAATCTGTTTATTAAATAATGCACAGATATGCCCAAATTCCCATGGGCCGGATGTTGTGCATCTAATCCACGACTACTTCTAGGTGCAGTTCTGTATCTCCAGTTAATGATCCAAGACATAAACTTTTTTTTTTTTTAAGTCTCCAGATAGTGACTGGTGTTGATTGCCCTGACAAACTGAGAGATCCTTTGTTACCATCACTTCAGCCAGCTCTCCTTCTGCTTTTGCTGCCTGTTAGGTGCTAGGTCAGACACCTCACCAGTTTGCCAGGAAGCAGAATACAAGGAGCAAAGACAACCACAATCTAATAAAAATATATTAGCTTGTAATCCTGTACCTGTTTGAAAGTGCAGCTACAAGAGATTTAGAAATGTTCTTATATTGTCTTTACAAGTCAGTGGTTTAAAACATTATTGTGTGGTTCAGGAACTCACTTGGCCTATTCTCACTGTTCTTAAAGGAAATTTTGGCATGATTCTGTTCTTTTAAAAAAACTCTAGCAGTAGAAATGCAGCTCTGTGACATCTGGTTCAGTTGCATGAAAGGAGTTGCAGAATTGGTTGTTAGCTTAAGCTTTAATACTGTCTTTTTTCTAAGAACTGAAAAATAGGGGACTGATGACTGCAGAGCCGTGTGTGCTCTTTTCTGTCAGTGTACATCACTGGTTGTGCCTGGAGGTGGCACTTGCTGCAGCAGTGGGGCAGAAGGTGGGCTGTAGGCTGGGTTTTGGGCTGGGTTTTTTCCTTGAAACTCAGTACTTTGCCATGAACAGGACTTCAGATAACTCTTTGCCCTCCCTGAAACCTTAGGGTTGCCCAGAGAAGCTGTGGCTGGCCCTGGACACCTGGCAGTGCTCAAGGCCAGCCTGGGACAGTGGGAGGTGTCCCTGCCCATGGCAGGGGTGACACTGGATGGGCTTCGGGGTCCCTTCCAACCCAAACCAGGCTGGGACTCCATCATTATGTTTTGATGAAATATGAAGCTTTGGTAAGATGTGGTTTATGAATGGTGAAGAGCTTGAGTAAGCAGTGAGTATCAGTTGCAGATATGTAAGTGGGAATTTGCAAAACAAAGCAATTTGAGTAGTGGGAGTACAGGAATTAGAGCAAGGCTTCCTGTGCGAGCAGTGGGACCCACTGGATTTGTCCCTGCAGAAGGGAAAAGCTTAATGAAAAATTATAAAACCCACTATTTTTTAAAAGGAGGGGGTGGTGTGAAAGCTTCAAGTGTAAGGAAAATTTTATTTTCTTATTATGTTAAGACTTTTATGAACTCCTGATAGAAGTACACCAAAATCATCACAATGAGCTACTTAGAAAAAACCAACAATAGCATGAATTAATTAAATACACTTCTAGTAGGAGAAAGCTCATTGGAATTAGTCTTTCAAAGGTTAAAAAATAATACTGAGGCAGTAGATTTGCACAAAGAGTACTGGATTATGTCACGAATCTTAGAAACAGCCTCCATGATTTGTCTTGGCTTGTAGGGAAGGCAGGACAAGCTCTGCAGGCAGGAGAGGAGCACATCTGTGTAACTGAGCTCTGGCTTTGCTGCTCCCTTTTCCTGCCGTGCCCCCTTTATGCTGGTGGTGTTTTCTTTGCACTGACACACAGACAGCTTCATGCACTCCACACTCAGAGGAGACAACTTTCTTAGGATGTAACTCAGAGGACTTCAGTATCAAGTCCCAGTCTGGTTCCACTGATAAGAAAACACTAATTTAGCAGCTAAAGGAGGGAACAGCCCTCATCGTGTGCCATGAGCTGGAGCTCTGAGGTGCTGTGCCACCCCCCTGAGGGGCTTGGCTGGGGGTGCTGGGTGGGCTGGGAGCAGGGTGGCTCCTGGTGCTGCTGCCTGGGCACCCTGGCGCAGCGCTCCCAGCAGAGCGGCCCGCGCACGCCTCCAGGAGCCAAGTGGCTCAGCTCCAGGCATCCAGGACACCCAGGAGCTGGCAGGCTTTCCCACAGAACTCCAAACAAGATGTTTGGAGTTTGCCATGGCCTGTCAGCAGCAGCACTGACCTCAAACAGCTTCTGCTTCCCGGCTGGCTGGTGCCCTGCTCATGCTTTACCTTAAATCTGTTCAAAGATTTAAATTAGTCCCAAAAGTAGAGTTATTTTGGACTAAGCTAAACCCTGCCAGGTGCCTAAAGGCAGTTCAAGCCATTTTACAAGTGATTTGAGTATTAGGGCATAAAAAAACTGTTAGAGCTTATGGATGTTTTAGGTTGGCAGAGTGTTTAGCAGTGTAAGCTGGGAGGGGTTTGGTCTGGGCAAAACTATACCCCTTTAGTTTATTCTCCTGATTTCTGGTACACCTCATTCCTGTGTTAACTCTTCAAAGACATCCTAAAAGTGGAAATGTAGAAATTGAGTGTATAAGGAGGCATATTCTGAAAAATAAGTGATTTTGAGTAACATGTATGTGTATTGTCAGGTGGTTATTGGCAGCTATAAAGTTTAGCTCATCTTTCAGCACAATTGTGATTTCTATCAGCTGTTAAGAAACAGCATTTTAGGAGCACTGACAGCAACAGTAGTTGCTCCCCGCTGCTGGGTGACCCTCTCTGTTCCACTGGCTGTTGTGGCAGCATAAGGGGACAGCCTTCCTTCACCTGGAAGCAAGTCTGTGACATGTACAGGAAGGGTGGAAGGGTTGAGGGGTGGAAGTGAGTGCTGGAGTCAGAATCCTACAGTGGCTGCAATTGCAGCACTGCCTGCCTGCCCAGCACGAGGAGGGTGGGGAAGGGTCTGTTGGGAGCAGGATGCTGCCTGGTCTGGTACCTGCAGCCATCCCAACTGGAGAACTGTCTGACTTCACACCTCTGCTTCCCTCTGCCCACCCCAGAACCTTCCCATGCAGCTGCAAAGCCGCGGGAATGTTTGGGAAGTGCAATTACTGCAAATCAGTGACAAGCAGTTCTGAGGCCCTGTGGGTCTGGAGCTTGTTAAGCTCCAATAGGATTTTGGTTTTTAAACATTTTTTCTATGATTTGCTCTTTAGCAGGTGCTGGTCTGTAAGTTGCTTCATTTTCTTTGATAATCTCTTCCCTCTAAAGGGGCTCTCTGGTTTTTTCACTGATCTTATTTGCTCCTATTATATATTTTTTTTGAGGAGTCTTTCCTGAGTTGCTCTGAAGCAACAGTTCCTTGCTGTTTTCCACTGCCCACATTTGTCACCTGTGGTCCCTCAGAATGGTCTGTTGTCCCTGCCTGCTGCAGAGAGAGTTGTGTTCTTTCTGATGTCGTGTCACACAGTTCAGCACAGCATTCCAGGGAGATCTCAGTGTCTGCTTTCTGAGTTGATTTAGGAGCACATAACCTGCCCTGATCCCTTCTGCACGCACTGTTTGCGTCCCATCCACTGTGGGAGACCACACAGTGTCTCCCACAGCTTTGTCCAGCCACAGGATAATTTCGGCTTTGTAGGATAACAGTGTTGGAGGGAAAGGTGTGTCACTTTTGAGCTTGATCGCAGACACAGAAATCTTCCCTCTGCTCAGTTCCCACTGGCAGTTTCCCTGACAGTCTGTGCCAGCCATCTGCCTGCAGGCCAATCCAGCCATTTCCTCTCAAGCAGAGCCTCTGCAGAGAGTTTCCTGGGCCTTAGAGCAGTTCCTGCTTTGGTCCCAGGATGGGTCATGGAAAATGGGGCTGTACATTCAGACTCCTCTCCGGGGAGCAGGACAGGAGCCAGGTTTGCAGGCAGGCATTGTTCAGGCTGCGTGCTGAAGTGGTACACTGTCCATTACATACTTGGAAAATTCTGAGTTAAAATCCCCTGGAAGCTGGAGCAGCCTCCTTTTTAAGTGCTGTTGGAGAGCTGTGTTTGGTTCCTTGTTCACCACAAGTCTGAGGAGTGGGTTTGTGGCAAAGGGTTCTGAGCAGCTCAGGAGGGTGAGAGAGGTGCTGGTGCTGACCATGTCTCGTTAGTGTTGGTCCTGAGTGTGAGCTGCAGCTGCACATTCCTTCTCTCCTGCATGAGCCATCAAGTAATTCATGTTTTCAGGTTTGGGTTTTAACCAGAGCAGCAATGCACAGCCAGCTTCGAGAGGAAAAGTTCACAGGAGCTAATTTTAGGCACCTGATGTAGATGTTGTGGATCTCTTTGCATTCTCCATTACCTCAGCGGAGAGCCCGGGCGTTGATACCGGTGTCAGAAATACCCAGGATGAATCCTGGGGGGATTAAGTTAGTTTGCAGGTATAAACTTGCTGTCATCTCCAAATCCTAACAAAAACTGGTCTCTGCCACCCCAGCCCCCCAGCAGAGCTTGCCCAGGAGGCTGGGGAGACTGTAAAGTTCCCAGAATTCTGGCAGGAGTTGTTTTTGGGGAGGTTCACACTCAGCAGGGATGGTGAAAGGCTCAGAGCACTCAAACTGAACTCTGACACATCTGTCAGGGTTTGCAGGGCTGTCCTGAGTCAGGGCCCCCTCACATTACTGTAGAGCTGGATATTTGTGGCCTCTGATGTGTTGGAGTGGTGTTTCCTACCCATGGAAGTGCTCAGTGCTCTTAAATTTGGGGATGCTACAGAATCACAGTGTAGTTGCCAGCAATTCTTCTAATTCATCAGCTGTGAAAACAGCTCAGAGTGTAACCAAGTTGGAGCTCATTTCCAGAAGTGAGGCTAAACATGAATTTTTCATGTCTAGAAAGAAATATTGCCAGCCTCGTATCTTGCTGTGAAGTCCCAGGGATTGCTGCCCTCCCTGGTTACAGGAGGAGGATTTACATGGATGCTTGCAGAGCAGGTCCCAGCCCCTCAGGAACAGAACTGGGGGACAGTTGGACAAACCTCTGTTTCTAGAAAAGCAGTACCTGAGAATAGAGCCGTGGGATGCTGTCCAGGAGCAAATGTCCCACTGGTTTGGTTTTGCTCACCCTTTCCCACATTCCATTGGGAGTTACTCTGCTGGCACGGAGAAAAGGCTGAAAATAAGGCAGGGGAGTAAGACTGGTGCTTGTACACCTAAGGAGGAGTTAGGACATCTAATAAAAAGGCTTAGAAATCCCAGAGTTAATGTGATGATGAAGAACCTGCAGAACTTTGCTTTGTTCTTTCCTAAAAGTTTTAAGCTGACTTGGAAGTAAAGAGCAAATGTAGGTGGATGAAGTGTTGAGCAGAACAGGGATGGTTTGGAATTCATTCTGTGCTTTACTTGGAGTCTCGTAATATTTTTTTTATTTCACCTGCTTTGAGATGGTAGAGTGCTGGGGATAGTGGGTGGAATGATTTGGGGGATTGATCTGCTTCAATTAAACATGCCTGTAGGGAAAACTTTATAATTCATACATTTATGTATAAAACAAGTACAGTGCTCTTGAAACAGGTGATTGCTCATTTTCCAAAGTTTGTAACTTAGAAAATATTTGAAGGAAGCTTCTCTGTTTTTGTCCTGCTGTGTCCCCCCCCAGTTCCCTGTTCCCTAGAGCATATTGGTGACAGACTATTTCAGTGCATGTTTTTTACCCTCCTCTCCCTGCACTTTTTGTTTCAAGCCATGGAATATGGGTAGTGTCTGTGTTTTGATGTGCTTCCACCCAAGATTGTTTGTCTGGAGAGCACTGCTGGGGAATAATGGCTGTGTCAGCAGCTGGTTTGGGCATTTTTAGGAAACAAAAATGATACATGGATTATTTTGAGCAAATAATTGTGTGAATACTCCAGTAGGAGATGGGAGATGCTAATAATAACTTTTTTGCTTTCTGAAACAAAATAGAGAAGTAGTTTTTGTGACTTGGAAAGAATTGCATGCGTTAAGAAGGCGTTTATTCCTGCTAGGATGGTTACTGAGTCTCCAAGGGTAAAAGGGATCCTCACTAGAAGGGCTTGCAGATGGTGGTGGTAGTGGAATATTAGTTTTACTTCTAATAAACTTTCATAACTCAAGGGCTTCTTCATATCTGAGCATTGAAAATATCATAAAATTGCTCTGTCAAGTCACTTCACTAATTGCTTACCTTCTCAGTTTGTTTCCTTTTCATGGTTTGCTACTTTTCCAGGATGGACTCTAAAATCCCTGTGTATAATTGGTAATAACTGGTAATTGACTGGTAATTCCCTTTTAAGAAAGGTGACTATAAAACTGGATGTGTCCAAAAGCTGGTTAATAACATGATATTGAAGGCTGGCATAAATTTGTAGAAAGATGATATTTAGTCATTCATTTAGTTGTTCTAATTTTTTTTTTTTTTTTTTAATCCAAGAAGGTAAATCATTATTTCTGCAAACTAGGAAAAAAATTTTAAGGGCATCATTGATAATCAAAAGTTGAAAAAAAAATTTATATTGAGAAAACTGGTTAAGGTTTCTAATCATCTTCTTTGTGAGAGTGGGGTGCTATTGAAAGGAATTTCAAAGATAGCACATGAAAATCAATACAGGAAGGGAGTTTCCAGGGAGTCTCCAATTGCACACTCTGGAACTAATTGATATTATACACTTCAAACCTCAGAATTTTGCTATCTGCATCATAAATGCAATATTTGATGTGAGCAGACCCAGCAGGAGCAGTGTTTGCTGAGTGCTTTGTTGGGTTTGTTGCCATCTGCCCCAGCCATCTCCAGCTCCTTATCTCAGCAGCCCTTGGCTGGGGTTGTTCAGTGCCAATTAGTTCTTTATTGCCCAGAGGGACTGTGGCTGCCCTGGGGGATAAACACCCCCAAGGGCACTGAGGCACTGAGCTGCAGGTCCTGGGGGCTTTTCCTTTGCTCTCCTGCTTTTGTCTGTCCTTGCTGATGCTTCTGCATGGAGATCATTCAGGAAGCTCAGCTGGATAAATTTTGTTTCTATTTTCCCCGTTTGGCCAAGGGGAACTGCCTGTTCCAGGCTCCTGAATAACCCCCTGAGTGCTGAGCTTGGGAGAGGCAGGTGTGCCTCAGGCTGACCTGGATCAGAGCACGCTGCTCCATGGGAATACCACAGCTGGCAGGATGCACACGCTGGGGTGGGATCCCCAGGGGGAAGCTCAGAGCAGGGGGATCCCCATGGTCACTGCAGCTCTACTGCCCACAGGCAGCACACACACCCTGGGTTCCTAAGCCAGTGTGCCTCTGGTGACTAAAGGCCCCCAAAGCCTGCCCTGAGGAATGAATGAGTGTTTTAGTTTGTCAGTAAAATTGTGTTTGGCTTTGAAACATGGCTGCATTTGGGGATGTAAATGAAGAATTGTGTCATTGCATTAATACAAGTTGTAATGCTTTTTTTGTGCTCAAGTCTTGGAACTCCTTGATTTGCTTTCCACATTACAGTGCTGGTTTATTTCTGTTCTCTTTACAGCTGATATAATTTCAACAGTTGAATTTAATTACACTGGTGATCTTCTTGCAACAGGAGACAAAGGTGGCAGAGTGGTTATATTTCAAAGGGAACAAGAGGTCAGTGACTCAAAAAACAAAAGTGTTGTTACTACGCTGTTCTTGTGTTGCACAGTCTCACTTCATCTGTTCATGCCTTGAGGTTTAAATGGTTTAAATGAAGAGTTTTCTCAGAAAACCCCAAGTTAGCCAAATTTGTAAACTTCTGCCCTGTGCTGTACTTGGTAAGTTGGTCTGGTGAGGGTTCCTCTCCCACCTTCCAAAAAAACAAAGTCCCCAAAATCCAAGTGAGTTCTTTATATGTACCTGGTGTGCTCAGTGTTGCTTGGCAGAATTTGGACTTTCTCCTGAATTTTTGCACTGGGTCAGGCTGATCTGAGATAAACCACAATGCTTTGGTAGAGAATGTGAAAGAAGTTCAGAAAATAAGCTGCAAGGACAACAGGGTTAAGGTGATTAAAAATTGTTTGAGGACTCAAAACCTGTGGGAACAGCCATTTCTCCAGAAGCACTTGAGCATTTCCCATCAGGAGGGTGGGAGCACTGTCCCTCCTGCACTTCAACAGCTCCTCTTCATGGACATCAGCTGTGTGACAATGCTGTAATGTTCCTGTGTGTTCATCCTGAGCCACATCCCTGAGCTGGGATACCCCGAGCAGCAGTGGGGATGGGAAACACACACCAAGTGCTGAAAAGTAACTCTCATGTCTTGGAGGAATCCAGGATTGTGTTTGAAAAGTCAGTATTCCACATGGCAGTTCTCACCGAAGTGTATGCTTATCCTTTGAGGAGGTGAGGGAAATTTGAGGGTTTGAGCTTTCTCCTGGATCAGAAATACCAGAATTGGTCATGGAATTTTAATTCAGCTTGTCTGTGTATGAATATGACAGATCTTCAGGTGCTGTGGGATTTCTCCAGCAGAACCCTGTGCTGTCCTTGTGGGGCTCAGATGATGCTCTGTTGATGAAGAGCTGGGCAGTATTTTGCATTTCTCCTCAGCGTGCTGCTGTTGATAGCCCCTGTCCCACAGGGGCCCCACTGGTGGTACTGGGAGGCTGCGGAGCAGAGAGATCCAGCACTGCTGAAATGTTACCCGGCTGCACCCAGGCAGCTCCGGGCTCATTCATCATTTACTCAGGGTGACCAGAGGCTTAACTAAGGCCCACAGATAAGGTCAGAAGTGCCTCAGGAGCATCCCAAGCTTCTCAGGATGTCTGACGTGGAGGGAGACTATTATGGGTTGGCTCTCAGTTGTTCCGTAAGGCAAAACCCACCTGTCATGGCACTTCCTCAGAGGTGGGGAAAAACAAACCCCAGGTCAGACTACTGGCACAGGAATATTCAGCTGTCTCCTTGGGAACACATGGAAACTGAGGGAAGAGTTTGGAATGAGGGACATTTCTTTTGTCATGTGCAAAACTCCAGGAAAAAAATCTAAAATAAGTTTATAATACTGGAACCTTAAAATCTAATAACCACATTTTTTACCCAGTTTGGATTTAAGACTAGATTAACTAAGTCAGTGACAATTTAGGGAGGTTATACAGTCCCTCAGACACTTGGATTTGGGAAGGCACCCTGGAGTGCTCTAAATCATGCCCTGGGCTCATATGACTTAACTTCACTTGCAAGCACCAGTGCCAAGGCAGCTCACTCCAAGTGCAGGGAACTTCTGGATGGGATCAGGTGAGAGGATCCTGCCCAAAATTCTTACCAGTCAATGACATGTAGGGAGTAAAATCATGTAAAGTCTCAGAGTTGACTGAGAGTATGGAAACTCCACAGCTGTGAGACACTGCAGGGCAGACTGCACCCCTGGGGCTGTTCTGCAACATGAACCACTAACACTGACTGACTCGGAAAGCCTGATAACAAGTTGCCTCAAATCTGATAATGCAAATCTGGGGAACCTTGGGACTTTGCTCTCTGTTCCTTGCTCCCACACCCACCACATGAGGATAGCAAAGCCCGAAGGGTGCAGAGATATTTATACATAAAGCTACATTTTTAAAGAGGAAGGCTGTGTGCACTGTATTGATGCTAAACTGGGTACAGTATCACGGAGTGAAGATGTAAAATGCAAAGCCTGTTGTAAAAGCTGACGTTGTGATTGACAATTTCCAGTCATTGATTTGTATGGGCCATTTCTGAGGGACCCAGTGACATCAGCCTCAGGAAATGCTGTGTTTTCTTGCAGACTAAAAGCCGTCCTCTCTCTCGGGGAGAATACAATGTTTACAGTACCTTCCAGAGTCACGAGCCTGAATTTGACTACTTGAAAAGTCTAGAAATTGAGGAAAAAATTAATAAAATTAGGTGGTTACCACAACAGAATGCTGCTCACTTCTTGCTGTCTACAAATGGTAAGGGCCCTTCCTTTTGCAGAAGGAACTTAGTCATTGGAATATTGTCTCACTTGTTATATACACTTGGGGTTTTTTTCTGACATGTTTTGGGGGTTTTTTTATGTCTTCTCTAATTACATGCAAAATATGTTTGGACTGAAATGTTGGGTGTGAGGGCTGTATGAATACTGGGTCTGTTTAGTTTTGGTGCATCATGGAGCATCTGTAAATGAAATTGTAGAACTGGGGATGTGGGTTAGTAGGAACAGTTGGACTCATGTCTTAAAGGTATTTTCCAACCTAAACTATTCTATGGAAAAAACTTGCTCTTACTATCAGGGGGATATACTTATTCCTAACAGTGGGGATCACTCTGTAAGATCATGATGATATTTTTAAAAGCAGGAGTGATTTCTGTCTGCTGGTCTGTGCAATTAAAATTGTTTCCTCTAATAGAAGTCTTAATAAAGCATTCTTTAAACTGTGTCATCTTAAATGCTCTGCAGGAGTTTGGGGAGGAGAGGTTTGGCTCCAGTTAGCTGAGGGTCTCACTCTTGGGCGAGACAAGTGTGCGCTCACTGGCTGCACTTGAACACTTCCCTGGTAACACCTGGGAAGTGCATTCCTTTGGAACCCTAAACCATGGGGCATATCCTGATCTCTGCCTTTGGCTGGCTCTGAGCAGGTACCTGGGACAAACCTGGTTTCCTTAAGGACAGTTAGTGCAAGGAGTTCATGTGTTTGTTGGCTTTGGTCCCTAGCAGTGGTCTGTTATATAATTCAGGTAATTGTACAGGGCATAGTGGGGAAATTGGGTAATTGGTGTGTGAAACCCCCACCAGCAGCAGCATTTGCATGAGTGGGAGGCACAGGACCTTACTGCTCAGGCACAAGTTGGGATTTTATTCAAACTGCACTTCACATGTGGGTAAAGAGGTCCATCAGGGTCCTTCTGCACTGCAAGCAGTGCAAACCCAGACAGGTCACTCACGTTCACTCTGCTGAGTCCATATTTAGTGATTTGATTTTGTGTTCAATCCATTCTGAAGCATGTGAATTTTTGGTTTTAGATAAAACTATTAAACTATGGAAAATAAGTGAAAGGGATAAAAGAGCCGAAGGTTATAATTTAAAAGATGAAGATGGAAGACTTAGGGAGCCTTTCCGAGTCACAGAACTACGGGTACGTTGCTGCTCTTTGACTTCATCTATTTTTCTGCATGCTCTTCTCTATCTTTGTGCTACCTAACTGAAATGTGCTAATCAGAAATGTTGTTTGGGTCAGGGTCATTGAAAACTTGCAGAAAAAAATGGAGACACTTTATTTGCTTACATATAAAAACTATTCAACAAAGTTCCTGTGGAAAGCATGAGGGAAACTTCCATCATTAGAATATTGTATTTCTAAGAGGGTGACTCAAAAATTGGAACAGGGTATTCTGTGGCTGGATAAAGGTGTGTTTGTTAGAAGCAAATTGCAAGCATTTGGATAACCTGATGTGCTGTGGAATAGTCTTGGACATCAGGCTGTAGTGGTAGGGGTAGTGCTTCAAACTTGGGATCATTTAGAGCGGGAGCCCAAGAAATGAAACGCAGGGTTGAGGTTTTTCCTGGGTTTTTTTTTGTTGTTCACCAGCAGCAGAAACAGAACTGAGGCTCTCGCTGTTCTCAGAGCCACCCCTCCCGTGCAAGGATTTAATCTGGGGGTGTTTGTTGGGGTTTTGTCTTGCTTTTGCTGAAGCTGAATGTTGAACAGAAGCTTTGGATGTACACGATGTGTTGGGAAAGGATATCCACTGCCTCAGTGTGTTCAAGGCAGGGTTTGATTGAGTATTCCAACAAGGGCAGCTAAAGCCAAGGCAGCTTAGGATCCAGTGCCTTGGCCCAGTGGTAGAAGGAGGTCCCAGTGGAGTTTGGGTTCTGCAGCCTTGCTCTGCTGGAGCAGCCAGGGAGTTGGTGAGAGCAGGCACAGGCTGGGGCACTGGAGGAGCACCTTGGGCTCCTGAAGGCACTGTCCTGCATGGGGGAGCAGCAAGAGCAGGAGCCTCTCTGCAATCAGTCCCCTGCTCTTGCTGCTGCTCTGGGACAGGAAGGGTGGGCTGGGCTGCAGCCCTTGCAGGCACTGAGCTGATGGATGAGCCAAGTCTGAACAAGAGCTAGCAGAAGGAAAAGCCTCACCTGGAGGTGCCTCCATGGGTTAAAGTGCTCAGGATTTGGAGAGCCAGAGTGTACCTGGGGCTTTGGGGATTTGTTGGCCAGTTTTGTTACAGAAACACAATGCCCATTTTCATGGGGACCTGGCCATGGAGGAGAGGCAGCACTTTACACAGAGACTGTGGCATTTCCAAGCCCCATTCCTGATCTTTCCCATTGGTGCATCTGTGCTGCCACAGCCAGGCTGGTAGCACTCTGTGGTGAGATAGGAAGTGCCTGATAAAAAGCAGTGGATTAATTGTAGTTGTTAGTTGGATGTAAACAGACTGGGAGATACAAACCGGGAGAGTAGTTAGGGAGCTCTGGGATGAATCAGTCCCTGTTCCAGAAGACAGGTTATCCTGGGCACCCCTGAGCTCAGCTGGCTGTAGGAGCAGGACATCCAGGTGTGCCCAAATTCCTGGTGACTGTTCATGAGAACATGGGGAATTTTCTTGTAGACTGTTCTCACCAGTTTCCTGAGCACCCATCTGAGATCTGGGCCATTTCTAAGGGCTTGTTTCTGTAACCTTTGGATGTCATTACAAGCATTACAGACAACCCATGTGCTGCTGGGTGAGGCACCAAGGGCTGGCTTTGACAGGGGACGTTTTCTGTTGGTAGTGTCCAAAGTCAGCATCCATGCACTCTCTCAGTATTTTTTGTACTCAGTGGATTTCAGAAGTGGTTAGTCACCCAATCAATACAGAAATCTGTGCAGTGCAATTAATTAATTGTCATTAAACCACCTGTGGGGTTCAGGGCTCAGTGTTGGCGCCAGTTCTGTTTAAGGGCTTTATTGATGATATGGATGAGGAGGTCAAGGGCAGCCTCTGAGTTCACAGAGGATGGGAGGTGATTGGGATGTGGAGCTGCTGGAGAGCAGGAAGCTCTGCAGGGGCATCTGGACAGGCTGGATTCAGGGGCAGGGGTGGAGGGGGGAATAGTGGTAGCCTCAGGAATGCCCAGGGAACGGACTGAACCCACTGGCTGTGTGCCTGGGTGATGGGTGGTGGGCAAGCAGGGAGCTTGTGCCCAGCTGTGTGTCTGCTCAGGTGCCAACGCTGAAGCCCATGGACCTGATGGTGGAGGCGAGCCCGCGCAGGACCTTCGCCAACGCCCACACCTACCACATCAACTCCATCTCCATCAACAGCGACTACGCCACGTACCTGTCTGCAGACGACCTCCGCATCAACCTCTGGCACCTGGAAGTCACCAACAGGAGCTTCAGTATCCTTTTGTGCCCTCTGCACAGCGGGTGCAGCTCAGCTGCCTGTGTTTGAGAGAATCGCTTTAATGTTGCTAATTAGAGTGGGCGTTTGAATCCAGGGATTAAAAAAGGATTTTGAAGTCTGGAGGTGTAATACAGTGAAAGCAGGCTTTTGGATGTACAGTCATTCCTGAGGGCAAGCATGCCTCCAGCAGAAAACCATCAGTGGAAATAGAGAAGGTTTGATTTCTAAGGAGGAATTGTGGGAGCATTCCTAATTTGTGGAGTTCAGTCAACTTAAATAAGAGTTGTTGGATATGAACAGTAGGTCCTTTGTTACTGTGGACACTTCTTTCAAAGTCTGTGGTCTCTTAACCAAGTGACACTTCTCTTGAAACCAAATCTCAATATTTTTTCATGTCAAATGATATCATTATCTGCAGAAGTACTTTTCAGATCTTTTGGCATACCTGTTCATCCAAAACTAGCATTGTGTTTTACATCGATAAATTTGCAGTAAAATAAAAGTTGCAGTACTGACTCCTAAATGGGTGATTTTCTAAAGTTTTAGGTCAGCTTTTTCAAAGCTTTAGGTAAAGAGATGAGGTTTATTTGGTGTGCAGTAGGAAGCATTAAGAAGGAGGCTTGTGGAGCCTTGCTGGACTTCGATTGTTGTGAGATAGTCTTTCACTCTGGAAGTCTGAAATTGCCCAGTTTCTGTGGATTTGAGATGGAGAGAGCTGGAGAGGCACTTCTGAAAAGAGCATCTAATGACAGGCCAAGGGGGAATGGCTTCCCAGTGCCAGAGGGCAGGGCTGGATGGGATCTTGGGCAGGAATTGTTCCCTGGGAGGGTGGGCAGGCCCTGGATCCCTGGCAGTGCCCAAGGCCAGGCTGGACATTGGGGCTGGGAGAAATCTGGTCCCTTCCAACGCAGACCATTCTGGGATTCTGTGACCTCTCAAATCCAGACTTCCCCAGGCTTCCCCCCCTCTGTGTACCTTGCACACGGTGGAAAGGGAGCTTCTGCCCCAGTTTCCTCGCTGGTGTTTTTAAGCTGTGTCCCCGCTGAGCTGCCGGAGGGGCTGACAGCGTTGCAGGCCTTGACCAGCTGTGGCAGACATCGTGGACATCAAGCCGGCCAACATGGAGGAGCTGACGGAGGTGATCACGGCGGCCGAGTTCCACCCGCACCACTGCAACACCTTCGTGTACAGCAGCAGCAAGGGCACCATCCGCCTGTGCGACATGCGCACCGCCGCGCTCTGCGACCGCCACGCCAAGTGTGAGTGCCCTTCCTTCCTTCTGCCCTTCCTTCCTTCCTTCCTTCCTTCCTTTCCTTCCTTCCTTCCTTTCCTTCCTTTCCTTCCGCGCTGCCCTCGGGCCGTCCTGTTCCGCACATGTTTGACCCGCCCTCCCTGGGGACCACTGGGGGCATCCCAGTTGTCTTCTCCTAGAGCACCACCGAGCACAAGGGTAGCGTGAGGCACCACCTGACTGCTCCAGTTTGCCCATTTTTGCCTCATAAACTGATGGAAATGAGTGCTTTGGGCACCAGTGAAACCTGTCTGCTGGCCACACTCAGGCCTGGTGCCTCTCAAGGTACCTGCTCATCACGTGCCAGTTTAGGGCCCCTCTCTGACCTCTGTGTGTTGGAAACTGAGCTGATGCTGCCAGAATCCCTGTCCCCTGTGACCACTGCAGCTGCCAGGATAGGATGAATCCTTAGGAATACGTCCTGGAAGATTCCAGGGATGCGGGGTGGCTGCTCCTTAGGCTGCTGAGCCACCAAAGTACGAGCAGGTGAGGAAGGAAAGCTTTGCTGTGGAAGCCGTGAGGATCCTGCCCAGGCCTTGCACACAGCCACGTGTTCCCTGCTGGCAGAGCTGTGCTTTAGCAGTGCCCAGCCCTGGGGGTGCCTGCCACACTGGCACTGCCAGGCCAGCTTCCTGCAGTGCAGAGAGGCTTCCTGGTGCTAGAAGGAAATACTTGTGCAGTGGGAAGTGTCAAATGCAAGGCCACCCCACTCATCTGGTTCAGTGTTGTATTAAATCATTTACAAGCACTTTATTTTTAACTGCTTATGACTGAATCATGTCCCACTGCAAGGGGTCTGTCAAAAATGAGCAACATCTGGGTAGCCTGGGTCAGCAATGTCTGATTTCAGAGGTTGCCTTGTGGATTTAAACAACACATCTGCTCTCTAAAATCACACAAATTGTGTTGCAAATGTAGCTGCTGACATCAGTGGGTTGCTTAGTACAGCTGTGGTTCAGATCTAAAGAAAAGCACATTGTCCACTGGTGTCCTCATGTTTGGGTCACTGCTGTTGCCATCAGCTCCTGTTGTGTGTGAAGTGTCGATCAGCTGTGATGGTTACAGTGCCCACTGCTTTTGTCGCTCTGGTTGATCCCCAAGACCTATGAGTTGTGGTTTGCTGGTGCTGTGCTCCAGTTGAATGTTGGAGATGGACATCTGGCAATCTGATGACCTAGAACACCCCATTGCTAAAAAAGATTATTTCTCAAAAGTGTCTAACAGCAACTTGCTTCAAAAGGAAGCTAGTAATTGATTTAAAATTTTCCAATACTGCAAACACTGGAAACTGTAAGAGCTGGCGTTGGTTTCATGTGGAACTGTGTGTTCTCTCTGCAGTTTTTGAGGAACCTGAAGATCCTAGCAGCAGATCATTTTTTTCAGAAATAATATCCTCGATATCTGATGTGAAATTCAGCCACACCGGGCGATACATGATGACAAGAGACTACCTGTCTGTCAAGGTGTGGGACCTCAACATGGAGAACAGGCCCGTGGAGACCTACCAGGTAGGGCACTGGCGTGTCCCGGGCTGTCCCTTGTGTCCCTGTGCCCCGTGTGTGTGTCCAACGCGTGTCCTGTCCCCAGGTGCACGAGTACCTGCGCAGCAAGCTGTGCTCCCTCTACGAGAACGACTGCATCTTCGACAAGTTCGAGTGCTGCTGGAACGGCCCCGACAGGTGAGGGGCTCTGGGGGCCTGGGAGCCTTGGCACCAGGAGCTGGGGGTCCAGCCTGGAGAGGGCCCGAGCCGGGGCTCTGAATGGGAGGGGCAAACAGCTCCAAGTCACCAAGGGCAGAAATCCAGAAATGCCCCTGGAGCTGGCAGTTTACACAGACAAGATGTGCCCCTGTGCTCAGAGCTGGGGCACAGCACAGGTGGGACCTGGAGCTGCTGGAGCCAAGGCCAGAGGAGTCACCAGATGGTCAGAGGGATGGAGCAGCTCTGCTGGGAGCAAAGGCTGGGAGAGCTGGGGGTGTTCACCTGGAGAGGAGAAGCTTCAGGGTGGCCTAAGTGTGGCCTCACAGTACCTGAAGGGGCCAACAAGAAACGTGGGGAGGGACTATGCACAAGGGCCTGGAGTGCCAGGACAAGGAGGGAATGACTTCCCAGTGGCAGAGGGCAGGGCTGGATGGGATCTTGGGCAGGAATTGTTCCCTGGCAGGGTGGGCAGGCCCTGGCACAGGGTGCCCAGAGCAGCTGGGGCTGCCCCTGGATCCCTGGCAGTGCCCAAGGCCAGGCTGGACCTTGGGGCTGGGAGCAGCCTGGGACAGTGGGAGGTGTCCCTGCCATGGCAGGGGTGGCACTGGGTGGGCTTTGGGGGCCCTTCCAACCCAAACCAGTCTGTGACTTCTGTTGACAAGGGATAAAGGGGTAGAGGAGCACCAGGAAAACCTGCTTTGCTCATGTTCAGATGAACAAAGTGTAACTGCAGCTGAGTATCAGTGGCAGGAGGGGAGACTGCAGAACACCTGCTGAAAGAGGAGTGGTGCAGTGGAAGCAGTGCTGAAGTCCTGGGGAATTGAGCAGGAGTCCAGTGGACAGGAGGGGAATGCCATGGAATGCCAATGAACATGGTCTGACAAGTCACATGTAAGAGAGAGAGGAGGGGGTGGATTTTATTTCTAACAAGATGTGCCTTTTTCCTTGAACCAGTACAATCATGACTGGATCTTACAACAACTTCTTCCGGACGTTTGAGCGGAACACGCACCGGGACACCACGCTGGAGGCGTCCCGGGAGAGCAGCAAACCTCGTGCCATCCTAAAGCCACGCAAAGTGTGCACAACTGGGAAGAGGAAGAAGGACGAAATTACCGTTGACAGTCTGGACTTCAACAAGAAGATTCTGCACACAGCATGGCACCCCTCGGAGAACATCATCGCTGTAGCTGCCACCAATAACTTGTATTTATTCCAGGAAAAGATTAACTAAGGATGGCTGCCCGCGGACAGAGTCTCGTCTCGCATAGTTCAGCTCAGTTGTTTATCTGTAACAGAAGGCCTTGTTGTCCTGTCAGTGAGGAACATTGATGCACTTACTTCCCTTGAGCTATCGGAGAGCATCTGGCCTGGCTTTGAGTTCCTGGCGTGGTTCTGCCTTCGGTGGGGTGGGAGTGTCCACGCGGCTTTCGGGGAGGACCCTCCGAGGCAGAATTGCTGGACAGTGCTCAATGAGGCCAACACTCAAAACAAATGTATTTATTGATGTCTGAGCCTTCCTTTCCAGTTATAGACCAAAAAATTTAACACCTGAGAAGAAAAAGTTGTCATAAAAGTGTAATTTCTCTCTCTCGCTCTCTCTGCTGTAATATTTGGGCCTTTCAGAACATTTCTCGTGCTTGATGCCTGTACATTCCTCCTTGGGCCTGGGGCCAGGGTCTGCCCTCGGAGCACTGCGGCAGGGCTTCAGGTGGGGTCTAGGCAGGTGTCCATGGCTATTTACTCACCAACTGTACCTATAACCACACCTTTGGTGGAAACCACTTAATAAATAACAGCCTCTCAAACGTGTTCTTAGAGCTGGAGGGATGTATTCAGTCTTCTTTTTGTATTGCATGTCCTGAGCTGGTGCAGAACAGTTCTGGTGGCACCTCTGACAGGGTTTGCCCCAAAACACCCGAGTTTTTGGCAGACTAATACAAACTTTTTTGTGTAGTATTTCAGATTCTAAATTTAGAGTTTCCATGGCATTGTCATAGAGTTGGAGTTGCACTGGATTTGTTGTCAAAGGCTCTGTGCGTGCCAAGTAGGAGATGGAAAGGGTCCTAGAAACATCCACAGCCTTAACCAAGTGTCGGCCTTGCACGGAGGGAACCGAAACATCGACACCTTCTCTGTTTTGAGGATAAGAATGCAGCTTCTCTGGTGCATCTCACCCTCAGCCAGAGACAGACCTGACGTGCATTATGGTTTTTAACCTTTTTAGTATTTGTCACGAAGGGAACAGTTTATTTTAAGTATTTGGTGTAGTATCTTGTATTTCCCACTGCAGCTCCAGAGCCACTCCGGGCTGTGCCGCGGCACGGCCGGGCCGGGCTGCCCAGGGAGGGCCACGCCAAGCCCAAGCTGGCGGGACAGCGGCTGCTGGAGCTCTCTTGTTCACTTGTTTTAAGCCTTAGGTACTGTTTCTTTTTTTGTTGTATTTTTTTTTTCTTCCAAAGAGGCCTAAATCACATCCCCTTCCCCCGGATGAGCCCGGGGCCAAAGGGCCCAGGTGCTGCCAGCATGTCCAGCAGCCCCCAGCAGCCAGAGGCTGCACTCTGCCATGTGCCTGCAGCCTGGGAATTCCTTCCCAGAGCCCCAAGCTTTCCCCCAGCAAGTCTCAAGTGTGGTTACACTCCGTTTTCCCTGGAACAAAAGCAAGTTCCAGTCCCAAGAGCAAACCGTGGCCGTCCCACCCCTCCCGGTACCGCCCCCCGAGCTGCTGGGTCCCAGGAAGGTGGGAAGGACAAACCCTGAGGTTCTCCAGGAAAGGTTCAGTTCAGTCAGTGCTATGCTGTACGTTGGTTGTGACACTTTGGAATGCTGGAGATGTGGAACTGGGGGGTCACTGAAGCGTTGATCCGACCACGTTCCCAACGCCCGCTCGAGCCGATCCGTGGGGTTGTACATAATTGTTCAGTTCTTTTGACCAAAAAGTTTAATAAATTTTAAATGTTTACCTGGCCGTGCTCCCTATGTTTTGACAACATTTCCTTCTGTGTGGGAGGGGGTTGGCTGGATGGTCCAGCCCAAGGTGGGATGTGTTTCCAGTTGGGTTGGTTGGTTTGGGCCAGAGCTGCTGCCTGTGCTCCAGGACACAGCAGCGCTGGCTGGTGTGGATCTGTTCTTTCAGCAAATGTAAGTGGAGTATCAGTAGAAAGGATATGGTGGAATCTCCTGTTCTATAGCCCTGTTCGCTTGTACCACTTTCAGTTAGTTTTTGACTATTCCTATAGAATTTTTATCCTTTTCATTTTATCTAAAACCAGATTTTAGTGCTGCCTAGTGGAGCACCCTGGTCTAGTGAAAGGTTGTGCCCTCCATGGCAGGGGTGGATCTGGATGGGCTTTAAGGTCCCTCCCACTCTAAATCCTTCTGAGATTGTTTCTGCCCCATGGCTTTGGGCAGTCCCACCCACAGAAGGTCAAGGATGTGGGCTCAGCCCCTCAGTGATAATCATGCCATGAAATTCTAATTAAAATCCACATCAGTGAAGAATGAGTGAGCACGGAACATTTCAGTTCCTCTGAGCCCTCCCTGTGCCTGAGCAGGAGCCAGCTGACCTGGGGGACAGTGGCAGTAAGAAAGGGACACTGCAGTTTAACCCCTTCCCATCTCCAGCCAGAGTCCAGACGTTTGCTCAGCAGTGATTTGCTGCTCTCAGTCCCACAGGAAATGGAAGCGGCACCAGAGCGCTGGGGGGTTCTGATCCCACCTTTGCTTTTGGCTCCAGCCTTGGTGGGGTTTGGATTGGAGATTGGAAAAATCCCTTCCTGGAAAGGGCTGTCCAGGCCTGGCACAGCTGCCCAGGGCAGTGCTGGAGTCCCCATCCCTGGAGGGATGTAAAGGCCTGCGGAGGTGGCACTTGGGGACGTGGGGCAGGGGTGGCCTGGGCAGTGCTGGGAATGGTTGGGCTCGATGGGTTCAGAGAGCTTTTCCAGCCTCAACAATTCCATGTTTTCCAGCTCCTCAGGAGCATCGCACCCCTGTGTGTGTGTGAGCAGTGAGTGCAGGTTACCCAGGGCCTGCTGAGGTTGGTTTGATGCTGTTTCTATGGAAACTTGTCAATTCCATGTCAGTGACGTGACCAGTGGGAAAGGGGCAGGTGGAGGCCAAGAGCCTCATCAGCCCCTTCCAGCTGTTACTGAAGAAAAAGGAATGAGGAAACACTGAATTCACCAGGAACCTTTTTATTTAAATATATAAAACATGGTATTTTGGCAAACATTCATTTTCTCATTAAATAAGGTAAAATCACTGAAGGGAAAGGCATTGCATCAGTAAAAACCAAGGAGAAGCCACCCTGTGGTTCATCTGCCCAGGGCTGGGGTCAGGTGCAGATTTATATGGGACAGGTAAAGCCTGTGAAGCGACAGCCTGCGGTAGGTACAGCAGAGAACTTGGAGTAACTTCCAGGGGTTAAATAAATGCCTGGCAAAAGCCGCTTTTAGTAGGCACTAAATCCAAATTCTACCTCTGAACTAGGACAAACTGATGGAGTTTCACCCATGTGCTCATCTCTTCCCACTGTGTCTCAACACTTTACACCTCCCTCCAAAGTGAACTAAGCAACTCCTACCAGAGGAAAACCTGCCCCAGGGCCGGTGACAGCCCCTGGAAATTCCCAAATCGATCCCTAAGGCCACTCGTAGTTTGGGCTAATCCCTCCCCGTGGGGGCTGCAGGGGCGGTGCCAACGTTCCCACCCACAGGCACAAGAGCGGGCGGGATGGGCACGGCCCAGCACAAGGGCTGCTGAAAGCTGGGACTGATTTTAACACGGAGCTGCTCTAATTCTCAGGTACTTCACTACAAAGCACTAAGGGACATTGCAGCATCTGCCACGTGCTCTAGGGATTGATCCAGCAGGGATTGATCCAGAAGGCTCTATGTGACACGGGAGCTCCAGCGTCTCCCTTCCCATTTTTAGACTAAACTAAAACAGGACACGGACAGGACACACACACGACGGCGCCACGACCAGCTCCCCCCTCCTCTGCACCTCCTGCGCTCCAGCTGAGTCTGCTTTGCTCCAATTCCTCCATCCCGGGTGCCTCTAGAAAGTGCTGCTGGAAGCTGTGGTGGTCAGGCGCCTCCCGATGTAAATCCTGCGGGGCAGAGCACACGGTCAGCCGGGGCTGCCTTCCAGGGCAGCAACACTCTCCCTGCAGGTCGCTGCCTCTGGCATTCCCAGCAGGAGCAGCACTGCCAGCTGTAACCAAGCAGGAACAAAACTGCCCTGGAGCCCAGTCCCAGTGACTCTGCCCCTGGTCTGGTACTGCTCCCCAGCTCCAGGGCCAGCACTTCCCCCACACTGATGCTGGAAAGGAAACCTCCATCCTGTTTGTCTCAGTCAGTCATATGTACCCCATCCTTCCAAGGAGGGAAGTCAAAAATGTATTAAATAATTTAAAATAATAAGTATTTTTAAATCTATGTCAGTGGAATTTTAAAATCTATTAAATATTAGCTTTTTCCTTCACTGATCTCCTAGTTTTGAGATTAAGAGTCTCATCTCCAGTGGAGCCAAGCACTGTGTGACTACAGTTCCGGTGTACAGAATTCCACATTTCCCTGCCCCTTAATTGCTCTGAGAAATTCCCAACCAGTGAGAAAATCAGAAAACTTCAACCAGCCAGCAATACCACAGGCAGGAAGCACTTCCTGAATAACCATCTCTCCTTCTTCATGGAGAAAAGTTACTCTTCTCTTGGGCAAAGAGGGAGTTGGGAATCAGAATCAGGACTCAAAGAAAGCAGGTAAAAACGGTACTTTTCTTTTTCAATTGAACCTTACCCCAGTCCAATGGCCAGCAGGTGAGAGAGCAGGAGGGATGGGAGGAAAACCTTCAGGAATTCTGCAGAGAATATCCCCCCTTTCTTCATGACACTGGTGTTCCTCATGCTGAGCGTGGCTGTGCGCCGGGGGTGTTTGAAGAGGAATTCCCTGGATTTGGGGATGAAATGGGAAGCATGTGTTCAGGCCTGGAGAAGGAGAAGCTGCACGGAGCTCTCCCAGCAGCTGTGCCAGCACTCACTTGGGTGGGATGTTCTCGGGCCGGCTGGACCAATCCCAGATCCAATCCGCGTTCTTCCTCAGCAGCCGCTCCACCTCCCTCCTCCTCTCCAGGAAATCCTCCTCAGACTGAAACCAAGACCCACCATCAGACAGCATCCGGAGCCAGGACAGCTGGGAGCTGCCAGAGCTCCTGCTCTGCAGCCAGGACCACTGCCGAGGTCAGCTCTGACCCCCACCTTCCCACCCTATCCCATGCCCCTTCTGTGGAAGTGTTCACATCCCAGATCAACATGGGGAGCAGGGAGATCCATCTTCAGAGTGGGATGTGAATGGCAAAGACCTTATCCCATATCCCATATCCCATATGTGCCTACACAGAGCCCAGTGTTTAATCCTCATGCAAAGACTGAAAATATCCCCAGCTCCCAGCTCTGATGGACACTGGGCACAGGTACTGCTGCCTTATCCCCGCTCTGATGGACACTGGGCACAGGGACTGCTGCCTTATCCCCGCTCTGATGGACACTGGGCACAGGGATTGCTGCCTTATCCCAGCTCTGATGGACACTGGGCACAGGGACTGCTGCCTTATCCCAGCTCCCAGCTCTGATGGACACTGGGCACAGGGACTGCTGCCTTATCCCAGCTCCCAGCTCTGATGGACACTGGGCACAGGGATTGCTGCCTTATCCCAGCTCTGATGGACACTGGGCAGAGGGATTGCTGCCTTATCCCAGCTCTGATGGACACTGGGCACAGGGATTGCTGCCTTATCCCAGCTCTGATGGACACTGGGCACAGGGACTGCTGGCCATGCTCAGAGCTGTCACTGGCTCATTGTCCAGCTCCTGCAGGGGACAGTTCAGTCCTCGGGCCATGCTGGGCAGGCAGGTGTCCCTGTCCCTGGTGTGTGCTCACAGAACAAGCCCCCCCCAGCCAGGCTTTGGTGCAGTTACAGCACAAACGCTGAGTAAGGGCACAGCTCCTGGCTCAGCTCGGCTCCATTCCATGCAGCCAAGGCCTTGGGATAAAAATAGATCCTGCTCCCAGAATTCCAACAGCTCTTGATGCACACACACACGGGATGGAAATAAAACTGTCCAGGCAGCTGCAATGCTGATGGCTTTCTAACTTGGGGTTATTTGTTCTCAAAGGCTAAATAATCATCTTTAAACAGCTGAAGGGTGTTTCTGACAATATAAAAATAATAATTTCCAGTAATAATTAACTTGCACTACCATATTTAGTTAACCTAAAGCTGGGTCCTCGAAGTCTGGCAGGTGCTGTAGAGATGATGCAGAAAAATTCACTTCCTTGAAATACTTCCTTCCTCAAAATGTTTTGTAAGTAATTTTTTTTCATATAAAAACTATTTTGTTACGCTGAAGACTTCAAATTTCAGCCTGTCATCCTGCAATAAGCCCTGTATTGATAAAATATGGTCACTGTACATCCTTTCCCCCACTCTTGTTTCAAATGTGTTTGTTCACTTTCCTTGCAAGGTAAACACACCTACAAAATGAAATCAGAAGGAACAGGGAGTGCTCCAAAGCAGCATGTATTCAGGTCTGGTATTAATTGTTAGAACACCTGGAATCAAAGCTATGGCAGGACTTGGAAATTGTGTATTTTTGGCTGCCATGTTTAAGTGACTCTAGAAATTCTTGCTGCTGTCAAAATAACTTTTAAAATTCCTACTAAATTGGTGGAGGTGCATTTAAACATTGGGGGAAGTAGGAAATGTACCCAGTCAGCAGCCAAAGGGAGAGAGGAAATCCTGAAAACTCTCAGTTACAGATTGGAAAGACCAAACCAAAACACCCCCACATGTCAGGAACAAACACAGCCAGCCCGGACCTGCCAGGGTCACTGTGAGTTATGGAAGCCTCTGCTTCAGCAGCTTCCCGTTACTCCCCAGCAGCAGAGAGTCAGAGCTCCCCTCTCCCACAGCAAGGTGAGGGTTTTACCTGGAAGCTGTTCTTCTCCCCACTGCTGTGGCTCTCTACCTCCAGAGCTCTGTGACTGTCCTGGGGGGTCTGGGAGCGAGGAGGGCTGGAGTGAGCCAGAGGCACAGGGAAGGAAGGAAGGAGGTGAAGTTTTCCATGACAGGGTTCCTACAGCAGCAGCACCCGTGAGCTGCTGGGCAGCTCTGCCCAGGGTGCCCTGACCACCACCCGAGGGCTGCATGGGGCCACACCACAGTCACATCAGCCACAGCTGATTCCCAACCCTCTGCCCATGCTCCTGGTGGGGCCCTGGCACTTCCACAGACACAACAGGCAGCAAACGAGGAGTGGAAGTGGGGTTTGGTTTGAATCCCCACCAGCCAGGCCAGGCCAGGCAGTTCCACATCCCGCTGTGGATTTTGAGTCCTGGAGTTTGGGTTTTTCTAAATACGATTTAGGCTGGAGACCTCACAGTCCATCAAAATCCAATAAAAGCATGAATGGCACTGCCTGACCACCTGCCCCAGGCCTGAGCTGTTGTGTGACACTCGTGAAGATCTGCTCTGGTTTCTCAACAAGGCACAGGACAGCTCTTCAGCCAGAAGCTGCCTGCCCCTCCTGTCCCAGGCAGCAGCACTGGCCCACCCCATGTCCTGCTGAAGGACAGCACTGCCAGTGCCAGGCCTGACCCACAGCTGGCTCTGGAGCTGCTCATTCCCCAGGAGGAGCTGCCTGCACACACTCCCGGGGGCCGGGCAGCTGCTGGGAGGCTCAGCAGGGACACACCAAAATCCCTCCATGCCATGGGAGGAGGACTGTGAAGTCAGCTTCCCTCTAAGTCCCTCCTTGCAGGGCAGGCCTGATCCCAGCACTGCTGTGGATTTAAACACCAACCTCTGCACAGGAAGCGTTGCTCTGTGTCTGTGCACACACGTGTGCATATGTAAACACACCTGAGCGTGTGTTCATACACATGTGCACATGGAAACACACACATGGAAACATGCACACACATGGAGATACACTCATGCACCGTTTCTGTCTTGGCCTCTGGGGCATGCAGATGTCCTTGGGACCCCGCGGTGACCTTGGCAGTGTCCTCCCTGTGCCCAGCAGAGCTCCCTGCTCACCTGTCACAGTGGGAGCTCTCCCTGGAGCTGCTCCTGCCCGACTCGTGCTGGGCGTCCAGCAGGATCTTCTCCATGTCCCCGTTGTGGATGGACAGGGAGGCCGGCACCTGCTCCTGGCTCCCCGCAGAGACAGAGCTGCCACTGCTGCTCCCATTGCTGCTGAAGTGCAGTTCCACCCAGGACCCTGCTTGGCAGAAAGGAGAGCTGAGCCCCAGGATCCTGAGGGGTTTGCTACGGGCATGTGAGCGACGAGCCTGGGGCTCCTGCCTGGAGTGACACTGCAGGGACACAGAGCCAGCCCTGCCTCCCAGCACACAAACAGCATGGAATGCAAAGTGCAGGGCGTAGGGAGCGAGCTGGGAAGGCTCACAGGGCTGGGAAGCAGCTGCTCAGTACATTGTGTTTCTCTCTGCACATACAGATCTTTTATTTTGGGATATATTCAAAATTTATTGCTCGACATAGGTGGCAGTCAAAATAATCTCAAGGACTTTTGCTGCCGAAGTTCAATTATTCATTTATTGAAATTACTTTGGGCTCCAGAGCCCAGTGACTGTCTTGTTCAGCCTTTTTTCAGTCCCATTTGTAGGTGTTGCTGTTAAGCAACAGCAGGAGTGTGGCAAGGGCTGTCATGGGTTTGCTCCTCGAAGTATATTTAACACGGTCACATGGGCTTTGTTTTCCTAAGGGAGGGAATAACAACTCCCTCCTGGGCAGGGACAGCTCACTGCAGGGCCTCGAGCTGCTCCCTCTCCTATAGAATCCCAGAATGGTTTGGGTGGGAAGAGACCCCATAGCCCACCCAGTGCCACCCCTGCCATGGCAGGGACACCTCCCACTGTCCCAGGCTGCTCCCAGCCCCAATGTCCAGCCTGGCCTTGGGCACTGCCAGGGATCGAGGGGCAGCCCCAGCTGCTCTGGGCACCCTGTGCCAGGGCCTGCCCACCCTCTCAGGGAACAATTCCTGCCCAAGATCCCATCCAGCCCTGCCCTCTGGTACTGGGAAGCCATTCCCTGGCTCCTGGCACTCCAGCCCCCTGTAAATGAGCTCAGGGAACAGAAAACACCTGAATTACACAAATGCCAGAGGAATCCTGCTGTGGAACATCTGTGGCCCAGCCACAGGAGTGTGCAGGGAACAGAGCAGTAAGGACAGCAGGAATTCCCTGAATTCTGGGGAAGGATGTCCAAGGAATAAGGAGGGAAAGGGAGAGACGCAGACAGTGGTGCTTGGGCTGTTGCTGCCCGCTGGGCACAGCTCAGGGAATGAAGGCACAGCAGGAACAGGTGGAGCTGCACTGCCTGCAAGGTCCCTTCCCAGCCATCCACAGCTGAAGGAGCAGCATCACAGGAATGCAGGTGGGGAGAAGCCAGTGCCGGGGTTTAGTGTGAAGCAAGAACATCAGACAAGCAAAGATATCCCAGATAACCTGCCTGGGAGGAGACTGAGGGCTCCAAAATTAAATGGGAACAGCACAAAACCAAACTGCCTCATGGCCATGACCAACACGAGTATCTCCCTTCTAAATACAGAAACCACCATCTGGACAGCCAAGGTACCACACAGCCTGCTGGATAAAAACATTCCGGGCTACCGAGTTTGGAACAGACACTTTTCTTCAAAAACCCTTTTCCTTCACAGCTGGTTTGTTGTTGTTTGGGTTTGTTTGGGAATTTTCCCCTCCACGTGACAGTGCCTGGCATGTGGCAGGGAGCGTGTCTGGAGCCAGACAAACCCTTTCCCTACCCTTTCCCCCAAAATTCATGGAAGCTCAACTGTTACCCATGAACGATCACAACTACTAGAGCTCAAATTAAGACTTTATCTGCTGAAATCGTACTGGGTACAGCGGTGGGAATGCGGGATAAAGCAGGGAGAGGATTGGGATTACAGCAGCAAGAGGACAGTAGATGTAGTTTACAATTTTCCCTTTTTTTCCTTGTCCTTTCTTTTTTTTTTTTTTTTGGACTCTCCTCAGAGTAAGGCTGTGCTGGAGCACATGGAATAGGCTGTGATATCATCATTTAAAGATAACAGAAGGCGTGTTTTCATGAAGCTGGAAACACAAACAGAGCAAAGCCCACGAAAGCGATGCAGCCCGGACCGAGGAGTCACGGGGATGGGGACAGGGGGACAGAGGGACAGAGGGACAGGGGACCTTACTCGACAGCCCAGCCCAGGACACCTGTGCGAGCACACATCAGCATTACAAAGTAAGTGATCAGCACTGGAAAGCTTCATTTTCTTATGATACGGCTTTCAGTGCCTGAAATTAAGGCGGCGAATTCCACAGAGCGATAAGAACGTCCCCATCAATCGCTACAGTCACCGTGCCAATCCCACTATTTTGGCCGCGCTCGGATCTCTCCCTTTCCCGGCCAATTTGGTGCTATCCAACACCCGATCCCTACGACTGACCCGATCCCTCCTCACAGACACATCCACCGCCCTCCTCCCCGCGGCAAGGGGGGGACGGACACGCACTGCAGCGCACGCATCTATCACAACACCGAACACCGCGACACTGCGGGAAGGGACCCGCGGCGGTCCGACCCGCAGTGCCGGGGCAGCGGCGCGCCCCCAGCCCCCTGCCCGCGGCCCGGCGGCCTTACCCTGCAGGTTCTCGTCCTGAGGGCTCTGTCGCGACATGGCTGCCGGGCGGCCGGGCACGCACTGACCGCGGCACCGCCCGCCGCCCGGCCCGCCGCCCGCCCNTAATTTACACTTCACTCAGCCCAGTCCGGACACTGAGACGCCCCCGGCCCCTCTCTGGGTCTCTCAATGCCATGTCGTGTCCTCCTTTTCCCTGGTAATCCATCGGCAGGCATCGCCTCCTGCAGGTGTCAATCTTGGGCGAGATGAGGGGCCTCTTAGGGCAGACACAGTTTATTTACTCTGTTTCTGGCTAATCTACTAAAAAACCAGGACATTGATTGCTATGTTTTTCAATTTATTCCAACTATTCTGGAGTTACCTTTCCCTCTAACCTTTTCTCACTTAGCATAAATTCTACTTAGTACACTCTTACTTAACGTAAATCCTGCTTGGTGCATTGTTCCATATGACTGGTGAATTATTATATACCAAAGCCAACATTTGTAATCCATCCGTGTATCGGGGCGGGGCAGCGGGGATGGCTCCGGCTCTGCGCGGCGCTGGGGACACGGAGCGGGGCTCGAAGGGGACACGCCGGGCTGCAAAACCACAGCTTGTGGCAGCCCCGACAGCGAGTGCTGCATGGCCTTAAAACAGAACAGAATCGCAGAATGGCTGAGTTGGAATGCACCCACAAGTATCATGGAGTCCAGCTCTTAGCCCTCCACGGAACAGCCCCAAGAAAATTAATAAATAATAAAAAAAAATAAATAAATCTTCTCCTTTTGGTCTTTAATTGATGGGATGCCATCGGGCTCTTGACAGCAGGAACCACTTGTGTTGTCATCTGAAAGCAGATACTGATTTACTGCTGGGACTTTATAAAAACAAATGTATAAAGCCTGATTTTATTTGGCTGAAGTAGTAATTAAAGCATGCAGGGTTTTTTTTGTCTTGGCTGGAATTGTTTTCACTTGTGCCTTTCTGCAGCTGAGTCACAAAGCCCGAGTGAAATACACGAGAACACTGTCGGTGAGTTACTGCAATGGTGAGGAATACTGCCCTGTAACCTCCCCAGGATGCTGTGGATGTGGGCATTACACTCTGCACAGCCGATGGATTGTTGCATTAAGACGAGGAATGGTTTAGCCCATGAAGACATTTCCAGAGTCAGTTCTCCAGCTTTTGGTCATCCTTAACACACCATTTCCCACACCTCAGGCTTCCCAGGCCTTTAGTTCATGGCCAGACACTAAAACACAAGAAATTTCACTTCAGTGGGATGAAGTTCTTCCCACGGAGGGGCAGAGCCCTGGAACAGCTGCCCAGGAGGGGCTGGAGTCTCTCTGTCCAGAGACATCCCAAACCCTCCTGGACACGTTCGTGTGTCACCGGCTCCAGGAGACGCTGCCTGGGCAGGGCCCTGGACTGGCTCATCTCCAACCCCAGCTGTTCTGGGATTTTATAACCTTATTCTTCCTTTCCATAGAATCCCAGACTGGTTTGGGCTGGAAGGGGGTTTAAGGACCACGTTGGCTGCTCCCAGCCCCAGTGTCCAGCCTGGCCTTGGGCACTGCCAGGGATCCAGGGGCAGCCCCAGCTGCTCTGGGCACCCTGTGCCAGGGCCTGCCCACCCTGCCAGGGAAGGATTTGTCCCTGTTTAACCCCAGGGCAGCTCCTGGGGCAGAGGTCCTGGCAGCCTCACAGCTGGGCACAGAGGTTCTGCTCGAAGGTGTGCAGATCATGTGCATAGAGCCTCTCAGAGACCTGCCCCTCCAGGCACGGAGTGCCTAAATTATCTTCCCTTGTGCCCAAGCAGAGGAAATCTGCAGAGAAAAATTGTATTTTGTCTGGATCATTAAAAGCAATTCTGTTCTGCTAAGGAACTTAGGGAAGAATTGTCCATGGCAGAACAGAACACCTGTTTTAATCGTCTGACTGTGCAAGAAGCAGGTTCTGGTGTGTTCATTCCCGCTGTGCTCCGGCTGCGTGCTCATCCCGCAGTGCTCTGCTGCTCTCTGCTGCCCACCAGCCTCCCCTCCTCCGGGCACGGAACACGGGGGCCGTTCCTCGGGAGGGGACAGCGAGTCCTCCCTCCCAGCAGTGTGCTCCTGTCCCAGTCAGTGCCAGTCTGGGTGTGTGAGGAACACTAATTCTGTGCTCACGGAACAAGGGCTGCCTGGCTCAGGAGGGACACAGGGATCACAGAACCACGGAATCACAGAATCCCAGGGGGGTTTGGGTTGGAAGGGACCCCAAAGCCCACCCAGTGTCACCCCTGCCATGGCAGGGACACCTCCCACTGTCCCAGGCTGCTCCCAGCCCCAATGTCCAGCCTGGCCTTGGGCACTGCCAGGGAACCAGCCAGAGCTTCTCTCTCATCAGTCATTGGGTGAATGCTTTTATTTTCATGTAAAATTTGATGGCAAAAATTTTTGGGTTATTGACAGAAACTCTCTGCTGTGATCAGGAAATTTGTAAATTTTCCTGTTGTTGGCTGAAGTCTTTGCAAGGCTATTGATTCGTTACACTGCGATCCTCTGCACACCTGGGACTCGCTCTAATCTTATTTACTTGCATGTCACAGACCAATCATGTACTGATTAATTCCTTTTAAGCCAGAGACAGTGACCCATCTCCTCCACAGACTAACAAAGGTGATGATTTGGGTACGAAGTCATGCTTGATGCTCAGACAGCTTCAACTTGGTGTTGGGTTTTCAGCCTGTGGGTTGGCCTGACATGAGGGCTCAGCTCAGTTGTGAGGGACAGGTATTTCAGGCATTGCACAGAAGTTGTTTGTAATCCCAAACCGGTGATGAACTTGCATTAGTTTAAAAATGGATAATATTAATTGAAGTTTTTTTGGTTTCTTACTAATAAAAATCAAAGTAATCCACCTACTTCCTAGCGGCACAGTGTGAGACAGTGGGAATTTCAGGACTGATCTGGGAAAATGTGCCCACAACTCCCTGACAGGAGGGGCAGCCGGGGGGGTCGGGCTCTGCTGCCAGGGAACAGGGACAGGAGGAGAGGGAACGGCCTCAGGCTGGGCCAGGGGAGGCTCAGGGTGGACAGCAGCAGGAATTTCCCCATGGAAAGGGTGCTCAGGGATTGGAACTGCCCAGGGAGGTTTGGAGTGCCCATCCCTGGAGGTGTCCAGGGAATTCCTGGCCGTGGCACTCAGAGCTCTGGGCTGGGGACAGGGTGGGGATGGGGCACAGCCCGGGCTCCATGGGCTGGGAGGGCTTTTCCAGCCCCAATGATTTGGTGATTCCCTGACTTTTGCTCACCTGTGCAGACACAGGTCTGAAACCCCGCTGAAATCTGAGCACCCTCTGTCTCCATCCCACACCAGGGTTGGTCATTAACCTTCCTGGCTGCCTCTGGAAGTTGAACTGCACACGTATTTCATGCTGTGCATTTCTTGGAATAAGGTTCATCATTAACCACCCAGCTGCTCTCGTGTCCTTTCTGAGCTGCTCCTGCTTACCCAGGCTCTTGACGTGGGACAGTGGGAGGTGTCCCTGCAGAAAAAGCAGAGCATGAAAATTCTTTCAGCTCTTCTTTACTTACTGACTTCAAGATTTTAAAGTCCATTCCCATTTTTTTTACATCTCAGCCCATGGAAGTTGCCAGAGGAATGCTTGTCCTGAGCACTTGCCAGCTGAAAAACAAACCCCAATTCTTCAAGTGATGCAAACCACTGCTGGGCTCTCGCTGTAGGTCGGTTACAACACTGCCTGCAACGTGCCTTGTTTTGCTTACAAACTCCCACAAAGTGTTGCAATTCAGCTCTAAAAATAGAAAATAGTTTC
The DNA here is from genome assembly GCA_013399225.1 of Rhipidura dahli. Taxonomy (NCBI): domain Eukaryota; kingdom Metazoa; phylum Chordata; class Aves; order Passeriformes; family Rhipiduridae; genus Rhipidura; species Rhipidura dahli. The sequence goes on along the minus strand of VXAC01000786.1, from coordinate 206,721 downwards.
ATTTATCCCAAAGCTGTTGTTGTCACGGCTCTCAGAGCCACAGCCAGTCCTGCTGTCTCCAAGTGCCACTACATGTCCCTTTGGCAAAGGATAACTGAACCACCAAGCAGGGAACAGGCAGGAGGAACACAGCATTGGTTATCCACAAAAATAGGAAAAGGTTTGTGAGGAATCTGGGTGGCAGTCACATTTTCCTTGTCCTGCACAGTCGTGAGCTTTGGATGGAGGGAAAATGAAGATTTTCAGTGGAAAGTTCCAGATACTTAGCTACTGTTTAAGGGAGAAAAAAAACCCCTCCAGACCCTCCTTTCTAAAGCTGAGACTGTGCTCCAAGGGAGGTTTCTGCTTCCCAGCCCTGCACTCAGATCCCTCTGTCATTCCTGTCAGCAGTTCATGGATATACCCTGGGAACAGTTCCCAGTCTTCTTCCCAGTCTTCACTGTTTCTCATGTTAGGAAGACACAAAATCAAACAAATATGCCCTATATCCTCTTTGATTGTAGGGGACTTTGTGGTGTGGGGCTGTTACAAGGATCTTATACCCAAATGCACTTATTTTATGTGTATTTGTGATACATTTCGATGGAAAGGGGAATTTTCAGTGGGCAAGTGTGAATACTGGCAATGGTATTTCCTCAGGTATGAGGAGTAGTGGGCCACAGCACACTGGGGGTTACAGACCTGCTTTATATCCATGAGTTTTAGTCCTCATTTCATACCTTACAGGGCTTTGGAACAACTCCTGCCTTTTCCCAACTTCCCACCACTCCCACACAAGTTCAGAGTATGCTGGTACCCAGGAATGCCATTCCCATAAGAGATAAACCCCAGTGCCTGGCCCTGCACTTCCACAGGTGTGGATTTCCAGAGAACATGGACCTGCTGAGGTGAGTCCAGAGGAGCCCCTCTGGAGCCAGGCTGGGAGAGCTGGGGATGCTCACCTGGAGAGGAGAAGGCTCCAGGGAGAGCTCAGAGCCCCTTGCAGAGCCTAAAGGGGCTCCAGGAGAGCTGGAGAGGGACTGGGGACAAGGGATGGACGGACAGGATCAAGGGAATGGCTTTAACCTTGAAGTGGGGACATGTAGATGGGATTTTGGGCAGGAATTGTTCCCTGGGAGGGTGGGCAGGCCCTGGCACAGGGTGCCCAGAGCAGCTGGGGCTGCCCCTGGATCCCTGGCAGTGCCCAAGGCCAGGCTGGCCACTGGGGCTGGGAGCAGCCTGGGACAGTGGGAGGTGTCCCTGCCATGGCAGGGGGGGCACTGGGTGGACTTTGGGGTCCCTCACAACCCAGAACAGCCTGTGATTCTGTGATTCCACAACTCGACCCCATCCCCTTTGCTAGGAGCGAGTGCAAAGGCTGGTTGGTAGCTGTTTTAAATCCAAATACCCTTCAATCCCTCCCTGCCCGTCCCAGCGATGCAGCCGTGCTCCAGGAGCAGCCCCGTGCGGATTCCAGCCGTGCTGGATGCGGAGCTTTGGCCGCCCCGTTCCGCTGGCGATGCCGATCCCCGCGGGCGCGTCGCGGAGCGCGGCTCTCCAGCAGCATCCTCGCCGCGGCTCGGGAAGGGAGGGCTCTGGAGCCGGGAGCGGTGCTGACGTGCTGCCGGAGCTGCAGTGACTCCGCAATGGCTGAGGCTGCCGGCGCTGAGCTCATCCCGCCGCCCCGGAGCGCCCGCAGCCCGCAGCCTGCCGGGGAAACCTGTCCTTAGCTCCTCCGCCTGCTCGGATCCGCGCTCGGCGGTACCCGGTGAGCACATTTTACTCTACACTTGGGGGATTTTTAGTATTTTTTATTTTATTTTATTTTCCTTCTCTGTCCTCTCGGTGCTTCCCTGGACCAATCGATGCATCACTCCTCCTCTGATCCCACTGTTTAGAGGACAGAGAGGGAAAACAGAAGTGTATGCAGCAGGGATGGCTTATTTTTTTTAGCTTTTTGCAGCTTGAATCGTAAAAATGGCTTTAAGTGTGTCTGCTGGAGCAGCCTACAGGTTTTATCTGAAGTGCACTGCAGGCAGGGACCAGTGCTTCCTCGGTGTGCGGCATGAGGGACTGAGGTTTCTGCTACCTGTGCTCCTTAATGAGTGTCTACCTGTGCTCCCTAATTAGTGCCTGCCTATGCTCCTTAATTAGTGCCTACCTGTGCTTATTAATCAGTGCCTACCTGTGTTATGTATCTATAAATATGGACATCATGTGTGATAGATAGACAGACAGACAGACAGACACAGATGTGCTGCACATGACCCATCTGCTGCCTGAAGGCTTTGCTGGCTCCATTTTCAAGTGTGTTGTTTGGCATTCGGTGTTTGAGGCTATTTCCCCCCTTTTCCCTTCAGTGTGGTTGTAACCATGGCTCTGATTTGCAAGGCTTTGCTCTCGGATGCCAGGAAGGGGATGGCTCTGCCTGGCACTGGGGCCCAGCTGCACCTTCCTGCTCCGTTTATTCCTCAGGATTTTATGGAGCCTCTGTGGGGAGTGATGCAGTTGAAATGCCAGGGTCAGTGATTGAGTCTCCTCTGCAGCTGTAAATGTTGGTGTTTGGGGTAATCCACGCCCTGATGAATCGCTGTGACAAATAATCTGTCTCTGTGCTCACCGAGGAACTGATTCGGGCATTTCCTGTTTGCTGAACTCCATGCTCTGCGTGTCTCAGAACTGCTTCCCATGACAGTCCTGTTCTCACTGGGAAATCAGGCTCCCCATCCCTGACAGTGTCCGAGGCCAGGCTGGACAGGGCTTGGAGCAACCTGGCACAGTGGCAGGTGTCCCTGTCCATGGTACGGGGTAGAATGGGATGAGCTTTAAGCTCCTCACAACCCAGTCTGGGCTTTTGATTCTATTCTGTGCTATTTAACCTAAAAAAAGAAACTTCTTTCATTTTTCTTTCCCAGCTGCTTGCTCCTTCAGTCATTTTAAATGTAATTTATCTCATCCAGATTCCTTTTCAGTTCGTGGGATGTCTCTACTGACACTGTTAAAAATGCAGACAGAAATTAGGAAATACATTGGAGTCGGGTTGACTTTCGCCTGTTATTTCTCACATTGTGATACATCTAGAGAAATGTGTCTAGTACAAAATAATAATTTCCTGGCAGGAGACACTCACAGTTGTCAGCCTGGGCTCTCAGCTGCCATGCAGCATCCTTAACCAGCCACCTCTCCCTGGGCTCCTCTCTGTGTAAGGGCTTGCTGGGTGCTTAACATACACTCAGAAACTGAAAGTTTCTCAGAGACTGGCAGATTACTTTACTTTGCAGTGAAATTTGTGTCTGGTTTGTGTTGGCTCTTGGCGGCTTTCTGACTCATAAGCCCTTGTTCCTCAGCTGCAGATATCAGACTGGTGGGAATTTTAGTGTTTGTAGAGGTGATTAAAAGGCCAGTGGCACCAGGACGAGGCCACAAGAACTGCCTGACCAGAGGAAGGTGCATTTGTCACCAGAGCCCTGATGGAGAAAATAACACCCCACTTGAATAAAGCTTTAAAGAACGTGCTGAAGGCTCATGGCTTGTCTTGACAAATACCAGTCTGGGATATATTTGTGGAACTGTGTGCCTGTAAATCCTTTCCTTGGTATATGCTCAGTTGTCAACACCTCCCACGTGGTGAAGTTCCACCAAGTTTCCAAGTGCACTGTCAGTTTACATGAAGAGTAAAACTTTGCTTCACTTTTTTTTTTCCTAAAATGCATCTCTAAAATATTATTTTTCATTGCAGATGGCTTGAATTCAAAGTAGCATCAGCAAATGAATGTTAACAAGTGAAGGCCTTTAAATAATGATCTTTAACTTTTTCCTTAAAGCATGTGTTCTCAGCTTGTCACCTTCTGTGCTGCAGTTCTTCATGTATGATCAGGATCAGAGGCTCAGCTCAAATCGAAAAATAATTTAAAAAGCAAGTCCTGAAAATTTTGCACAGGATTTGAACCCATCCAACCACTCTGGGAGCAAGACTCTAACAGGACCGAACAATTTAAAGACACGTAACAGCATTTGTACGAGTATATTTTATGGTAAAAGCAGACAAATATTAGCCAGTACTTCAGAAATCCAAATGAAATCACTCCTGGGATGCTGTCTTTGTTTGCCCACAGTGGGCCAGGGGAGGAGAGAAGGAGAGGAGCAAAGGAGAAGGGAGCCTCCTCGCCCCACAGCATCGAGTGGTGGCTGCTGTTAGTGGCAAAATGCTGATCCATTTCTGCCAATGGTTTAACCTGGAAATTCCTGGTTCTCAGGTAATTCCTGACCTTCCTTTGCCAATTACAGTCAAATGCACCGTGCCCAAATAAACCCCCAAGGGTCTCAGGAATTGAGTAGAGTTCTGTAGAAGTGATTCTAATGGAGAATGACACCCTGGTAGATTTTTGACAGTCTCCAGTCCTGTGCAGAGCCGCAGTTATTGCCAGGCACACGTGATCAGGGGTTTGTTATTCACTGCTGGTGCAGAATCCAGATGAGGGTTCAATGGATTTCATCTGTGGAGCAGAGGCAGTGCCTGAGGAGAGGGAGCTGGGAAAGGCTTGAGAGAATATCTGGAGGATAAATAGGTTTTCTCAAACACACAGGGCAGCAGCAGAGTGTGGAGTCTTGGCTTTCCTTAAATCCAGTAGAGATCCTGGGGTCTGAGCTACTGCACTGGAGCTGTGCTCATTCGACCTTGGCCAGGTCATGTGCAAACAGGGGCTCCTAAGAAGAGTCACTCTGAGCTGCAGAAAGTGCCTTTTCTATCCCCTTCCCTGCTGTTTCTGGCTCGTTTTGCCCCGTTGGTGGTTCCAGCCCAGCTCGCCCAGCCTGGAGGTCCCACTGCCCAGGGAGGGGATGCAGGCTGGGTGGCCTGGGGCCCCTCAGCTTTCCTGCACTCCCTGGGATGGGATCATGGAATCACGGGATGGCTTGGGTTGGGAGGGTCCTTAAAGCTCATCCCATTCCTGTAACCAGCCAGGTTTTACCCAACCTGAGGTACAAAGAGTTGAGACACCATGAGATTTGACCAGGGAGTGTTGAACTAAGTTTGTTACAAGCTTTCATTAGATCAGGGCAGTGGCTGCTGGTCACAGCGTGGATTTGTTGCTCTCAGGGCTGCTGTGCTTGTTCTCAGTGTCACTGTTGATGTTCCCTGTTGTGCTGGTCGTCCCCTCTGAGTGCTGGGTATTGTTGTGTTTGGGTTGGTAACACTTGTTTATCATACAATGGAATGGTCTTGAAGGAAAATTTATTTGCTTGGTATGTAGTACAATAAGCAACTGGAACACACACTGACTTTATGGTCATCATGGGATGGGACATTTATCCCTTCTGTCCCAGATAATGTCTGCCTTTTCCTCGCTGTTTCCCAGGGGGCCCCTCCAGCCGCTGCTCGGGGGGCTCCGGGCACCCCCAGCCCATCCCAGCCACCGCCCTGCCCCGTCACCTCCGGGGAAAGAGGCAGCTGGGAAGGGGCTCAGCCTGGAGCAAAGGAGGCTCAGGGGGGACCCTGTGGCTCTGCACAGCTCCCTGACAGGAGGGGGCAGCCGGGGGGGGTCGGGCTCTGCTCCCAGGGAACAGGGACAGGAGGAGAGGGAACAGCCTCAGGCTGGGCCAGGGGAGGGGCAGGGTGGAGATTGGGGAATAAAAAATCATGGAAAGGCTTGTCCAGCCCTGGCACAGGTTAGCCAGGAAGTGTTCAAGAAGTGTGTGGATGAGGCACTGAGGATGTGGTTAGTGGTCAAATGTCAGCCTTGGCTGAGCTGGGCTGACATTGGAACTCAGTGATCTCAGAGGTCTTTTCCAGCCATAAGGATTCCAGAATTATGTGATTTAGCAGCACAGTCAGAGACCAGTCAAAACAAGCCTTTGGAACAAAGGGGTGTCCTTGGGTTTAGTTTTCTCTCCTTTCCTGAATACACAGCTGATTCCTGAATTTGCACATGCAGAAATTCCAATTCCACATATTGCCAATCCCAGTTTATAGGGACAAAACCAGCACTGCCAAAGCTCCGGGCTTTGCTGGTTTGCAAAGTTGCAGTGGAAAGGAATCTCATGAGGTTTTATTCCCTCAGGATACACTCAGGCTTAGCAGGAGTTAAAGGAGCTGTTGCTGGCAGGTACCCCTTGTTACCTGTCAGTCACCCAGCAGGCCCAGCAGCCTGACCTGCTTCCAGGCTGAGGGAGCTCTGCCAGGCAACACTTCCTAAACAAAGGTAATTTTTTGCTTTCCTTGGCCTGGAAATGTTTTATTTAATTCCCCTCTTACTAAAACATCAGTGTGTGTGTCCTAGAACTGACCTATGGGTTTGGCCTGATAAGGCTTTACAACCACAAATCATGTAAAAAAATCGGTGGAGAAACAAGCAAAGCAGCAAATAGGATAATCATGGATTTGAAGAGGAATGGAAAAGACAGGGATGCTTGATGCCTTTCTGGAGTAGTCCTGCAGGAAATAAGAGGTGGATATGGATGCTGAGACAGGAAAAGCAGGGGGCACAGGGATAGGGGGTGTCACTAAGTCTGGTGTCAGAGGTACCATCAAGAGCAGGAGCAGACAAATATAAACATGGTCTTTTTCCCTCAAAGCTGGTTTTTGGTGTTTTGGGAGTTTTGGGGGATGTTTTTTGTATTATTTTGTTTGTTCAAAGGGAAAATATGAAATGGGAGTGTGTGAAATGAGTTTCTTCATCAGTGCCCAGTGATCAGACTGGTTTGAGAGGGAAGGAACCTCAAAGCTCAGCTGATTCCACCCCCTGCCATGGGCAGGGACACTTTCCACTAGCCCAGCTTGCTCCAAGGACTGTCCAGCCTGGCCCTGGATGGCAGGAGATGGTCAGAGTGGGATTGACAGAGGTGGCACATCCCAAGAGTGTGAATAAAGCCCTTGGAACACCCGGAGGGAGCTCTGCTGCTGTGCAGTGTGACACTCAGTAAAGGACTCGCATGAGTTTGGGGGAAAAGTCTTAATGTAAAGCTCTTCTCCTCCTTTCCTTGCAAATTCCTTGCCATTATGGTGTGAGGGTTCTCTTTCCTTCCAAGAGCTGAGCTGAAGTTTGGATGTGTTTTACTGTAAGAGCAGTAACAGTTACGTGAGGGACACAAGTTGTTGGTTCTGTGTTCTGCACAAACATATGACACTAAAGAGAAATAACTGCTCTGCTAAAAATATCATCACTGTCGTTTAAAAATAAGCCAGTCAACAACTGAATTTGAGACTGAAGAGCGTTACACAGACAGGAATGTTTCCTTTTCTGCTTCTGTTTCTGTGTCAATCACCACAGGGGTATCCAAGAGTGTTAGTGAGCTCGGGAGCAGACGTAGCTCCCGGGAAGGAGTGTCTGCCCAGGCATGGATGTACTCACACATCCCCAAATCAGGAGTGAAAGGTAGGCAGTGAAGATCCAAGGGGTTGTTAAAATCAACAGCTGCATCTCTGGGACAGAGACTGAAGGTATTGTTGTATACCAGCACTAAATGTCACCGAGTGATTCAGTTACTAATGAACCGTGCCCTGGGAATGGTGAAATTGCTCCTGCCCCTGGCCAGCCCTCAGGCCAGCACCTCAGCTTTCCATTTCCTCAGCATCCTTCAGCTCTCTAGCACTTCTTGAAATTCCCTGTTTCTAGGAATACCTGCAGTAATTCAGGGTGGGAAGCAAGGGCCCTGTGACCCCCCCTGTGTCTGTTCAGCATCACTTTAACTGAGGGAGCTGGGAAGGGTCAGGAGCCCCAGGAATGGCTGAGGGAGCTGGGAAGGGGGCTCAGCCTGGAGCAAAGGAGGCTCAGGGGGGACCTTGTGGCTCTGCACAGCTCCCTGACAGGAGGGGGCAGCCGGGGGGGTCGGGCTCTGCTGCCAGGGAACAGGGACAGGAGGGGAGGGAACGGCCTCAGGCTGGGCCAGCGGAGGCTCAGGGGGGATATTGGGGGAAATTCCTCCTGGAAAGGGCTGTCTATTCCAAGGGGGGTTTAGCAGCCCTGTGGATGTGGCACTTGGGGATGTGGTCAGTGGTGAGCGTGGCAGTGCTGGGGGAATGGTTGGACTCAAGGGTCTCAGAGAGCTTTTCCAACCTGGCCAATTCCCTGATTGTTGCTGCTAGTGACACTTGGGTGTCCTGTGAGCGTGGACCTGCAGTGCAGGTGTGACACAGGTCCCTGCAGGGTGAGCCCCTGCCCCAGCTGATTCTGACCCTGCTCCTGGCTCAGGTGAGCCTTGGTGCCGTGGGTCCAGCATAGTCTGGGCTGAGCATGAACTAATTAATTAAGGGGTGAACTTTGAACAAATATTTATGGATATTTAATGTTGTGGGTGGGTCAAGACCCGCTACTGGGTGTGTAAACAAATGCAGAAGTAGCCTCAAGGCATTGTCCCCAGGGAGCATTTTGCCCTTGAGTGTCTTGTCAAGATAATCTTTAGTGCTTGGACAGTGCACTGGGGTGTGTAGTGCTGCCTGTGACTGGGATGTTTCAGGTTTACTGAGGAGTGCTGCACTTACAGCTGCAGGAACATCATTTTGTGCCTGCTTATTTCATATTAATGAGACTCCTCTATTTAAAGTAACATGCGTGCAAGCTCAGGTCCCTCCAGTTTCCCTGGAGTTCTGAATTCCAAGCTAGCTTGACTCACTTGGAGACATAAAAGTTTTTGAGATGTTGTTTCATGTTCTTTATCACCCAAATCAGGGTGAAGGCCTCTAAATTGAGGCTATCAGCCATGCAGGACTGGTAGGAGTCATTTGTTACACCAGTTGTTATTCCATTGTTGTTGTGTTTTCACACAGAGGCTTAACCCATTTCTGGCTCTGGGTTGTGTCCTGCCCACTGCTGACAGTAAAGCTCTACTGAACATCAGAAATGTGAAGTGAAAACCTGAATGGGCCAAACTTTCCCCTGGAGATCAGGGGATCATTGTGTCCTTTCCTGTCCAGCCCCTGACAGGTCAGGTCACTGATTCCCAATCATGCCTCGGTGCAGTGAATGCTGAGCACTCCAAGTCAGCCTGCTCTCAGAAATGTGTCACTGTCTCAATTGTTGTCTCCTTGTGAGCAGAGGGCTGGGAGGGAGCTCAGAGAGAAAAGCTCTGTGTGAAATGTCACATTTGGCAGCCTTGCAGCACCTCTTCAGAAAGTTTCATTTGGATCCTGAAATATTTGTAATATTCTTGCTGGGATGTAGGGTTTGTTTTGGTTTTTTTAAAAAACTTCAACACATCAACTTTGAAGATGAAGCATAAAAATTATTTTTAGCACTTGCTGCTAAGTCATCAGAGATGATAAAGGAGAAAGAACAACATTTATAGCTCCCTTTTCTTTGGCACCAGCAGAAAAACCCCATCCTCCTTCCTGGCTGAGTAAGGAGCTTTCCTCCAAGTTGACCTTAAAGCCCACCCAGTGCCACCCCTGCCATGGCAGGGACACCTCCCACTGTCCCAGGCTGCTCCCAGCCCCAGTGTCCAGCCTGGCCTTGGGCACTGCCAGGGATCCAGGGGCAGCCCCAGCTGCTCTGGGCCCCCTGTGCCAGGGCCTGCCCACCCTCCCAGGGAACAATTCCTGGGCAAGATCCCATCCAGCCCTGCCCTCTGCCACTGGGAAGCCATTCCCTGTGTCCTGTCCCTCCAGCCCTTGTCCCCAGTTCCTCTCCAGCTCGCCTGGAGCCCCTTTAGGCTCTGCAAGGGGCTCTGAGCTCTCCCTGGAGCCTTCTCCTCTCCAGGTGAGCACCCCCAGCTCTCCCAGCCTGGCTTCATGGCAGAGAGGCCCCAGTTTCAAAATAGGGCTTTAAAATTCTTGATTTTAATTAAACATAAGTGCTTCTAAAAATTCAAATGCCGTTCTAAAACATTTCACTTTCATTTTTGACAGCATCTCGATTTTTCATCTGAATGTTTTGACTTAAATGAATGAGAAATAAATCCATCATAAAGAAATGCTCCAGGCAGCAAAGTTTGCCACAGCATCTGTGTGAGGTGGTGGAGTCGCCATCCCTGGAGGTGCCCAAGGAAGGACTGGATGTGGCACTGAGTGCTCTGGGCTGGGGACAAGGTGGGGGTCGAGCACAGGTTGGACTCGATGGTCTTGGGCTTCTTTTCCAACCCAAATGATTCTGAGATCCTGTGTGTCAGATATTGCCTTGTGCCTGCAGCCTGTGAGTGCTCACTGGAGATCTCAGTTGCTGATCTGCAGCAGTTATTGCCCTTTTTTAAAAAAAAAAAGAAAAAGAAAAGGCAGAAGAAGAGCGGGCACGGCCTCCATGGCAACGGCAGCGGCTGCCAGGCTGCTGAGCTCGGCTCCGGAGCCGCTGCCTGGGGAAGTTGCTCCTGAGGATATATTTGTTTTCAAGATCTGTTTGGCTACGAGCCTGTTTGCCAGCAAAAAAAAGTCATCTTTTCCTTAATCCAGTTGGGAGAGGGACGCTGTCGCTGTGCGGGGACCGGGCGGGTCCTGTCGGACCCTGCTGGGGGCTGCCGGGGAGCCCCCGGGGAGAAGCCTTGCCCTGGGTGGGGAGGGGAGCAGGGAGGGGAGCAGGGCAGACTCTGAGCCCTGAAACCTTCTCTTCAGCTCAAAACAGGGTATTTCACTTCCATTCCCTCTGGTTTATCTCCTACTCTGCTGGAAGGTTCCCAGCCCATGGTGTGGGTTGGAAGAGCCCAGGGCCAGGTTGGACAGGGCTTGGAACAACCTGGGATGGTGGAAGGTGTCCCTGCCATGGCAGGGGTGGAGTGAGAGGAGCTTTAGGTTCCTCTGCAGCCCAAATCAACCTGGGATTTTAAGGATGCAACAAATACAAGAGTCAGACTGCTGAAAGAAATGGCTGAGTTTGAGATGGAGAGGTTACAGCCTTCCCTCAGGTCTGTCTCCCGCCTGCCAGAGGTGCTGCTGGTGTGAAACTGGGGGGAGTCTGGTGGATTCTCTCCTTGGGGGGGTCTGGGCTGGTGCCTCCCTTCCCTTTGAAGCCAGGCCAGTGGCTGGAGCTGCTGTGAGCAGTAGCTCTGGCAGCAGGAGGACAGCAAGCCACGGTCTCCTGGGGGTTTAGAGACTCTTTTAAATTAGGATTCTCTAGTGCTTGAGGCTAATATCGATTTTTTTTTTCTGTTTTTATTGTTTTTTTATTCAAGTATTCACCTCATGTCTCTTGTGTGACATGAAAATTTCATTCTTCTGCTTTCTTACTGATTCACTCATTGAATCCATTCTAAAACTCAACTGCACCTTGTATTTCTCTTTTTAAAGAAGATACTGTTCATTGGCTCACACCTGAAAACTGTACCTGATGGTTTTTAATATTTTAATTGTTTAACCAGGTTTACATCTGCAGACATGTCAGAATTCTGTATGTACCTCTTCTATATCTATGTCCTCTTTATTTCTTGTGTGCCAACTTTTGGCTGCTGCTGAAGCACCTTGTATCTCAAAACCTGGTGGTCAGAAGCTTTGTAACCCTGAGGGCTTTGTTAAATCCATGGAAATTTGCAGGATGTGTTTGGGATTTGGTGGTGCCAGCACAGGAAGGAAAACATGACAGTCCTTTTATGTAAATAGCATCTGCATTCTTGCTTCTAATTAAAAAAATCGAAGGGAAAAGCTTTCTGTAATTAAAGGGCGTTTTTGCTAATTTGTCACAGGCTGGATTCTGGAGCACTTCTGGTTGGATCATTCTGGAAGGAACTTCCAGCTTTCCCTCTCTGTAGGAACAGGCTGACCATTCGCCTTTCCCATGGTCATGAATTCCAAGGGCAGGGCAGGGGCGAGCAGGGACAGGGTCCGTGTGTCCAGCTGGGATTGCCAGGGCTGGAGCCGTGGGCACGGCACTTGTGGAGCACCTGCACACGTGTGGGGTGGTGTAGGAGCCGGGGTCACACCGGGACAGGCTGGGGCTGGTACGGTGTGGGTCAGCGCTGGCTGCCGGGCTGCTGGAGGTCAGACCCATAGCGGCGGCAGCCGCAGGTTGCCCAGCCGGGGCGTGCCCCGTCCCTGCGGCACAGAGGGGGATCTCAGCCCTTCACAACTCGCCCGAGACCCCACTCAGAGGTTCCCTGGGCTGCTGCTCCGTGCTTTGGGCGGTGCAGAGCCGAGGGAGGCAGCGGGGTCTGGCCCGCGGCCCCGGGCGGTGGCTGGGGCGAGGAGCCCCTTCCCTGCCGAGAGCCGCGGGATGCAGGGGATGCTGCGGGATGCAGGGGTATGCTGCGAGGTGCAGGGGATGCTGCGGGATGCAGGGGGATGCTTCGGGGTGCAGGAGGATGATGCGGGGTGCAGGGGGATGCTGTGGGGTGCAGGGGAATGCTGCGGGGTGCAGGGGGATGCTGCAGGGTGCAGGGGGATGCTGCGGCCTTTGGAAAGGCCGGGGGGACCCTGCCAGAGCCAGCCGGGCAGCGGCCTCACTCGGGGGACACTTGCCAGCCCTGCCAGCCTGCAGGGGCTCCCTGGGCAGGGGCTCCAGCTCAGCACAGGCACTCGCACATCCCAGCAGGTCCGGCCCGGAGCAGCCGAACTCCCAGGCTAGCAATGAGACGTCACCTTTGCTTTTCAATCCAGTGTAGGTAGAGGCTGGGAGTCTTTCCTTCCTCACCCAGCCCGGCTCCCATGCAGGCTTTGCATTTGATTTTTTTCCCCCAATAAACCGTTTCCTGTTGTCGTAACGTAACCAGATGGGGAGGGTTCAGTGGAAATACCTCGGGAGAGGCTGGCAGAGCGGTGGATCCAGGAAGCAGATCCTCCCCGTAATATTGGCACGGTTTGGTAAGTTCCATCTGAAAAATAAAAAGCTGCTCCCTTTGCTGAGTCACAGCCCCTCGGAGCTGGAGCCGTGACAAGCCGGAGATGCCGCGCTGCTGGAGTTGAAGCAGAGGTGAGCAAAGGCGGTCCAGGATCCTGCCCAGCTGCTTTTCTCGCCTGAAATTATTTTTGTTTTAATCTCATTAAAGTGCTCCGTAAGTTTAATTCCGTGTGCGGGAACGTGCAGCCGCATTCGCGGCNCCGCTGCCCGGTGCCAGGGGCAGCTCTGCGGCCGGGGCCGGGCGGGGGGCAGGCGCGGGGCTCCCTCCCGCTGCCGGCAGCCGCAGCAGCGCAGCCGATGCTCTGCCGGAGCCGCTGTCCCCGTTCCCCAGCCGCCCTCGCCGCTACGAACCCCTCTGCAGCCCAGGCCTGGGGCTTCTCCAGGCTCGGCAACGTTTATCTGCTCATGGGGTTTATCTGCTGGAGTTTAACAGCTTCGTTCGTACCTCCCTACCGTGTTTCAGTGGTTCACATGCACAGTCCCAGGCTGGTTGTTTTCTGAAGCTTTTTTATCTTTTCAAGTGAACAGAACTGGGTGCAAATCAAGAAGAATTTTTGCAGGGAGGAGGGATTGCTGGAGGAAAGGCAGGAGGGTTCCCTTAAAGCAGAGAGGCTGCAGGTACGACAGGGTCATGGGAGCATTTCCTGAGCACCAGTAAAATGTAGCATTTGACACTTGAAATTAATTCTGTTTCTGTTGAAATGCTGCCAAGATACATATTATCAAGACTGAAAAATGCTCTTGGGCTGCTGTTTCCAATGTATCTGTGGTCATTTCAATTGTAGATTTGTTTTTTAAAGTAAATCTGAAGTTGTTATGATTGTTAGACATGTTTGCCATATACTTTTAAATAAGCTTTTAAAAAGTTTTTAAAAACTCAGTATCTTTAGGAGCTGTGATGTTGCTGATCTGTGGGTAATCAGCCCACCTCCAGCTGCCTCACCACTGCAGGTCACTGTGGCCTGAGCTGACATCCCCGAGGGATGGAGCAGAATCATGGAAGCACAGAATCACAGACTTGATAAGGTTGAAAAAGCCCTTTAACATCATCAAATCCAACTATTGACCCACACCACCACCATGTTCATTTCTAAACCATGTCCCTAAGTGCCACATCTGCATTATTTGAACACTTCCAGGGATGGTGACTCCACCACTGAGCTGGGCAGGACTGGACAGCCCTTTCTGGGTAGAAATTTCCCCTGATCTCCAACCTAAACCTCCCCTGGTGCCACTTGAGGCTGCTGCTCTCATCCTGAGGAATTCAGCTGGGGCCTCTCCTCCCAGCCCCTTGCCCCCATTCCTGAGCCTCTGGCTCCCTCCCTCTCCTGCTCACCCAGCAGGGCTCTCCCAGGCTGTGTCACCAGGACATCTGTCCCGTTCCTCTGGCTTTGCACAAAGCAACACCAAATGGGGGTCTGTGATTTCAATCCAGAAATAAATAAATGAGAAGGACAGTGCTTTCCCCCAAAAGCAGAGTGCAGACACCCAGGAGTGTCAGTCCTGGCAGCTGGCCTGGCCTGCCCTGCCTGCTGCAGCTCAGGGGTGCTGGGCTGGGCTGGGCTGGGCTGAAGGGCTGACCTGTGGTGGCTGCTTTTGGGGCTGGCTGCACTGGGGGCTGCACCACTGACTCAGCTCCAGCCTCTTCCTCCCCTGTTCAACCTGGCCAGTGGTGGTTTGACCCCAGGAGCAGCAGAATGATGGACAACTGCCCCCAGGGTTTGTGGTGTTTGATTCCAAGTGGAAGATTCATCTTTCCACCAGAAAAATCATTTCGTTTCCTGCCAGTGCCCACAGGGTGGTTTCTTGTTCTTGCATTAGTATGAAAAAGTAACTGAAATATCCTTTTCACCTGCACAATATCAGTCATTAAATAGATTCCTGTTCAATGCCGCATCCAAAAAATCACAGATCCTGACTCTTATTACCTGGTCACACCTCTTATGGTTCATTTGGGAGAATTTGAGTGGATTTATGAGGACCTACCACTTAGCTTTCTGCAGCATCATAATGCTTTTCCTGTGCTTTCACATCTCCTGCCACTGAAATACCTTATTTACATTGCTGTGTGCACAACAGATGTCCTCAGTAATAACTTGATCTTTCCTCCTAAATCTCTGTGTGCAGGCTATGTCAAATTGTACTTTTAAATGTAGATTATCTTGTACTTTCACAGATTGAATTTCAGGTTGCTAAGTTACCTATTTTTTCTACTTTGAGGTTTTTCTTCCTTTTGCCTGCCTTGTCCTCCCTCCTGACTGACCTACATAATCCTGTGTTATTGGCAGGTTTTTGTGTCCGGCCCTTTACTCTTTACCAGGTCACCAGAGCACCAGACAGTGCCAGCCCCAGCTCTGGGCCTGGGTGCTCACAGCTGGCAATCCCCTCCCTGTGGCAGTAACTCCTTTGTTTTGATGCCCCATCTGTGGCTGGAGTTTCTCACCCATCACACTGCTCTCTCTTCTCTCAGGCACAGGGTGGGATTGCTGGGGTGCCCTGGGCTGGCTGGGAGCTGGACTCAATGAGCCCTGTGGGTCCCATGCAGCTCAGCCTGTTCTGTGATTCCCCGGCTCTTGAGCAGTTAAACACAGGAGTGTCCCACCCCAAAGTGTCCTTGTGAAACTGAAATCCAATGTCCATTCTCAGCTCCCCATCACCTTTCAGTGCCAGGATGCAGTGAGGTCACTGTGCTGCCCCAAGCACAGCCCACGTCTCTGAGCCCCTCTGCCTGCTGGCACTCGCTGGCTGGCTGGGCAGGGGCTCCCTGGCCACGGGCTTCTCTCGTGGCTGTAACGAGCCACAGGAGTTTGTGTAGTTTCAATTAAAGCTCTCAAGCTCGGGTTACCCTACAGCAGAGCAGCCACAGCTCTTGCTGCTCCTGATGCTGCCCCTCCAGGCATCCAGAGCTCTGCAGAGCTGCAGTTTCACCCTGAGAGCCCTGGAGAAGAGCCTGGATGGCGGGACAGATCCCAGCAGGAAGCGCTGCCGGTGCCCTGAGGTGTCCTGGCTGCAGGCAGAGCCCGGAGCTGCGCTCCCCCAGCAGTGGTCAGCAGCACGGAGGCTGCGGCCAGATGGACACCAGCTCCCAGCTGTGGATCAGCGCAGCGCGGCCGGCCGAGCAGCTACGTGCCCTGAAGAGTAAATGCAGAAGGCTGAAAGATTGGAGAGCCCTGAACTCAAATCCCAGATTACCCAGCTGCCACACTAACCCAGTGAGCGGGAAAGGGCTCCTCTGGAGCTTCTCCAGCCCGTAAATGGAGATGTCGGTGGGAATGTTCCCCCGGACCATCATGTAGCACAGTTCTCACAGAAAAGCAGGGCCAGTGCTTTTGCTGATCGTCTGCACCAGCCCTTGAGAGGGAGATTCCTGCAGGGGAGGGGTTTTCCCGGGAGGAGGCATCAGCCAGGAGATGCCACTTGGGAATGAGTCACTTGGCCTCAGAGGTGAACTCCAGGAAATCAATTTTGGTGACCCAGTAGAGAGCACAAGCAGAAGCAGCTGCTAAAGTTCCTCTTTTCTTTTTTTCTTTTTTCCTATTTGTTGTTAGTCTTGGTTAAAAAAGATAATAAAGCTCTTGTGTTGAAAATAAGATTTTCCCAGAGAAATGGATCACAGAATTCCAGCCTGGTTTGGTTGGAAGGGACCCCAGAGCCCCTCCAGTTCCATGCCCTGCTGTTGGCAGGGACACCTCCCACTGTCCCAGGCTGCTCCCAGCCCCAATGTCCAGCCTGGCCTTGGGCACTGCCAGGGATCCAGGGGCAATCCCAGCTGCTCTGGGCAGCTTTTTCAGCCTGGGATCCTTTGACTTCAATGTTAAAGTGAGGATGAAACAGCCTTTTCTTCCCCCTGGGCTCTGGGTCTGCCACGGTGCAAGGAGACCTTAAAGCCTCCCACTGATCTGTTCAGTGAAACTGCAGGGAAGTGGTATCTGCAAGCCAGGCAAATTGACTCCAAAGGTTCATGCGGCATTTCAAATCAAATCAGCTTTAAAAAATCAGATTACAGCTGCAAAGTCCTCAGCCATGTGCATGTGGTGCGTGCAGAGCCCTCCTGGCAGAGCTCCCCTGGCCAAGGGCAGCAGCACGGGGTCACCTCTGTGCCTGGGGGGTCTGGGGGCCATGCCTCAATACCTCAGTGGGCACAGGGCTTGCCTCATGCCACACCAGCGCTTCCCACTCCTCTCTGAGTGCTTTCCCATGTGCCTGCAGCCTTTTCCTTCCCACCTGTGGCTCTGCCTCTCCTCTGGGAAACACAAGCTTTGTTTTGCCACGTTGGTCAGGGTTTCTGGTTCATCATCTGGGAGGACATTTTGCTTTTAGGATTTTATTCAATCATCTTCCAGGGACTGCTTTTGTTATAAAATCCTTTTTATAATGGATCTTTTCCTTATAGTTGGAAATATTTATTTAGCCAGTGCCTCAAAGGGCTCCAAGAGAGCTGGAGAGGGACTTTGGAAAGGGCTGGAGGGACAGGAGAAGGGGGAATGGTTTCCCACTGCCAGAGGGCAGGGTTAGGTGGGATATTGGGAAGGAATTTTTCCCTGGGCCGGTGGTGAGACCCTGGCACAGGGTGCCCACAGCAGCTGGGGCTGCTCCTGGATCCCATTTTAACAGTTTATGTGTTCTGAACTCATTTGCCATCTCTGGATTAGGTCTCTCTCTTTACCTTCCCCAACAACATCCGTGCCAGAAGCTCAACCTGGTGAAAGCAGCACAGTGTCTCTCAGTTGCTCCAATGCAGACCTCCCTGCCCCTAGAATGTACCTAAAGCTCTCTTGCTCTTCCCCAGGGACCATCTTCCCAGCTGAGACCACGCTGGAGGGCTCACACCTGATCCCATGAGAGTCCATCCTGCCAGCCCTTGCCGTCGCCCCGCGGATGTTGGTGGGAGAGGAATCCCTGGCACTGCTGCCCCCGGTGGGTACCACCCCTCTCAGCACACCCCCAGCCCCTCCAGCAGTCTGGGCATAGTTCTGCTTCCTTTCTAAATCAGTATTTATGTGTATTGGTGTTTATTGTTGTGTTTCTGAGCCAAGGAGCATCACGTTTGCTGTTCAGTAACAGGGCTGGCATCAGGGAGGAGATTCGCAGCAAGTGTCACAAAAAGGTTATTTAAACCAGGATATTTAGTAATGAAAAATGAGGTTTGAAATAATCTGATCCTCGGTTTTTCAGGCTGTAGGAACAGCTTTTCACTAGAGCCTGATGGGCATCTCCCAACTGTTTACATTTGGGAGATTAATCGACTTACCATTCAAATTCCTGTCTGTTGCTGTGAAATGTCAGTTTTTATCTTGATTTAGAGCTGGGCACACACCTACTGAGAAATAAAACACACTGTCAAATAGGAATGTAATTTTTGGATAGTCTTGGTCTATCTATGTAGCCTAAAGAAAGGTTCCTGCTCACATCAGTGTCTTTTCCTGCTGCCCAGTTCCTCACAGCTGAATTTAATGATGATGAGTCAGCCTGGAAATTAACCTTAATTCTGAAATCTAAAGCATAGTGGTTTTGTTGCCACTGTTGAGTCTGCTATTTTTCAAGCTCATTTATAAATTGAATAAATCCAAGAACTGAAAATCTTTTATAAGAGTGTAGCAATTAAATACTGCTGTTTCCATCCTCAAATCCAGCTGTGTTGTGTGTTGGTGCCGAAGAGGGTTGGAGAGGTAGCATTAAATAGTTATTTAGGGATGTTAATAACATGCTTAAAATGTTTCCATCAAGTGCTTTTGGATCGTGCGATGCCATCTGTGTTACAGTTGATTTAGTTAATTATACAGGCATGAATTCCTTGGGAGAAGGGATGGCATTGCTCTAACAGCTTGTTTGTGAGCAGGATAATGCAGTGACACACTATTAAACCCATGGAATTAAGTCTGAAATATATTCCTCACTAATAGTCCTCCCCCAATTATGCTGAGTTGCTCCAGTTCAACAGGTAATTTGGATAGGTGTGTTATTAGAGTTTATTGCACAAACTCCAATGGATTTTTGTACCTTAAATACTGGGGGTTAGAAAAAGGAGAAATTACTTTCCTACCTACTCACCTGTTTTTAATTAATTATTGCTCGTTCTGCAAATTAGCCATAAGAGTTGTACAATGAACAGATACCTGTTGGGATTTAGCAGCAATTGTGTCTGCCAGTACTGCAATTCAGAACAACCTGAACTGAGCTGGAAGGGACCCCCAGGATCATCCATTCCAGCCCCTGGTCCTGCACAGACACCCCAAAATCCCACCCTGGGCATCCCTGGCAGCTCTGTCCAAACGCTCCTGGAGCTCTGGCAGCCTCGGGGCTGTGCCCATTCCCTGGGGAGCCTGGGCAGTGCCAGCACCCTCTGGGGAAGAACCTTTCCTGATATCCAGCCTGAGCCTGCTTGGCACAGCTCCAGCCACTCCCTATAAACCATAATTAGTTTCATAACTGACACCCAACTGTGGTTTGCACTTCAAAGAAAACCCCAAACAACCTGTGTAAAACCTACAATGAGAAACCAGAGGATGGGATTTCAATCTGTGGGTGTAGCACAATCAGGTAACTTCACACACAAGGTGAGTCTGTGTAGAGGAGTCTGGAAGCTGCAAATGTAGAGCTTACAAAGGACATGATCCACCCATCAATGAGTTAAAGCCAACAACGGTGGAAAGATTAATCTTTGAGGAAAAATTCAGGTCAGTCGGGATTTGACATGTGTCTGTTACAGCTGCTGCTGGAATTGATCTAATCCTCGGCAAAACTTCAGCTAGACTTCATCTGCAGAAGCACTACTGGCTGTCAGGGTTGAGGGGTGAGGGGCACAATTATTTTGAATTTAAAGCAGATATTATTTCATCGAAGATAGGTTTCAGAGCTTACTTCACACTGGGAAGTGTTGGTTGATTATTTATTTCCCTTATGGAAATGGCAACTTGCTCTACACCAGCCGACCGTAGGTAACGGGGTGTGTTAGCTGTGCAGGGTGGGGAGCCTGCAACTTCCTCAGCAGGAGCATGGACAAGTCAGATGTGCCTCTCTGGATGTCTGGGTTGAGTTCCCCACATTGCTAGTATTTTTTTTGAAGAAAAGAATTTTATCAAATTAGTCTCAATCTAAACAGAACAGAGAAAAAACCTCATAGAATGTCCAGACAAGGGAACGGAGCTGGGAAGGGTCTGGAGCCCCAGGAGTGGCTGAGGGAGCTGGGAAAGGGCTCAGCCTGGAGCAAAGGAGGCTCAGGGGGGACCTTGTGGCTCTGCACAGCTCCCTGACAGGAGGGGGCAGCCAGGGGGAATCGGGCTCTGCTGCCAGGGAACAGGGACAGGAGGAGAGGGAACGGCCTCAGGTTGGGCCAGGGGAGGCTCAGGGGGGACAGCAGCAGGAATTTCCCCATGGAAAGGGTGCTCAGGGATTGGAACTGCCCAGGGAGGTTTGGAGTGCCCATCCCTGGAGGTGTCCAGGGAATTCCTGGAGGTGGCACTCAGAGCTCTGGGCTGGGGACAGGGTGGGGATGGGGCACAGCCCGGGCTCCATGGGCTGGGAGGGCTTTTCCAGCCTCAGGGATGCTGGGGTTGGATTCTGTGGTTCTGTGTGAAGGAAATGCACAACACAACCTTGTGTGCAGGACAATGCATGTCTTGGCCATTGTTTCTTGATCTCAGCTATCTGCTCGCTCCTCTTCCCATATAATTCCCTACAGGTTTTCTTCTCACGTTGCAGCTGAGTGAGTGATGCACTGTTTGTGACAAATGTTTGTATGGATAAAGCCCAAAGCACAGCTCCAGCATGGGACACGATTGCATTGGCTTAGCATGAAATTCCTTTTCAGAGGAAAAGTAATTCTCTTGCATTCGGATCTATAGGCTGGTGCAATCCTAAATGGAACAGGGACATATGAGGAAGCGGGAACTCAGCTGTGGACAATATTACAATTTCTTTCTATTATAATATTTTGAGGTGCACCAGAGGCTCAAAAAGGTTTGTTTAAACTAATTTATCAGAACAGTTTGTCAAAAATAGAGAACACCAGTGCTCACAGGGCTGTGGCAGATGTTGGAAATGATCCATATTTGTAAGAACAGTGTTCTGCTTTCAAATATTGGTACCCTGTGTAGGGATTAATTCACTTATTTTTAAGCATGGTGAAACATTCATTTCAGCAACTACTACCTAGAAAACACGTTTCCCAATTAGTCTTGATGTCTGAATTGCAAGTCAGGAGGCAAAGCGAGCGCTGAGCCCTGCTCAAGGCAGCTCTGATGCATTATTGATGCTGTTTTCAATATCAAACATGCCAGGAATCAGATGCATAATCTATTCTCCCAGCATCAAAAATACGATGACCTTTCTGTTGTGTTAAGGTGATGTGTCTGATAGCTGCCCCTTCTATATAACTCCTTGGGAAAATAAAGGAAAAATCCCAAGGCAGGTGACCGGTGTTCCAGGGAATGTCTCCAGTGCCCAGCGCTGTGGGGAGGGGGTACCAGGGAGCTGCTCTGTTCCCTGTAGGGACGGGGCTTGTTGAGGGTCTGTGCTCAGTGCTGGCACCTCGGCGTTGGCCCCCTGAGGTACCCGCGTGTCCCCCGAGGTCAGAGCAGAGCCCTAGGAGCAGCAGCTCTGGGTTCCCTCCGGAACTGGCCAGGATGAGCCACCTCCTGGCTGCCTCTGTATCAGCACAGTGGTGCTGGCTTGGGAGCGTTCCCAAGGAATGTTTTTCTGGCAGTATTTGTGATAAATATTCTTTCAAGCCTGGCCTGGCATTTGGCCCCGGGCCCCAGCTGGCTTCTCTGTGCGGGGCAGCTCCTGCTGCAGGGCCACCCTTGTGTGAGCACAAACCACCACTTTCATGGCTCCAACAATGACACTTGTCCCGCTGCACACACACAAGGTCGTGGCTGTCACTGGAGCTCACTCACTCTGTCAGTCCTATTTCCATCCTTATCCTGGCAATAACAACCCCGAGTGGGCATCTCTGCTCGCCGGGGCAGCTGCTAGGGCTGAGCTCTGCTGTCTCCAGCATCACCCACGGGCACTGCCACTTCTCCACCCGTGCTGGCCTCCCCAGTGGTGTCCACCTCACCTCGGCAGGCTCCTTCCCTTTCACTCCCCAAAGGAGGGCTGCACCTGGCGTTTGTAATGTGGTTTGGTGGGCACGGCGCTCATTCTTGGACTATCTGTGCAAGGCCAGGAGCTGGATTTCCATGATCCAAGCAGATGCTTGGCATGAAATGTGTCAATTCATACCATTAACCCTTTGTAACATTTTAAAGAAAATTAAAAAGCTGCAGCACCGTAACTATGAGGATATGCAAATCTACAAACCGACCTCAGACAGAATTCCCACCAAGTGAAATCTGCTGCACAGTACCAGCTCCTGAGTCTTCTTTTCTGTCAGCACACAAATGTAAATTCTCGCAGCCCTCATCTGTCAAAAAGAATCCTGTTAGCAAGTACTCTTCTTAAATCCCTGTACCTTTCAAATTATGATTTGTCTGCCATTCACGTGGAAGCAGTTAAAGCTTGTTGGTCGCTGCTTCTGATTTCCTCAGGTTGTGAACTAACCTGGCTCACTGCTGCCTCTGTCTTGGGAGGAAATCCTCTAAGAAAATAATTGTAATGTGCACAAAGGCCTCACTCGTTGCAGCAGGTAGAACTCTGTGCCTGTGGCTACAGGCTGCCCCATTTTTTATCAATAAAGAAAGAGGGTTTTAAGCCTTCACTGGTGTGTTGTGTCTGCCTGCACAAAGCAGCAAGAATTTTAAATGTAAAGAACATCTACTCACGTTATAGATTTTTCAGGCAATATAATTTAAGTTTAATTTATTTATATTTCTTCGCCCAACCAAACATGTTTCTTTTCATAGAAACTTCCAGGCTACAAACTCAGGCACCAGCCTGAGAAACAGCAGAGCTGAGACTGTTTGTACCACCTTGGTTTGGACAGCTAATACCAGGAATGTTATTTTATTCTCCCACTTGTAAGTCTCAGCCTCTCCCTCTGAGCCAATGCAGATGTGTAGTGACTGCTTGTCCTGCGTGATATCTCTGGCTCTCAGCAGCTCTGCCCTCCCAAACTCCAGCCCCTCTCCCAGATGCTCTGAGCACTCTCCCAGCTCCATATCCCATTTTTATATCCCCAGAGCAGCTGCCCCTCTCGGCTCTAATCCCTGATTCGGGATTTTGCTCCTAGAATTCAAACCAGGCTATTTTTTATGACGATGCTGTTGTGGAGGTTGGTTTCATTGCTCTTTTGCTGTTTCCATTTATTGTTACTCTCTCATTGCAGCTGCCCTGACTTGCTAAGCCCCAGCAGGGGACGGTGCCTCCGCTGTGGTTTGACCGCCAGTCATGAGGGACAGACCGAGGCACTGAAGGTCATCGGCCAAGAACGTTGCTACCCACATTAACAGGATTAGTATTAAAAAGGTTGGCAGTGTTTTCCCAAATTTAAGCACTTTTTAATGGAATTTTGTAGCATAACCATCCCATGATTCCATGGTTCCATGACACTATGAAAATAGTCTTCCCAGCAGTTGCTGTCTCCGAGCTGTGGCAGTGCCAGGGGCTGGTGTGTGGATGTCCTTCCTGAACATCCACATCCTCTGCACTGTGTGAATCCCAGTGCAGATGAAGGGATGGCACACTGCCTGGCAGGAGGGTGCAGCCAGGGGGGTCAGGCTCTGCTCCCAGGGAACAAGGGACGGGACAAGAGGAAACGGCTGCATCAGTGGAGGTTCAGGTTGGATTTTGGGCAAAACTTCTCCATGGAAAGGTCCGTCCAGCCCTGGCACAGCTGCCCAGAGCAGATGTGAAGTCCCCATCCCTGGAGGGATTTAAAAGCCATGTGGCACTGAGGGACATGGGTCACTGGCAGTGCTGGGGGAACAGTTGAACTTAATGGTCTTAGAGGACTTTTCCAACCTGAACAAAGCTGCGATTCCACTCTTAATCCAGGGAATGCAGCCCCTTCAGCTGCTGACACGTGCCTCGTGCTCCTGGGCATGCTGGGGTGGTGTGTCCCTGGGCTGACAGGCTGTGTGGCTGTGCTGTCCCTCCCCACAGGCTGCAGAAGATGTAGAGCGCAGCGGGCGCGGAGCAGCCGGAGCGAGCGGGGCCGGCCGGGGCCCTCCCTGCCGCGGCCTCACCATGGCCAAGAGGGGCTCCAGCAGCCGGGCCAGGGGGGACAAGCCCGACGCCTTGGCTGCCCTGCAGGCCGCCAACGAGGAGCTCAGGGCCAAGCTCACCGACATCCAGATCGAGCTGCAGCAGGAGAAGAGTAAGGTGGGCAGCTTCCCTTCCTTTGGGTGCAGTTTGGTGTTATTCAGAAAGTTCAGAAATGCCAAAATTCGCTTTGCTGATTCTTTTCTTTTCCCTTTTACACTAATTTCATTTGGATTTTGAGCTCAAACTCCTTCAAACCAGCTGCTTACCCACATGTAGAATACTAGACCTCAGCTCTGCCTCCTGGGCTAATTCCCAGATTCCAAGGAGACACAGCTTCTCCCTGAGCCTTTGGGAGAGGGACAGCTGGTGGGGCTGGAGCCTCAGCTCTAAGCATTTCCAGCTCTTGCCCTCAGATCACTGCTCAGCAAGAGCATGGAACATTCATTTGCTTTTCCCTAATTCCCCAAATCAGTTTCCACTGATAAACTTTGGGGTGTTTTCGGTTCCAGAACAGAAATGTGTTACCATGCAGGGACACAATGACAGTCTGCATTTTTCCATTAATTCACATCACTATTTGGCATTTTACACTATGGAGCCAACACACATGTACGTAGAGGTAGAACATGTGTTAATCCTTTTGCTGAGAAGCAGCATTTGCAGCTTTAAGGACTTTGTTTTCCTTCTCCCCTGTCCTTCAGAGCCACTTGTGGCCATGGCTTCTCTAGAGTTTGTGGCATGGTTTTAAACTGAAACATCATTTGAGCCTTGTGTGCTCAGGTACAGTCAGTTATCTCTGCTGAATAATTCATTGCTTAAAAAGCATCTGGTAAAATGCAGCTGTTTGGGTCTTCACAGGAGCTTGCACAGAGATTTTTGTGTCTCGCCTACACACGTGCAGGTTTGGTCGGTGTGCCTGAACGTGCCAAAGCGATGGCTTGGCATCTCATTTTTCCCATATTTTGGGGGGGAATGTGCTGTGAGAATATCTGCAGAATAAAGTAAAAGACTCAGACTTACTCACCAGGTACTGACTGGCTCCTGCACATATATTAAAGTTGAGTCTGAAGTGAAAGAAAGGTTTTTGCTAGCACCAGTTTGTAGATACAGACATACCAGCATTGAGATGTAATACTGTTAAATCACCTGTACCATTTTTAAATAATATCATGAGATGCATTCATTGCTTGGTTGATTGAAAATGCTATATTTTTTGATTTTTCTTATAGGTCAGCAAGTTGGAAAGGGAGAAAAATCAGGAAGTGAAGCAGATCAAGGAGCACGAACAGCATAAAAGTACAGTGGTGGTCACAGAGCTCAAAGTCAAACTTCATGAAGACAAAATGAAAGAGCTCCAAGCTGTTCGAGAAACACTTCTGAGACAGCACGAAGCTGAACTACTCAGAGTAATAAAAATTAAAGATAATGAAATCCAGAGACTACAGACCCTGCTCAACGCCATGCGTGACGGGGCGCCGGACAAGGTGAAAACGGTGCTGCTCACCGAGGCCAAGGAGGAGGCCAAGAAGGGCTTTGAGGTGGAGAAAATCAAAATGCAGCAAGAGATTTCTGAGCTGAAGGGGGCTAAGAAACAAGTGGAGGAGGCTCTCACTATGGTCATCCAGGCTGACAAAATCAAAGCAGCGGAGATAAGGAGTGTGTACCACCTGCACCAGGAGGAGATCACCAGGATCAAGAGGGAGTGCGAGAGGGAAATCCGCAGGCTGGTACGTGTCGCTCTCTGCTTACACTGGTGATGGGATGTGAGCAGTGCTGGACTCAGCTGAGTGGATAAGGATGGGTGTTGACACTCGGGGGCTTGCTCCAGGTCTGTTTTACATTTACTAGCAGAGAGGGGAAACTGGTTTTTAAAGGTATTAGCATGTTTTGTAAGAAACTTCTTGATGCGTGTCAGAGCCTGTTAATGTTGTTCACATGGAAGGTATCAGGAAGAGCCCTCGGGTTCCTGGCTGGTCAGGGGAATGCTACAACAGTTATGTTTCTTGGGTTATGCCTCTATTTCTTCACCAGGCACTCCTTCCTGATCCACTGTGGTCCCTCCCTCCCTGCCTTTGCTAGTTCCTGTGAGCATCCCACAGTGAGGCTTACACAGTCCCAAATGCTCTTTTTCTGCACCCCTGAGTCCTACACACACAGCAGGGGGGAATTCCTCTCCGTACCCACTGTGGTGGTTTTCCCCGGGACAGGGGCTGGTTCAGCTCCTCTGGTGGCCCCACAAGCAGAGACTTTGCAGGCTCCCACCTGGGCAGGTCACTGGGATCTCACCTGGCCCTGCTCACCTGACCCTTTGTGTGCCTAGCCTGCGCTCACCTAATCCAGCATTTGATCCTCAGGTGCAGCAGCTCCAGCCCCAAAGTCAAGAGTTTCACACCCGTGGCTTTGGAGTTGTCCTTTGGCATGTGTGGGAACTGGCTGGGGAGGTTGGAAGGGATCGTTGTGCTTGGAAAAGGGGGGCACTCCCCGTGGGAGGGAGCTCCCTCACACGGAGCCCTTTGCACCAGAGCCTGGCAGGCCACCAGCACCTTCTGGGGCTCAGGGGTTTGTTGTCTGCTGCTCTCAGACCTTGCTCTGTGATCCGTGCTCCCGAGGGCAGGAAGTGCATCCCTGAGCTGCTGCTGCCTCTCCCAGGGACGTGGGACACACCCATGCTCTCATGATGTGTGTTTTGGGTCTTGTCTCGGTATTTATGTGATGTCACCATTGTTCTGTGTTTGCCATGCTGCTTTACAGCACTCAGTGTCCCGGTACAAACCCATCCAGGTCTCTTCTATATCATTAGCCCTCAGCTGTTATCCAAATCATTAAAAAATAATAAATAAATGCCCAAAGAGCTTGCAGCCTGGCCCCAAATCAAAGGCTGGGGTGTGGCCATGCTACAGAGACCACTTGCAGAACCTCCTCCCCTGGTAGGATGCTGGTACACCTGAGCCCTGAGAACCAAAGGGCCTGCAGGAACTGACACACCAGCGGTGGAGTGTCCCCTACCTTTATTTAGCCACCTCCTCTCTCAGACTTCAGGTTGTTAAGATTTTTTCATAGGTTGTTTTATTTTTATGAAGAGGATATTAAAATGATTTATAACCAAGTGATCTATTGATGCTGTTCAAATATCCTGCAGTGTAACTTCTTCTCTAACCATACATCAGTGGTGCATTGATTTCATAAATCACAGTGAATGGGGGGCTAATGGACATCCTAAATAAACTTGCTGCATCACATGGAAAGTCCCCACTAATGGCCTTTAATGTAGAAGCTGTAAAATAAATATGGTTTTAGTTATAGGGAACAAAGTGGTTTGATGGGACGTTTGCTAAATTGCCTTTGAAAATCAAACTTTTTAAAGTTCCTGCTTGAAAGAATCAGATTGGCTCACTGCACCAATAGAATTACCTGATGCCATGATTTTACCAAGCCCTGAGTGCTTCTTGGGTGGCTTCAAGTTCTCACAGCTCCATGGAGTCCACCATCCGTTATTTTGGTGGGAACTGGTGGCTCCTGGCACTTTTTGGGGAGGGTCCTGGTGTCTGAGAGGAAAAGCTATGCAGTGCCCTGGGAATAGAGAATCAGGGGTTCATTGTGCTTGCATTGATTGGCAATCTGTGGCAAGACCTGAGGAAACAGCCTCAAACTGTGCCAGGGGAGGGTCAGGCTGGACATCAGGAGGAATTTCTTCCTGGAAGAGGTGGTCAGGCCTTGGCAGGTCCATCCCTGGAGGTGCTGAAGGAATTCCTGGGCTGGGGACAAGGTGGGGATGGGGCACAGCCTGGACTTGAGGGTCTGTGATTCTGAGTGTTCACCAAACAAACCCCCCAGCTCTTCACTGTAGCTATTTCCAGGGCCAGGGTGGATGCCAATGGCTTTGGCCCCTTCCCATGGAGCAGGGCTGAGCACCTTCCAGCACTGTGGGCAGCACAGGAAAGGGAATGAGGTGTTTTTCAGAGTGTGTGCCCAGGCTGTTGTGGGCCCCTGTGTTGTGCTGGCACACGTGGCTGGTGCTGTTTGTGTCTGTGCAGTCTGTGTGACACTCTCTGAGATGTTCAACTAACCCAGTTCAGCCATCCCTGGCTCCCAACCTCAGCAGTGGGACTGCAGCAGATGAAATCCCCCTGCAGATGGTAACGAGTGCGTGTGGCAACAGCCTCCTTTGGAGAGAACTTCTAATTTTAGTCAACCGTTTTTAAATTTCAATTTGTGCCTTTTAAACTGCCTTAAAATATTGCACGGCTGTGTTTAATTACATTTGTATGGGCAGGAGCACTCCCTGCTTAGTGTGTGCAATGCCAGGGGAAGGCCAGGAGTGTTCCCCAAGCTTAACTGTCCTTGATGCTTGCTAAGTGGGGACCAAAATTCAATGTGGCAAAGAGCATTTAAACTTTAATTAACTTTGGGTTGGTCAGGAAGGAGAAGTTCTGCACGGCCATAGCCACGGCAGCCTCCTTGCTCCTCCATTTCTCCTTCATCAGGGGACTGAGAAGTCAGGAAAACTGAGGAAATGAGATTTGCTAGAGCCTTGGGGAGTGGTTATTTTTAATCTAGATAAACTTTAGTTGATTATGAGTGGCAAAAGCTTTAATAACCTGCGCCAATTGCTCTGTGAGACCACTGGACATGGAGAGCTTCACGGCTTCCTCATGGCAGTGCCACCCCAGAGCCAAAGAGGGGATCAAGGTTTTGAGCACCATTCTGAACCTCGGTGCTCTCAGAGCTCTCTGCCAGACAGTGGTAAATTAGTGAAGATATCTGATGTAAAGGCTGGGATCAGAAGAAAGCTGACTTTTTAAATATTAATTTTATTGGTGATTGATTTAGTCTTTATCTTCTGCTTTTGATTCCCTTGTGTGGTGAGAAACCCCCATATCTGGGATTATGAAGGTGGCTCAGCACCTGAAGGGTAGACCTGCATTCAGGGTGAACCTGTGCATTTTTTTAGTCATTTGTGGTTTGACCCTCATTTACAACAGTATTTCTTCCAACTAAACCTGGGCTGAAGGATTTTTTTTTGTATATAAAAGCCAGACAACATTACTCCTACGCTTAGGAGGGTCAGGAAACCTCCTCATTCTGAGTGATTCCTTCGGTGTCTCACAGGCCAGGTTTTAAAAACACTTTTCTCTGTAGACCTAAACAAGGAGTTCCTCTTTTCTGGGCTGTAATGTTGTTGTTGTTGTGGTGAAACACAACTAACACGGGGCTCGGGCTGGGGCCTCGTGGCCTCTGGGAGAGCTGCTGGCTCTGGACGTGGGGTCTGTGTCCAGCACGGGGTCTGGGTCACCCACCAGTGGCACTGGATGTTCCACCGGGGCTGGACCGAGCTGAGCTTCCAACTCCCTCCCAACCCACACCTTCTGGGATCGATCCCGTGGTTCTGAGGCGATCTGGGGCTGCTGCTGGGTGTCAGGGACCCCGGGACACGGAGCAGTGGGGTTTGTCTCTGGAGAGCGATGGTGAACGAGCCGGGCACCTGTCCCTGTGCCCGCAGCCCTCTCTCGGGGCTGTCCCACCCCGGCTGCTCTCACCAGGGCCCGTCGCTGGCAGTCCCGTCGAGGCCGGGGACTGCTGGCCGGCAGCCCGGAGCACGGGGATGTGCGGGCCGGGGGCGGCTCCGCGGGCCGGGGATCCTCCTGCGCGGCACCGCCTCTGAGCCCGGGCCCTGCCAGCTCCACAGGCCATTTCTGACAGCCCCTGTCAGCCTGCAAAGGGAGCACTGCAGGGAGAGATGTCCCAACCAGGACCCTGCACCTTGGGTTTGAATCAGGATGGAAATAATAATAACTTTAAAAAGAGTCGCGGCTTCAAGCCTCAGCGTGTGGGAGCTGCGGGCGCTGCCCCGGCGGCGCGGGAGGGAGCAGCGCACCTCCTGCTGCACGGGCTGCTGGTGTTCCTGTAATTGGCACTAGCTGTGCTTGGGGCTGCTTACCAATGAGCAGGCACATAAATATTCATCCCAGCTCCGCAGTGGCAGCGGGGTGTCTGGCAGGTGGTTGGAGGGAGGCTCCTGTGCTGCCGCCCCTTTGCCAGCTCCGGAGCCGGCGGGCAGGGTGGGAGCAGGGAGAGGAGCGAGAGCCCAGAACCAGCACAGCCCCAGCATAGCCCAGAACCTGCACAGCCCAGAACCAGCACCAGTACAACCCAGAACCAGCACCAGCATAGCCCAGAACCAGCACCAGTACAGCCCAGCCCAGCATGAGGCCCGGCCGGGGGTAGCGGAGCCGCGCCGCCGCCGCCGCCCGTGAGTGCTGCGGGCCCCTTGGCCCTGCCTTTCCTTCCCTTCCTCCCGTTCGTGTGCCGAGGGACGCCTTTCCAGAGATGCTCCCTTCCATTTGTGCTGTTTCCGCACCGTCTCTGTGTAACAGCAAGCTGCAGGCACCAAACTTGTGTGTGTTTCATGTGTGGGAATTTACCTGGGTGGAGGAAGATGTCAGTGCTGGTGTTTTCTTGTGGTTTATGAAAAGGTTATGTTTGGGGATTTTTTTTTTTTTCCGGAAAACAAACCATTAATGAAATGCTGTGAAATGTTTTGTGTTTTCGCTTCTCTTTGTTCCTCCCAATTTCATATGTTGCCTTTGTTGTAATGTGTCTTTGTTTCCATATAAATAGGAATCGACAACCCAATGTTCTGCTTATTTTAAACAAATAATCATTTGATGATGTGTTATCTTGTCATCTGTCCATCCATTTAGGTTTCTTCTCATTAGGCATTTAGCAGAAAGACCTCAGGTGCTCAGGAGCATCTATGTCTTTGTTTCATTCAAAGTCAGCAGACTTGCCTTCATCGACATTGTTGAAAGGATCTTTAATCAATGCCACCCAAAATACCTTTACATTTGCTCCATTTTGCTTTCCTGACACCTGTGCGACCTGCCAGCACCTGCTCTGGGTGGGCCACATTGGCATTTACTGGAAACAAAGTCCATGGAATGACTCTTGATTCTCGATGTCATTTTTTTCCAGGTTTACAGGCAAAACAGAGATAAAAGTATTAATGCAGCTCTTAAAAGGCAAAATGTTCTTATTTGAAGCAGGCCAGGTTAGAAACTGATTACTGAAATTAAATGTCCGAAGTCTCAAAAAGCAGTGGCAAAAATCTTGTGTTTCTGGTGTGTGAAAGCAGCTCCCAGACACCGGAGGGGGATGGATGTGGTTTCTGCCCCGCTGTGGATTCTGTGTCTGCAGCACACGCGGCGTGTGTGTGTCATCAGTTCTGCAGCCGTGGGTGACGCGTGGGGTCCAGCCGGGGAGAGCCCCAGGCCCCGGGACAGGGTGTGCAGCACCCCAGGATAGGGTGTGCAGCACCCCAGGACAGCTGGGCTCGGGTCAGGGATCTTCTCAACCACCCCTGGGAACTCCAGCCGGACTCCAGGGGTCGGATCCTGGCTGGTCCCCCGGGATGTGCACAGGCAAACAGGGAAGAAGAGAGTTAGAGGTCACTGGACATGTATCGTTTAGGCACTTCTTGATTTTGCATAATGTTTATTATGTATCAGTAAAACCTCTAATGGGAAGGGAATTGCTCACACGGGAGACTTTTGGAAAAAATTTTTAAAAATTCACATTTCTTCTAGGAATTTTGAAAATTTAAAGGACACTGAGGTTTCAATACTTTTCTTTAAAAATTATTAATCCAAATTTTCCAAAGGTGACGTCCAAGCAAAATGCCGCTGAATCATTAAAGTGTTTGAGTGAACCAATCAAAATGCGATGTGAATGTCAAGTTTTAATTTTTTTTTGCTATATTCTGAAATGGTGCTAAGCTTGCAGGCTGTTTCCCGGTCATGTCAATGCCGAACTACCTGCGGAAGGAGGGATTTCCCTCTGTGCGGCCCGGGAGGAGGGCGGTGCAGCCCCTGCTCGCTGCCGGCGCTGCGCTGCCGTGGGGTGCTCTGGGTGCCGCCGCTGCCGCCTGTGTGATTGTGTTCTGTTCTCCTTGTAGATGGAGGAGATTAAGTTTAAGGACAGAGCAGTCTTCGTGCTGGAGAGAGAGTTAGGGGTGCGAGCCGGGCATGCTCAGAGACTGCAGCTCCAAAAGGAGGCTTTAGATGAACAACTGTCCCAGCTCAAAGAGTCTGACCGGCATCTGAGCAGCCCCAAGCGGGAACTTCCTTATGCAAGTGGTGCAGGAGACGCTTCAGATCATTCGGGAAGCCCCGTAAGCACTTTCACGTGGTTTCACCTAAACGAGCGACCAAATGGCACCAAGTGACAGGATCTTGATGAGTGCACCCTGGAGCAAGAGCTGTCCCATGGCTGTGCAGGGGAGCCCCGAGGCACCCGCTCCGTGCTCTCGTTTTTAATCATGCCCAAAACATTGAGATTTCCAATCAGACCTCGCCATGGGAGAGCTTTTGCTTTCTGTCGTTTTGTTTCCCGGTCGGTATGGTTTGGTTTTGTCAGCAGGGTGAAATTCTTCTGTTCTTTCCTTTTCCTCACTGTACCATGCTCAGCCACCCGCCTTAGTTTGACAGTTTGACACGATTCTGCCAACAAACGATGCAAATGCATTTCTCACCAAGTGCTGTTTGTGTGCAAGCTCTCGGAGGCGCGAGCTGGGGGCTTGGGGAGCAGATGTACGAGGCCAGTTCCAGAGGGGATGGGGAAGGCAGCCGGTGCAGGGCAGCAGGGGAGCCCCCCCAGCCTCCCAGGGCACCGCTTCCCTGCCGCCCAGTGCTCTCACCATCAGCAGGACACAAAGTGATCCAAGATCTCCTAACCTATGCTCTCCTGTGTATTCTCTGCAATAGCCAGAACATTCAATTGGAGTCACTCCTCCACAATGGCTTTTTCACTGTAACTCTGGCACCTCCCTGCTTTGGCCTCCCTTTGCCCAGAAAACCCCTCGGGTAACTGCCCTCGTGCCTCTGACGTGTGCAGGTTGTTCTCATTGCTGATCCTCATCAAGATTTCTTTTGCGACAGCCTTGATTGTCTCAGTGCAAGTGTAAAACTTATACCTGAGCAAACCAATCTATTTTATTCTTTGGCCCAAGCCTCTCCTGCACCTGTTGAATGAGGAATCCTAGACCTCCCAAAAGTGCCACCAGCACTGTGGGCACTAAAGTGCCTCTTTCTAGTTGTACTCAACTTCTGCCAAAGACCAGAACAAGTTGTAGAGAAGGGGAAAAGTCTGTCACGTTTGTCAGTAGCTGTAACTCCTCTCTGACTCTGAACGAGAACACATCTACCTATATCTCTATTCATTTCTAATTTGCTTTAAGCATTTTCACTCAGATAAAGTGCTACCCCTGTGGCCTTACAAGTGACCCTTCAGAACCCCATAAGGGCCACAGCTTAGTGGAAGAAGAGCTTATTCGATGCACATTTGCATGGATTTTCCCCATTCACTAATTCAGTAACTTTAATATCAGTTTCTCATGACCAAGTCCTCAGAGTGGGCGATGTGTCTGAAGCTCTCAGTTCAACAGTGGCATCATTGGAACACGGCCTTCAGTTTTGATATTTTCTGTTCTGTTTCCAAGTTTCCCATTTGTGACTTTGTATTTGCATATGCATATACCTATACATATGCATATACATTCCTCTGCATTTGCATTCTTTGTTACATTTCCACTCCTGACTTTCCACTGGTCTCATCCTGCAGCTTTCCATGGTCAGTTGGGTTCCATGGGTTACCCTCTACCTGATAATCATTTTAAAATGTTTGCATTTGGGATAAGAAAAAGTTTGAGCTTTGTCAGCGTGCTCTTGCGTGTACACTACTTATGAACAGTTATTTGCAGTTGATCTTTGTTTTAGGAACAGCAGTTGGATGAAAAGGATGCCCGGCGCTTCCAGCTGAAAATCGCGGAGCTGAGCGGCATCATCCGGAAGCTGGAGGACAGGAATGCGCTGCTGTCGGAGGAGAGGAACGAGCTGGTGAGTGCAGCACTGCTGGGGGATGTGCTGCCTTGTCCCAGAAACACCCAGATGTTTCTTCCTGTGCCGTTTGGAAATCCTGGCAGGAGGGGCTGCCTCCTCCTCAGCTCTGTGCTCGAGGCTGTGCCACATCACTCCCCTCTTGGCTTGTGCAACAGTGGATTTCTAAAATGCCATTAGCTTGGATTATTTTAATGTCTTTTAAAAAATACATTCCCCACTCTGAACGTTTGCTGCACAGATAGAATACCTCCTCAAGTAGGAATGCTCTCTTCCCAATGGAAAATAACAAGAGTTTTTGATCAGTTCTGCTTTGTATCAGGAGAAAATACTGCTAGTGTGATAATTGAAGAAAGTAGTTAATGTATTTGATGAAAATACTCCAGAGGTGTTATTTTTCTCTTTGTCTTTCAGTTGAAACGTCTCAGAGAAGCAGAAAGTCAGTATAAGCCCATTTTGGACAAAAACAAACGCCTCAGTAGGAAGAATGAGGAGTTGTCACATGCCTTACGTCGAATGGAAAATAAATTGAAATTTGTGACACAGGAAAATATCGCGATGGTGAGTGTCTGTGCCCCTGGGAGGGTGTGGGATGGGCAGCTGGTGGGGCTGAGGGACTCAGGCATCAGCCCAAACTTGCAGGATCCATGGGAAACTGTTCCATTCTGGCAAGGTCCCTTCAGACCCAAACTAATCAGTGATTCTGTGTTTCACCTTCAACTTTCCTGCCAGAATCACCTCATAATCCCTGGGAAATCTGCAGTTGTGACTCTACCCCTTTTTCCAGCTGGAGGAGCAGGATCATCTGGCACATTTGGAGCCCGGATGTGAGGCTCAGCAAAAGGGGAGCAGGAGAGCTGCCAGGACAGCCATTAGAGAGATGCATCGCTTGCTGTAAAGGGAAGGGCTAAGCAAGTCCTTTGGCAAAGCCTCTGATCATTCCCTCCTCTGCCCTGTGGTTTTTGGGTTCTAGAGGCAAAGAACTGGAGCAATAAGGAGACCAAGCTCCTTAAATGACCTTGACCACAGCCAGGAAGAAAGAGAAGTGGATTTCCTGAGACTACAAGTTATTGAGCAGCAAAACCTCATTGATGAGCTCTCCAAGGTAAGTGGAAGGCTGCTGTTCTCACATGACAGTGACCAAGGGAAGAGCAGAGGGAGCCAAGGAAGGGGTACTCGAGGTTCTGGGAGCTGATGGGCACAGTGGGCAGCAGGGGAACCTGGCAGGCATTTCTGTGCTTAATAGTAATGCAGGTTATCTGTGGTGTGGTGTTTGGGAAAACCCTTTCAATCTGCATTAGGCTGCCATGGCAGAACCATGTCCTTAGACGTGCTGGTGGCCAGGTCTAGGAGGAAAAGGGTCCGAGCTCCTTCAGCTGGAGACTGGGGCTAAAGGTTCCTGTGTACAGGGGGTGGTCTGCAATCCTGGGCTTGGGGTTTTGCTTCTTTGTTACAATGTTCTCAGTCCTTGGAAACAAAACACCTTATTCATAATACTTCTCCAGAAAATAACTTTCATTTCTTTCCTTTCTTTTTAAGCCTGCTCACTTACTGACAATATTTCATTCTTTTTCATTAGACTTTGGAGACTGCTGGCTATGTGAAGAGTGTCATGGTAAGAGTGACATTAACTTCATCCTCATCTGTGTATGCTTTCAATTGCTGTTCATGGAAAGCAGGCAGGGTACAATAATATTTATTCTCCCTTCCATCTGCATTCAGCAGTGAGCTGACACAGGGATTTCCTCAGAGCAGATTTTTTTATCAGCAGTTGTTCACCAGAGAAAAACACAGTGATAGTGGGGAGGAAAGCTTTAGTCCCACCACCTGCCCTGATGGCCGAGAGCAAGTGTCCCCATCTCCAGGACAGCTGTGTCACCTTGGAACTGCATTTTTTCACTCTGGCTACCCCTGGCTCTGTGTCACCCACAGTGGAGTGTGCTCAGCCTTGCCCTGAGCCTGTGATCAGCAGAGCTGCTGTGAGTGGCAGCACTGATTGGTATTGACAGGATGTGCTGTTCCCAGTGCCAAGTGATGAGGGGTCGATTGTCCTCGGCCACTGCTGCTGCTCTGGGATTGGCACTGGGCTGGGGGACAGCACACTGCCTGTGTCCACAATGTCACCACGTCCTTGCAGCAGGCAGGGAAAGGGAAGGAGCTGAGGGTTCCCCCTTTAGAGCCTTCCTCTGCAGACATGGGCTTTGCAAGTCCAGAACAGAGAGTTTTTTCTGAGTACTGTAAAAAATCGACCTAACTCCATAAAGAGGAAGAAATTGTTCCCTGTGAGGATGCTGAGTCCCTGTCACAGGGTGCCCAGAGCAGCTGTGGCTGCCCCAGTCCTGGAAGTGTCTGAGGCCAGGTTGGACAGGGCTTGGAGTAGACTGGGAGGGTGGAAGGGGTCTCTGCCCATGGCAGGGGATGAAAGGAGCTGATATTTCAGGTCCTTCCAACCACCAATTTGATGATTCTGTGATTTCCTCTGATTGGAAAATTGACAGCAGTAAATGCTCCAACCTTTTTCCAGAGGCACTGTGAACCTGCAGATCCTTAGAGAAGAAGCTGAGCCTGAAAGTGCTGAGTTCAAAGAGCCCCTGAAATGTGTGCAGTGGGGCTGTTGGATGTGTGCACCTTCCAGAGCCGGGGGCAGGAGCAGAGCCAGGGTGTGGCCTGCAGTGCCATGGTCACCCATGGTGCAGCTCCAAGGGGACACCCAAGCTCTCAGTATAAAGCTTGCAATCACCTTTATTTTAGTTTGATTTTCATGGACATAAAGAGCAATTCCTAGTTGTCTATGGCAAACCTGAAAAGATGCTGGAGTAAATAACCCAGGACTGGTGACACTGTGGACAGTGGCCAGCAGTGACCTTCCTGTCTGTTGCTTCCCCAATGGCTCCTTGTGCTGACATGGTTAATTTGTATAACTGCTCTCTGGAAACAGCTAACACCAGTCTCTGACTCTTGCAGGAACGTGATAAGCTGCTAAGGTTCAGGAAGCAAAGGAAAAAAATGACAAGAATTCCTAAGGTAAAAAACAAAACCTTCCATGGTGACGTGCTGATGGGTAATGCTGGGGTGCTCAGAGCACACATGGGAGTGTTCTCCTTAAGGGTCTGCAAACGGGTCCTAAACTTAAATTTGGGTGATGTAGTTCAAGGACATTCACAGACTGTGTTGGGATATTCAGGAAAAGTCTGGGAGGGACAAGGAACTTGTTTGCATTGTGCATTCTGAGCCTCTTCATGCTCTGTATTTACCCTGTGGGACTTTGGTGGGATGTGGTTGTCTTAAGAGTGAATTAACACATTTCCAAATGATCTTCTAATGGTGCTGCCTGAAAACATGTGTATGCTGTAAATAATTCATGATGGAGTTTAGTAACATGTGAAAATTGCTGGTTAGAGAAGCAATGGTTAGAGCTCAGGGAAAAGGGAATGCCGGTTAATGAGGGCTTGGCAGGGTGTTAATGTAAATATTAACTCTAAAAGGACACAGTAAGGTTTAATATCAGGGACTGCCAGCATGCTGTAATCCACAGTTGAGAATCAGAGGGAGGCTGGAGCTAATGAATCTATGAATAACTAATTGAGGTCGATGAGAGATAACTCCTGTCATCCTGAAAATCACATCCAGACCTTCCAGGGAGTCACGTTCTGTCTCTCTGAAAGCTGGCTGGGGCTTTGGACAGGGGGCTGGGTTGCCAGGACAAGGGGAAGTGGCCTCCCACTGCCAGAGGGCAGGGCTGGATGGGATATTGGATGGAAATTCCTCCCTGTGAGGGTGGGCAGGCCCTGGCACAGGGTGCCCAGAGCAGCTGGGGCTGCCCCTGGATCCCTGGCGGTGCCCAAGGCCAGGCTGGACATTGGGGCTGGGAGCAGTCTGGGACAGTGGGAGGTGTCCCTTCCACACTCTGGTATTCTGTGATTCTCCTTTGAAAGTCAGCCACTGCAAATTGAAACCAAAGGCCAAACTCTTGATATGTTTTTGTAAATCAACAGTTAAAAATATCTTTAGATCTGTGTTGTCTTTGACTTTCGGGGATTTACAGTAAATCTTTCTTTACCACCATTCTTTTAAACAAAAAGCACCTTTGAGTGGGAAACTGGATTTCTTCAAACCATAGTCCCATTGCTGTGGTGATTAACTTCAAGTTTGCAAGTAAAATACTTTTTGAAGATCTAACTTTTCGTGTGAAAGTTGTGGTGCTGACAGGAGGGACACCGTTGGTGATGACAGTGGATTAAAAGACATTTCAGTGCACAGCTCTCACCTCATGCTGAGGTGAAGACTCAAAATAAAAAGGGTGCATAGCCACAGGAAAATTTGAAGGAAAATGTGTTTGAAAAGGCAGGTTTCACAAATAAGCCATTCGGGGATTCAAACAGTTTTAGGTCCCATTTGAGCTCTGAGATGGGAGTGAAAGATTCTATAAACACACGTGTAAAGGACTGGGCTAGCTGTCAAAGAGCAGCAGAGAGAGAATTGCCAGCACCCTGGAGCTGGGGTCGCTGCGGGTGCCTGTGTTCCCGGGGCCCCCTGACTCTCCTCTCCGTCAGAAGCCGGTGGTGGAGACGTTCTACGGCTACGACGAGGAGGCTTCCCTCGAGTCCGACGGCTCCTCCATCTCCTACCAAACTGACCGCACCGACCAGACCCCCTGCACGCCCGAAGACGACCTGGAAGAGGTACTCCTCAAAAGTCCCTCTTGGCTTGGTTGTAACCTTGCTGCTGATTTTAGTTGAAATTCCTGGTCTGTTCCATCATTTCTATTGTATCATACTGTTCTAGCACTCTGTCGCCTCAGACCAGAAAAATGAAAGATTCATGTTCCATTTGGTACTTTGCATATTGGTCAGTGTCTCTAAATCTTAGGTCTTTAGTAACTTCACAACTTGTAGCCAAGCTGGAAATGTCCTATCCTGAGGATATTAAATTTACAGCAGGTTTGTAGGTTTAAAAGACTGAGAAATTGGGAAGCCCTT
This sequence comes from Rhipidura dahli, assembly GCA_013399225.1. Classification (NCBI taxonomy): domain Eukaryota; kingdom Metazoa; phylum Chordata; class Aves; order Passeriformes; family Rhipiduridae; genus Rhipidura; species Rhipidura dahli. The sequence continues at coordinate 167,976 of VXAC01000786.1, read as the reverse complement.
GGGAGATGTGTTTGCTCTGAGGCTGCCTGCAGATGTTGGCATGTGCAGTTTGGGCCAGGCCAAGCTCAGCACAGAGCAGTAAGGTCTGTGTTTGTGGAAGGAGAAGGGAACATTCCCCTGAAGCTCTCGGCTCCAGGGAAAGGCTGGTTCCTGGCTGGGTTCCAGAGACTGGGGCTGTTTGGAGACTCTGAGAGCAGAGCACACAAATGTAATACAAATTAAAGGGATTATTCTGTGTATTTGCCAGGGCTTCCCTACAAATGCACTCCCCAGTGTGTGTCAGATCACTGGACCATTACACAGCTCTGGGCTTAACAAGACACTTGAAATAAACAAAAATTGCCACTGATGATGTGCAGCCTTTTCATGGTGTGCTGGCTGCAGGTGTGCAATTAGATCTGCTCCAAGGGAACCTGCAGAATTCCTTACTCCATCATGAAAGATACATGGTGGTTACCAGGTGTGTGCTGCAGTGCAGGAAATCTGAATGTATTTGTGTATGTATGAGCCTGTTTATTTTTCGTTTCTATATTGACATTCTTTCCCCTGTTCAGCTAGTGGGGAGCTGATGCATGCACCCAGCAATGTAATTCCATTTCATGTTGACTGAAATATTCCAGTCAGCCAGACATGAAAGCATTCCATACTGGATATTGTAAGGAGGGTGAAGAAGATGAAGGGCTCCTTTCATGTTGCTGTCACTACTTCTACAACTATTAACTCTGGATTTGTGTTTTAATAATTGAGTGAGGCTGTCAGGCTTGGCTTCCTTTCCAAACTGGAAACCTTTTGTTGTTAAAGGAAGCCGTGTTTTCACCTTTAACGTGATGATTTTCCCTGTTATGGTAAGAAAGGGTGGTGCAGTCATTAGTGTGTTATATGGAAGGTAAGCTTTTATCTTTCCAAGGCAGGGATAATCTTTTTATTCCTATACTGCATTTCCTGGAGGTAAGTGTGTGCAAGAGGTGCATAGGGGATGGAGGGAAAGCAGCTTAAGGGCAACATAACAAAGATTTTTAGTACCGTGTTTCCAAATTGCATTTCAAAAGTGATAATTTTAGCACTTTTAAGAGAAAACAAACCTAATCCCCTCTATTTTTTTTTTTTTGCTTGCAGGGCATGGCCAAGGAGGAGACGGAGCTGCGTTTTCGGCAGCTGACGATGGAGTACCAGGCCCTGCAGCGCGCCTACGCCCTGCTGCAGGAGCAGGTCGGGGGCACCTTGGATGCAGAACGAGAAGTTAAGGTCTACATGGCTTATATTACATGGGAATAAGGGGCTGGAATTGTGAGGGAGGGCAGGGGATCCCAGCCTGCTTGCTCAGGTTGTTCTGCAGCTCGCCTGGGGCTCGGCCAGGCGGCTCCGGGTGCCCCGACTGCTGGCAGCCTCCCTGGAAGAGTTTGCTGAGAATCCACCACTGCTGCAGCTGGGACTTCTCACCTCTGATCAGTTTAAGGGAGATCCAGGGGCAATTTTTTATGGGAAATCCTTGAAATTAAGCTCTTTTTCTGTAAAGAACTAGGACAGATAGCCTTCATATATAATTCACGGTCTTTAATTCCTCCTGGGCTCTTGAGAGATTACATGATTCCTCATAAAATGTTTAGAAGGCTTATAGCTGAGATTTTTCTGTTAATTAAATTCCAAAGTGCCCTGTGCTACATTGTCTGTTCATCTGCCTCACACAGTCCCTGTGGCTCTGGACAGCTGGCCTGAAGTGTTGCTTTTTTTTTTGAGTTTGTTGTGTGTTCAAGGAATTATGGAAGAATTGTTCCCTGTGAGGGTGGGGAGGCCCTGGCACGGGGTGCCCAGAGAAGCTGTGGCTGCACCTGGATCCCTGGAAGCATCCATGGAAAGCTGGATGGGGCTGGGAGCAGCCTGGGACAGTGGGAGGTGTTCCTGCCATGCCACAGGGTGGCACTGGGTGGGCTATGGGGTCCCTTCCAATTCAAACAATTCCATGACTCTCTGGGGAGCTGGCAGGGTGTGTCATGCCCAGCCTGCAAGGGTGAGCACAGTCAGAAAAGGGACAAAATTGCTGTTTAACAGGAGAAATGTGCCTGCAGAGGCTTAACCTGTTCCTACATCTGTTCTGTGAAGGTGTTACCCAGGAACATTTAGAGTGGGTCAAGGTGTAATGCCTGAAAACTGACATTCCCAAAAGTATTCCCAGACGGACCATCTAGTTTGAAACATTAGGGATTGCACTTGGAAAGAAAGTCATAGTGAGCCAAGGCATGCCCAGCTGTAAAAGTGACTTGATTTTGGTTTTTCCCTAGCAAACCAAAGGAGGCAGTAGTGTAGGTCATGCAAACAGGATCAGTTTCAGTGTAAATAACAGGATAAATAGCAGAGAAATGGTTCAAGGAAAGAAAATGTTCTATGAAAGTATGTAACAAATAAAACAGCTAACAGTAATTACATTTATTCTCCAGAAAACACATGTAAGAATGTGGTGTCTGTTTAAATAAGCAGGAAGCTACAAATGAAGTAAAAAAATAACACATGGGTATGAAACAGATATGGTACTAAATCATAGATAAGGTTCTAAGTCATAGATAAGGCACTAAATTCACAGAGATCAATGAAATTTGCCAGTTTGTCATGTGGGGTCTGTTCTGAGTTTTTAACATGCCCCAGATTTAAGGGAACCAGTTATGCCCAGAGTTGTGGCATAGTAATTTTCACTTTCATTTGTTTTCCTAGAGAAAGGGGGGTTCTGGCTGCAGCCTGCCATGATCAGCTGTGAGGAGCCAGCTCTGCTTTGCTGTTTTGTTAAGCTTGACTTAAATCTCAAAATCATTAATCCTGTCTCCCAGACTTGATTTGATCACATTTGATTATTTGATATTCTATGCTCAGCTGCAAATTTCTTCTGCCAAAATCATTTGTTAAAAACATTTGGTGTTTTAAATATTTTCTGTATCTGCATTAGCTTTGGTCCTCTGGAGAAAGTTTGATTTATTTCTGTTTTTCATTTAATTTTGAAGTGTTATTTATGGGGTTTTTTGGTTGTTTCCTTTCTCCCTCTTATCCCACAGACACGTGAGCAGCTCCAAGCAGAAATACATCGGTCCCAGGCTCAGATAGAAGATCTGGAGAAGGCTCTGGCTGAGCAGGGACAGGTAATGCTGACTCCAGCCCTTTCCCCACCTCCCTGCTAGGGAACCAGAAATATTCTCAGGCTGGTCACAGATCATGTAGCACTTCTGCAGACAAAAAAAAATGCAACAACCAAACAAAGCAAAAAAAAAAAAAAAACAAAAACCAAACCACCCCAAAACAAAAACGAAAAAGTAAACAGAAAATGGTTTTGAGAACTATAAAATAATATTAAATCATTTCATCATGGCCTTCCCAGCTTAACCTCTTACTGTTGCTCTTGCTGATAAACAATGTTATGGGGTTTGTGGGTTTTATATATTCCTCAGACTAAGAGGTTAGCTTCCAAATAAAGTTTAGTTTGCCTGATCTGCAGAAATACGTAATTTCTATTTAGCAAAATAGAAATTTGATAGTAAACACATAGTTGGAAATATCCCTTTTAATGCAAACCAGATTTTACCTGGAAGAGTTTTTTAATCACTGGAATGTTTTTATTCCATTTGTGTACTACATAGCTGTTAAAATTATATGGGCAAGTTTAGCTTAGGAAGTTATTTTAGGAAGTAATGGACTTAAAATTTCAAGTGTAACATTATCCTGGCTCTCTGAATGTGAGATTCAGTGAAATACTTGCTGCTGTGCTGGTGCTAAACGTTGCAGCTTCACCTACAGTGTTGTTCATTTCCTTCCCAAGGACATGAAGTGGATTGAGGAGAAGCAGGCGTTGTACAGAAGAAATCAGGAACTGGTAGAAAAGGTGTTCAGCTTTTCTATTTGTATTATTTGAGTAATATTTGTATTTGAGGGATGCAGAAGGTTCAGTATTCTAATCTGTATTGCACAGACCTCCTGGAAACAATTCATTTTTAATACAAGACCCGTATAAACCTGCTGGAAAAGCGGGGTTCTGGCATTCCCTGTTGCCCCATGTGTGTCCTGGTGCAAGGCTGCACGAGGACAGTGGCCCTGGGGGTCAGCCCTGTGTCCTCCCACGGGTCAGGGTGGGCTTGGACCCTCTGCACTGCTGCTGCCCCGGGGTGGTGGGCTCAGCCCTGGCTCTCCCCCTGCCCAGCCCTGCAGGGAGCATGGCTGCCCGCCGTGCTAAGGACGTGTTGCTTTGGGCACCTGGCAGATCAAACAGATGGAAGCTGAGGAGGCTCGGCTCAAACACGATGTCCAGGACGTGAAGGACCAAAACGAGCTGCTGGAGTTCAGGATCTTGGAGCTGGAGGTGAGCACGTGTGGCACCCCCAGCCCTGCCCAGGCTGGGCACAGTGGGTTTGGGGATGGGGCTACTGGAGAGGGGCACCCCACAGGGAGGGAGGCCAAAGGGCTCTGTGCAGAGTCCTGATAAAAGAGGAAAACCCCAACCACCCACGGGCCACCACCAGTGTTGTTGGTAGGCTCCTGTGGCAGGAGAGTGGACTGGGGTGAGCTTTAAGGGCCCTTCTATCCCAAAGGATTCCACGGTGCTGTGGTGTGACACCCCAGAGTGGATAACCAAGGAATTTCTGTCCTTTCAGGAGAGGGAGAGACGGTCCCCTGCCATCAACTTCCACCACGGCCCCTTCACGGAGGGGAAGAGCCCTCTGCAGGTGTACTGCGAGGCAGAAGGTGTAACAGTAAGGCATTCTCGTTTCCTATCCTCCTCCCCCTGAGCAAAACCAGATGCTCTGTGCTGACTCCTGCTTCTCCATTTCTCCCTTGTCAGGATATTGTAGTAGCAGAGCTGATGAAAAAGCTGGACATTTTAGGGGATAACGCCGTAAGTGTATGTTCCTTTAATAAATTGTGCATGCTTTGGGGAATACCTGTCCTCGTGTGAAGTGAGCACAGCTGCCTGGTTTGGTGCTGCACAGCCTCTCCTGCCTCTGGTTTGGGCTATGAGTGAAGCATTTGCTGGCTTTTTAAGGTTTTGCTATGACCTGAAGAGTGAAACACAGGGGATCGGTGTCACCATATTGCTTCTCAGATTTCTGTTATTTGGAGAATAATGATGGTATTTGGTGATTTCTGGTCACTGCTCACACACGGTTCCTTCATTTTCTTGCTCTGCATTTGCTTTGCTTTTGCATTTCAGCAGCTGTATGCTTTGAGCTGGTCTAATAACCCATAAACCCTTGATAGTAACTGGGATATTAAACAACAAGTTAAAACAGCAGAGTAAAAAGGAGAAGCAAATAATAGGAAACTTGAAAGGGCTTCTCCTTCAGCAGGTGGCAGTGAACCATTGCACATCCAGTTGTGTACCTGGAAGGCACACACATCCCTGTGTGTCTTTTCCTGGGCTCTCCTCCATCAGCAGAGCCCCAGGGCTGTGGGGGCCCAGCAGAGCAGAACCCTCAGCCACCCCAGGCTCCTCCTGGGAGACCCCACACAGCCCTGGGGCTGCAGAAGGGTCCCACTGTTCTCACAGCTCTGCCCCTGGGCTGCCCCTGCTCTCCCTATGGACAGGTTGGGTACCAGCAAAACATCATCCCCAGGACCAGGGGACAGCCTGGAAGTGCCATAACTATAAATATCTGAGGGTGGGCAGGCCCTGGCACAGGGTGCCCAGAGCAGCTGGGGCTGCCCCCGGATCCCTGGCAGTGCCCAAGGCCAGGCTGGACATTGGGGCTGGGAGCAGCCTGGGACAGTGGGAGGTGTCCCTGCCATGGCAGGGGTGGCACTGGGTGGGCTTTGGGGTCCCTTCCCACCCAAACCATCCCAGGACTCCCTGATTCAATCCCTCCTGAACAGCACTGCCACTGTCCCAGCAGTGCCCTAAACTGAGCTCTCCACAGTCACCCTGAGCAGCACCTTCCCTGAGTGACTCAGGCTCCCCACAGGAGTGAGGTCCAGCCAAGGGGATCCCCTTCTGCTGCTGTACCTGCTTGGGATGAAGTGCAAAGCCCAGTTCCAGTACTTTGATTTTTTTGAGAAAGCAACAAAAGATGGATGGAAGAGCCAACATCTCAAAAATGCTTCCCAAAATCATGACTTGGCTGCACAGTGAGGATTGTGCATGGGATGAACACTGCATCTCTTCTCCCCATGGCTTTTTGTGCTGAGCTTGATCTTGTCCTGTGTAAATGTGTGTTTATTCCCTGTTGGGTAAAAACAGATCCAGTGTCACTTTTCTTTTTGGTAAATAGGAAGATTTTGGAAGAATTATGTATGATAAAGATTGGTAATGAATAGTGACAACAGCTTTTACAACCATGTTGCATTACAGTATTAATTTTCTCTACCTTAGTTTATTGTTCTTCAAACATATTTAATGGCAGATGTATTTAAAACAGCAGTGGCCCAAGTAGTGGGTTAGTAACAGTTCACTGGGATTTGTTGTAATTGTGCTCTGCTTTTGGTGCAGAATCTGACCAATGAAGAGCAGGTGGTCATCATCCAGGCCAGGACTGTCCTCACACTGGCTGAAAAGGTAATGACTGCAGCATCACTCCTGGTACCTTGTGTCCTGAAAGCATCTGACCCCTCTGAGCAGACACTGCTGAGGGAGGTGACAGCCCCACACCAAAGGTCCTGGTGCTTTATGTGGGATTAACTGGGCTTTATCCAGGTAAAGGCAACGAGCCAGCAGTGCAGACAGACAATGCTTCATTTCAACTGTTACTGAATTCACAGAGCCATGTCAGAAGGGAAGGGCCAGGTTTTGAAAGATGCCTTTTTTCCATCTCCAGCACACAGGAAAGAAAAATACAATGATCTAGCTAATTTTGCTGTGTTATTTCAGTAGTACTTGCTGTGTGCTGACACATCCCCAGGTGCCAGGGGGGCTGAGCCTGCAGGCTGTGCTCAGGCTGGGCTCTGCTCTCTGTTCCCTCAGTGGCTCCAGCAGATCGAGGTGACTGAGTCTGCACTGCAGCAGAAGATGCTGGACCTGGAGAATGAAAAGGTACCAGGGAAGAGCTGCCAGGGGAGGGGACTTTGTGCTGGGACCGTGGTGGTCACTGACAGCCTCTTCCTTGGTCCCCAGGAGCTGTTCAGCAAGCAAAAGGGCTACCTGGACGATGAGCTGGACTTCAGGAAACAGTCCCTGGACCAGGCTCACAAGGTGAGGGTTGTCAGTGTTGGCTGAGTTGGGACACCTGGATTAACTCACTGACTGTGTGCTCTGTCCCCTGTGGAAGCTGTGCCTTGGGCAGTGCTGCTCATGGAGTGCCCTGAGGGCTCCATGGGATGGGAGGTCAGCAAATCCTCTGCACCCTGAGCTAACCACGACTTCCTCGTGAGCAGAGTTCCTTGGCTTTGGGTGGCCCTTCAGGGTTAGGACCTGAACATTACCTTACTCAGCATAAGTTTTAATTCAGCCAGAGTTTCAGTAAAACACTGATAAGGAAATGATGTTTTCAGTAACTTGTCTTATGTTTTAAAAATCAATATTTTAGCCTAGCCATTTCCCAGGATTTTGGATTACAGCCTCTGTAACCAGAGCAGCTGGAGGTAGTCTGGGATGTGCAAATTTGAAATGAAACTGCTTTTAAGTCAGGTTCATCATTAACTTATCCTAAGGCATTTCATTCATCTTTTCAGTCTTTAGCCATCTTGTTTCCATCAATGAGAGAAAACTTATATATATTCACAAAAGGCATAAAGTTTCCTCTCAATTTATCTCATTTTTTCAGTTCTGTGTAAACCTAGAGCACAGTTACACATTCTGAGGAGCAATGAGTATTTATGCCTCTGTTTCTGCATCCTGTTGTCCACTTGTGTCTCAAACCATTTGGGGGAGCTTTTGCTCCACACATTTTCTGTCCTGTGGGTGATTTTTCAGACTGATTTTGCCACATGCTGAGCTGTATCTGGACCCAGTGCAGAGTGCAAACCTTGGAAAGCACACAAGCCCCTTTTCCCATGGTGTCAGCTCTGTAATACCTCATAGTGGGGTTTCCCTGCCTATGGCAGGGCATGGAACAAGATGGTCTTTAAGACCCAGTCTGGGACTCTGTGATTCCATGATCTTCTGCCCTGAGCTGTCCTGAGAAGCAGTTTGTGCAGCTGAAGGCTGAGTCTGCTCATGGGAAACAGGGAGTGCAAGGAGTGTGCAGCCCATGCAGAGGGGGCTGCGGGTTATTTACATTTTCCTGTATTTTCTGAAGGCATCACACACATGTATGTCCCAGACACAGCTTTGCTCCAGGGCACAAGTGCAGCCTGAAAGCAGCAAGGGAGCTTTGTTCTGCCCTGGAATTCGAGTGGAAAAAGCTCTTCTGCTTTATAAAATTCGCTTCACATCCATTTTCCTTTGTGCCCTGGAGATGAGGAGCAGCTAATCACGATCCCCCCTGAAGCAGAGCCAACAAGATTAGCAGCTGGAACCACTAAGCTGTCTGCACACTCCCACTGCCCTGGGCTGCTGCAGGGGGTGCCGCTCTTGGAGCGCTTGGCTGAGACTGCTGCTGCTCTGGAGACCAGGAGGCTCCTCCTGCCCTTCTTCCTGCACAAGTCAGTACATCCAGGGAGGGCTGATGGTTGTGTCCCTGTGCCCAGCAGAAATCCAGGTCTCCAATAGCAGCATTTTGCTGGGACGAGGTTAGTGAGGTGCTGGTGTTGTTTTTAAAGGGAAAGCAGAATCTTCTCCTGGGATCAGAGGTGTTCTTGCCCACGGAGTTACCATCAGCACCACAGCTCCTGCTGTGGTGCCACTGTTCTGCTGGGAGCATTCTGCTGTCCTGGCTCTGCAGAGACACAGTGAGCAAACACCAGCAGCAGCCTCAGCTGGAAAACAAGATTCTGAATTGGGCTGAATTATCACAAGAGACCCAGCAGGGATTTAAAAGCCATTTGGACGTGGCACTTGGGGACGTGGGTTAGTGGTGGGCTTGGCAGTGCTGGGGGACAGTTGCACTGGGGGACTTTGAGGACTCTTCCAGCCTCAACAATTCCATGATTCTATTGCAGTGGGGTTCTCCTGAGGCCATGGGAATGCCACCAGCTCTGGAGGGGGTGTGCAGAGGTGCCACCAGCTGCTGCCTTTTCTCCTGCTCTGTATCAAACTTGCTGCAATAGATTTCAGCTCTTTCTTGGCTTGCCTGGGGGAATATCCTTTATCTTGGCACACTGCTTGGCAGCACCACCTGCCCTAGGAGGGTGCCAGGCTCGGTGACCCCTGGGAAGTGTGGCCAGCCCGTTTCCTGCACACTTCTCCAGCTCATCCACCCCAGAGGGCACATCTGTGTGCACGTGAGGGGCAGGAGCAGAGCCCAGCTACAGGACAGGGTCATTTTCTTGGGCACAGACCCTCTTGGAGCTGACAGCTCTGCCAGAGGAAGTGCTGGGAATGTCTTCCCAAAGAGGCATTTTCCACGGGTTGGTACAGAATGCTGCACACACATGGCAGGGAGTCTTTCCTTCTGGCAGGAGCGTGGGCTGGTGCTGCTGTGTCCTCTGCTGGGTAGCTGGGAAAGGGGAATCAAGGGACTGAAAACTACACGTAAAAAGTATCTGTAACTCACAAAATTAGTCTTTTATGAACCTCCTTCCTTTTTCCCTTTTACCTAATTGCATTTTCCCTTCTCCCCATCTCCCTTTTCCCTTTTCCCCTTCCTTTACTTTTTTTCCTTTTCCCTTCTCTCCCCACGGCCATCTGCCATCCCCAGGAAGGAGAAGCTGACTCCCACATGTTTGAGGGGCCGACTAGGCTGGGCCCAGAGGCTGTCCCAGTCCCAGTGCTGCTCAGAGCCCCACAGGATGAAGGCAGCCTGAAGTATTTTCCCTTTGGATGGAGCTCTCGGTGCGTCCCCTGCGGGAGGCTCAGCACACAGTCCCTCCAGTGCTCCCATTGCCTTTCAGGGTCAGATCCTCACAGACTCCTCACCCGACCAGGGACAAGGTCGAGCTGACAGCTTTATATTGTTTTTGATTAGCAAATTCTGGAATTAGAAGCCATGCTCTATGATGCCCTGCAGCAAGAAGCTGGAGCCAAAATTTCCGAACTTCTTTCAGAAGAGGAGAAGGAGAAGCTGAAGAGCGCCGTGGAGCAATGGAAGCGGCAGGTGATGAGTGAGCTCCGGGAGAGGGACGCCCAAATCCTGCGGGAAAGGATGGAGCTCATTCAGCACGCCCAGCAGGTGGGTGCCGGCAGGGCAGGGCAGGCGGGGCTCGGGGTGGGACAGCCTTGTGAGCACCGGCCTCTCCTCCTGGAGCTGCCCCAGACCGGCTGGGCCTGGGGCAGGCATTGCTTGGCCTTGGATAGCCCTGCACGCAGGGCATCGTGCTTTTCCTGACTTTGTCACACACGGTGACAATCACAGATGACTCACCTACAGCTTAATACCCGATCTATTTTTGGTAGAAGCAGAGCACACACAATTTATATCCCCCAAACTAATGCATCTTCTGGGTACATCTGTATTTGGTTGGTTAATAAATATTTTTTTATTTGAAATCTGACAGAGAATTAAAGAGCTAGAAGAAAGAATTGAAGGCCAAAAAAGACAAATAAAAGAGTTAGAGGAAAAGGTAAGGTCATGCAGACGGAACAGCTGCTGTGTGTGCACATGACCATTCTCCATTTCACCTGGGCCAAGGAAACAACCTTAGGGAGAGCTCGTGTGTGTAGTGCAGTGAGAAGGGGGGACAGCTCCAGGAAAAGTTTGCACTTGCAGCAGTCCCTCTGAGGAGGAAAGGTGAACTGGTCAAACTGAGTCCTTCCTTCCTGCTACCGTCAGTGCCGTCCCGCACGCGGGACTCGGCAGGGATCTGTCACCCTGGGAAGGGACAGAGCCCAGGGCTGAGCTCCACAGGAGCTCTAGGGAAAGAGCTGGGAGTTTTGCTCCTTCCCTCCCATCTCCAGCCCCTGGACATGCAGCTGCATGGAGCAGCCTTTCCCAGCAGGAGCGAGGGGCTTCGCTCCCCTCCCTCGCCTGCGCCGCAGCCACGGTTTGTGTCACTGAGCTCTCTCCAGTCAGCCTCAGCTGGGGTATTGTACCCCAGAACTGCCCTCAGCTGAAACCACCCCTTTCCAGTGAGATGGCCATGGCCAGGTACAACAGGGGCTGAGCTGGGCTAGCACCTGAGACTGAACCCAGGCTTCAGCAGGGCTGGACTTGGGGTGTTTTGAGGTGTCAGAAGAATTCAGCTGGTATTTGTCCCCCCACCCTTTGCCCTGAGCCCGTGGCTGTGCCTGGCTGGGCTCAGAGGGGCAGGGGACCACTGTCACCAGTCCAAGGGACACAGGAGCTCTCGTGAGCCAAGTTGAGCCCCGAGCACTTGGACTTTACTTCACACTCCATATTTCTTCTCACCTGAGAGTTTTGTTGCACTCTGTCTGTAACCACAACTTATTTCTGAGCTAAGCACACTGTAAACTCTTAATCTCTTTCTTCTCTTCCATTTTTTCCTCTCTTCCCTCCCCTTTTCAGTTTTTATTTTTGTTTTTATTTTTCTCTTTAGCTTTCATTCTTTGGTCATAGTCCTTCAGGCCACATGCACAAGGTAAGCCCTTGGGTCTCCTCTGGTCTCTCCTTCTCATAAAGCATCAGAGCCTTCCTCTTGCTGTATCAGCAGGACTGGAGATCATCCCAGAGAACCCAAAAATGGAAATCTCCAAATCCTTTAAAAAACCCTGAAACCTGGGCACCAGCAGGCAAAAACTTGTCAAACAGAATTTCCTCCTTTGGAGGGAAGGGCAGGGAAAAATTAAGCAGGTTTAAAAGCAAGGAAACATCTAGCAAGCCAGGGAAAACAGCCAGTCCAGGGTTATTCCTCTGACTACACCAGGGGCTGCTCCAGCTGATCCTTGCTGGAAGTGCATGGAAACCCTCAGCCCCTCTCCCTGCCCAGCCAGAGAGCCTGTGCTGCCTCCAGGACAGCAACCAGGTGGGTTTGGGGCAACATGGCATTTATTAGGGTGTGTTCCTCCAGGCATTGTGCCACAGGGCCACTCCCTAAATCCCCCTTTTCCCCATGTAAATAGGGGACAAATGCCCTATTTCTGTGTGTGCTGCCAGAAATGACGATGGCATGGAGGGAAACACTCCCCACTAACCAATGTGACATAAATGGAATACGTCACAAATCCTTTTTTATCACTTGTGCAGTTCAGCAGATCATTATAAATAGGACCTCACAGAAGTTTCATGAATGTTATTTTTGCCCAGGTGGGTTTTCTCTGATTCCTGTTTTTCTGTGTTGTTTCAGCCTCCCGAGGATGCTCCAGCTGCCCCTGTTGTTCTTCCCAGGAGATCAGCCCTGCTTCCCGAGAGCCACACAGAGACTCTGCCCTTTCCACCCCCCAGATCTGTCTCGTTCTTTGCTGCTGGCGATGGGAGGTGCAGTGTGGGACCCTTTCCCCGGGGCTGAACCAGGCTGGGTGGGAGCCCCTGCACCGCCGAGATCCCCGAGGGAGCGTTTGGAAAGGACAGAACTATGCTGACAAAGGAAGCCAAAAACTCTGCTCCTCCCTCTCGTTTAGCCACAGGCTCCTCGCGGAGAGCCGGCTCTGCTGCTGGACAAGCCCCGGGCTCTGCCACAGGAGCACCGTAACTAATTCAGATACTCTGAATTTATTTTGGTTCCCTGCTAAGCAGGTGGCAAATTGCTTCTGTGTAGAAGTGCCCATGTCCTGTTTGTATGCCACACGTTCATGTTTGCTATCCACAGTCCTTTAAAAATCTGTCTGGAAAGAAGATTTTAGGAGGAGTTCCAGAGGAGTAGCTCATGAAAAGATGAATATGAATGAAAATGCAGTGGCTTGTTTCAAGGTATTTCTTCATTACACAGGGTCTGTCCCATGCTTTGTCGAATATCCCACAAGCCCAGTTTTAGGAAAAAACATAAAGCTACATTCAGGAAATCAAGCTGTAATTTTTTTTTTTTTTTTAGTTGTCAGTAAACCATGATGAGAAAAATGATGCAATAATTTAAAATTGGCTGTCCCTGAACAATGACAAAAGGCTTAACACTGTCCCAGCAAAAAGTTCAACCTGGAAAAGAGTGAACTAAACCAGATTATCCCTGGTTCACATGCACTGGGCTGGGAGAGGCAGCAAGAGGGAACAGAAGATGTTGTCACCTGGAAGATGCTGTCACCTGGAAAATGTCCTCACTGTGGGGAAAGGGAGCACAAGTCCCACAGAGCCCGAGCCTGGGAGGCTGGCACAGGAACCGGGGAGGAAAAAGAATCCTCTAGAAAAACAGGTGAAGAGGGGAAAATCCAGAAGAAATGCCAGAGTGTGATTTACCACGTGGGATCCACAGCTGAGCGCAGTGGTGGGCTTGGGTGGGGCCAGGCCAGGAGCAACAAGGCCAGGAACAAGGACAGGAGCAAGGCCAGGAGCGAGGTCCTGTCAGCAGCCACGGCCAAGGTCCCACGGTGCCCATTCCCTGGGAGCACAGGGCTGGAAGGGAACAGAGCTCCGGACAGGTAAGATGGGCTCATCACCTGGAAACCCCTTTATCCTGGGATTCTGTGTACTCTGGAACTCCCTCACCTGCTGGTGTCTCTCACTTGGGCTAAAATACTGCAGGTGATAGCAGAGGAAATAGTGAATTTGGTATTGAAATTACCAGAGTCTTTATGAAGACATTATTTAATTACTGCTATTTTACTGCAGTAATTTAGGTGTTAAATTTCAGTGTGATATAATAACAAATGCTGATTTTATGTTTTAGATCAGTGCTCACTCTTAACACAAAATTTTTGGGAGGTAATTAAATGCACTGTCAGATTTGTGTGGACAGCAAGCAGTCACACTGCTTTTAAAAACACTTGTTTTAAATGCAAAAGATGAAAATATTTTTCATTTTGCATAGAAAAGACAAATAGTCATTGGAAAAGTATTTTAATTCACTATTTCACTCACTTCTTTTTCTAATTTGTGCTGTTACTGAGTTACTTGGCACAGTGGGACAGTGGCAGAGGAAGCTGCAGTTGCACATGTGTTACAGAAGTGTTATTTACACGCCAAATTTATGTATTAATTGGGCATCAAATTGTAATTCCACTACGAGATGAAGCTCTCCTGTGGGTCACAGTGGACAGCACCCAGGTAGGGGTGGTGGGCACCCGGGGGTGCCCCACAGCAGAGAACCCATCAGCGGGCACCCCTCTGCAGGGTGCTGCAGCCAAAGGAAACTGGCAACTGTGTGTCCTGGAGGACCAGAAACTTCTGCTTTGCAGGCCATTTTATTGTCTCAAGCAGGTTTAGGGTGGTATTTTAGTTATGCTTGAGTGTGTGTTTAATTTTGGAGACTGGAGGCTCGCAGGGTTGGGCAGCACTTGGCTGTGTCCAAATAAATAGGTTGTCAGTTACCTAAGAGAAATTTTTATAGATAATAACTCTTACATTTATGGAAAAGGCTTGACCATCCATATTTTTTTCCCTGATTACCTTAGTTGAATTAAAACCCCCAGTATTTATTATAGCTCCATTTGATATTGGTTTATTCAAAGGAAAGAGCATCTGGAAGGTGCTGAAGCCCAGGTGTGCATCAGCAAAAGCTGTGCTTGATGCACCAGCTTGTACTGGAATGCCTTGTACTGGAGCACTGCAGGAATTCAGCAGCATGAGTCCAGTTCCAGCAAATGCTAAATGAAGCCCTGAATGCTGTTACCAGATCTGATTCCTGTGTGTGTCCCCACACTGGGAGCAAGGAGAGCTGGGAGCCTCTGTAAGTGCTGCATCCGAGGGGCAGGAGGGGTGCCCACCTGCCACCCAGTGAGCTCTGGAGCTGAATCCCTTCTGATAAATGCACACGAGGTGTTAGCCTGGGCTGCCTGACACAGATGGGATTGGAACAACCAACGATCCCAGGCATGCCCTGACGAGGGAACGCTCCCTCCATGAAGAGGGGTCCTGTCTGGGGGAGGATCCACTCAGACCCATGTAGAGATTTCCTACTGGTAACAGAAGAAGTCATGTAATTGCAATTTAATTACATCAATCTGAATTAGAACACTGATAATATTAGTATTAAATTATTATTTACAGTTTTTCCAGTGATAGAAGGATGGGGAGAAGACCATGGGTTGGAGCTACGTGATCTTTGCAGTCCCTTCCCACCCAAGCCAGTCTGTATTCCATGGTTCTAAAAGCAGTTTGCTGTGTTTAACTGGTGTCTGTGGAGATGAATGTGCTCTGGGGTCAGGGGGAAATGCCTCTCCCCCAAAATGCCAGTGATGGTCACCCACAGCAAGCCAGTTTTAGGTTCATGGTGGACCCATCCCCTCTAACCCTTGTATTTCTTACAGCAATATAAATTCTCTTTAGAAATGGCCTTAATATTTTAAATTAAGAATATATAACGTATTTCCTGCTGTAGGCAGCAATTAGAAATACCAGTTTAAAGAGTTCAGAGCTTGATTTTAGCCACGGATAGCAGGTGTGGTGAGATGGGGACATTTCCCCGAGGGGGAACCTCCTTCAGCACGGGAGCAGGACCTGTCCCTGTGAGCCTCTCAGTTTGGTAGATAATTCCTTTTCTTTAAATGAGTTTGCATACTGATCAATTGAACAGTAAGCAAATTGTTCTGTGTTCCTGGTGTGCTCCAGCTGTCAGCAGAGGGTGAGGGGTTTGAGGCTTTTTTCTTCCTTCCAGAAAGGATCCACAGGGGAGGTGAGGAGCTACTGGAGCTGAAATTCCCTGTAAGGCTCCATCAGCAGCCCTGTGTGTGCTCAGGCACTCTGGAAATGATTTACTTCACAGGGGCACTAATGAGCTCCATCATTAGAATGCTAATTGGCAAGTCTTTGCTGAGCAGGGTGACCCCAAGCATCCTTGTTTAAAGTGAAGCGTGGGGGAAATTCAGGCCATCAAGGAGACTCCCATTGAGCAAAGGCATTCCTGGGAAGGCACAGAGGGACTGACTCAAAAGCTTTTACTCCCTTTCACCGTGCTGTAAATCTTGCGGGTTTCTCTGTCTCGGTGACGAGCAGGATTGGGCTCAGAGATAATGAAGAGATTTCCAGTGGGTTAATAATTGTCAATCTGTATAAAGCGTTGGGGTGTCTCCTTGCACGGCGTTTCTGCTCCGCTGTCTCGGGGCTGTTAGAGACTGGAGTGCACAGAAATGACAACGTCAGTCTGAATTTACGGATGAGACGGGCGGAGATGGAGGCCCCGGGGCAGGCTGCTGCTGAAGGACGGCTCCAGCCAGGTCTGAGCGGGGCTGGCAGCTCGCTCAGCCCACTGCTCATCCCAGACAGCCCTGCCTGGCCAGAGGCTGCTCCTTAATGGCTCTGCCAAATCCCACGGGAAAGCACTTTGACACAGACCTGCTGGGATAAAACACCTGCTTTATTACAGCAGGAACTTTTGGTTGTGCTTCCTGAGCACGTTCCGAGGGCAGGACGTGGGACCAGCCTTGCTTTTATCCTCTCTACAAACTAAAAAACTGCCATTCCTGTGTTGCTGTAGGGGTATCACACACAGCACAGGATCCCAGATTCCCAGGAGGGTTTGGGTTGGGAGGGACCTTCAAGGTTATCTCATTCCACCCCCTGCCACGGGCAAGGACACCTGCCACTATCCCAGGTTGCTCCAAGCCCCATCCAGCCTTCCCTTGAATCATTTATACGGGTGTTCCTCTTCCTGTGGGAAGTAGAGAAGAGCTTTTTTGGAGTGTAAATTTGTGCAGCAGCAACAATTTGGTGTCCTGTATCCTTCCCTCTCAAGACCCCAGCTCCTTCCATCCTCAGCTTGCTCTCAGAAAGAAAACTCTGTCTGCCCCTGCACAGAGCTAGGATTGGCAGGATACAAGCCTTCTCTACCAAGCTGGTGTTAAAGATAATCATTCATTCCACCATTTTTTCCTTAAAGTGCTCCTGGGCAGAGCAGGTTCAGTTCTCATCACAGCTGAAGAGTTCTCCCCCTTAATTTGGGCCTTGCTGAGCTCTTGCAGATAAAGACACGTATTTTTCTAATTTATCAAACTCAGTGTTAGCCTGAAGAATTAATTGGCTGGAAAAATCTATTATAAAGTTAGCTTTTTTAAAAGAATGCCTTCTGTTTGTAAATGAATGTCTGTGTAAATGGCCCCTGCCAGGGAGGGGGTTGGGGTGCCCAGTGCTATGTCTGCACTTCCAGGTCAGCAGAAATCCCAGAGAAACCTCCTCCAGGGAAGGAGAACGTGTCCAAGGCACTAAGGCTGTCCCGGCCTCATGCAGATCTGCAGAGGCAGACAGAGGAGATGCTGTTCTGTCACTGGCTTTTTCTGAAGACACTTTGCCCCGGGGGGCACTTTGCTCCTTGTTATAGACGAGGATGTTGTAAACAGCCCCGGGATGCAGCAGATTGGTGAGTGGGCTGTCAGGAGGCTGTCACGGAGAGCCCGGGGGGCCAGCAGGCTGTGATGGGGGTTGTGAAATACTCACATCATCAAATCAAAGCCACTCTTCTCCCATCCTTAACATACACTTTGAGAATTTTACCGGCTGTAAATTCATGAAGTGCCATGTTCCGAGAGAGCTCTCTGTGGCTGTGTTTCCCAAAATCCGCTGTGGTGAGGCTGTCCAGGCACCAGCAGGATGTTCCAGCAGGATGGAGCAGTGCCAGCACCCAGAGGCCCCGCGTTCCTCTGGGCTGGCATCAGGGCTGACGTCCCCCCGATGTCACCCCGGTGCCTTTCCCGGGAGCAGGTGCAGGGGAGGCCGAGGTGTCAGCCTGCATTTCCTGCCTCAGCTCCCCCTGTTCGGCTTGACCAGGCACCCATCCTGCTCAACTGCTCTCACTGAACTGATCAAAATAAACTGTCCCTGCTGAACTGATCTCACTGAACTGTCCCTGCTCAACTGATCCCCCCAAACTGTCCCTGCTCAAATGTCCCTGCTGCCCTGCCCTGTGCCAGTGCTGCAGCTCCTCCCTCCCCTGAGCCCCGGGGCCTGCAGTAGGAAATGGTGCCAGGGAGTGACCCTTCTGCACAGGCTGTGATGGGTTTAGGATTCTTGTGTCTCTCAGAGCTGTTTCTTTGTCTGCCCGTGGCCCTGTAGAGCTGATGTGCAGAACAGGTGAACCAGGTGGGCCTTGTTCCCCACTGTGTTGTGTAATTATGGTTTCACACTGCAGGGAAGGGCTGGCCATGAGTTTAGCAGCAGAGCACAGTTCTGCAGGGCACCAGGAGAAGTCATGGGAAGGGGAGTGATCACATCCCTGAGGCTGCCAGAGCTCCAGGAGCGTTTGGACAACGCTCTCAGGGATGCACAGGGTGGGATTGTTGGGGTGCCTGTGCAGGGCCAGGGGCTGGAATGGATGATCCTTGGGGGTGAGTCCAGTTCCAGAGGGGCTATGACTCTGTGGATCTGCAGTACCCAGCCAGGAGCAGGTCTGGGCAGGGAGGGCAGCTGGAGCTGAGCCTGGGGCAGGTGCCATCCCTGCCCCAGCAGTGCCCAATGCCATCCACTGCTCCAGTGTCTGCAGGTCCATTCGGAAAGGACAGAAAATCCATTCCTGCCACGCTGAGTGGAGCTGAATGGCTGCTTTGTCTGCAGTTGTCCCAGAAACCCCTCAAACATGACATTCCTGGTCCAGCTGCCCCTGGAGACCTCTCAGCCCAAGGATTTATGTCCTCAGGGGCGTTCCAGCCCTTCCAGCTGCGGCAGCAGATGGGTGCCTGTGCCCCACCAGGGATTCCAGCCATGAGCCCACTGCCCCTCTAAGGGTTAACTGATCATGACATTTATAGAATCCCCATTTTTGCAAATATACAAGACAAATATTTTCAAGTAGAATCCCAGACTTGTTTGCTTTGAAAGGGACCCCAAAGCCCACCCAGTGCCACCCCTGCCATGGCAGGGACACCTCCCACTGTCCCAGGCTGCTCCCAGCCCCAATGTCCAGCCTGGCCTTGGGCACTGCCAGGGATCCAGGGGCAGCCACAGCTTCTCATTCTTCTCTTACTTTCTTTAGCTGGAAAACAAATTGATGTTATTTATGTTTGGGAACATTAGTGATATTGCCTGGTTTTTTTTAGACAACACAACATGTAGTTATATTTTGTAGCTGTCATAGCATATTTTCCATCACCATAATGATGCTTCTAATAGTTTTCCTTTTAAAAAGCATTCTAATGTGATTTATCAATTACATGAAAAAGGTATGTAAAAGTATCATGTTCATTCAGAAGCATCATGTACCCAGGTGAAACACCTGCAGTCATTAGGGGATGTTACCAGCAATTAACCTAAACCAAATTTCTAAAGGGCAAAGTAGTTTTCAGTGCAGAATCAGGCATTTTTGGAAAAACAATGCAACATTAAAATAGATGTATTTAACCTGTTCTAGTGGGAGCACAAGAACCAAGGCCATGTTGGCACGTGCTGCTTTTTGTGTGGTGAAGGAATCATTAAATATATTAAATTTTAAATATTCATTTCTCATTACACACTGCTTCAAAATCCACTGTGAAAAGAAAATGCTGTGGGCTTCTATGCATGTATACGTGTGTTTGTGTGTAAAAAGAGTAGTATCAAGATTTTATCACAGGTAAATGATTTGTAATGGAAGGAGACAGCTTTTTAAATCCCTTCTATTAAGCCTCGAGGGCCCAGCCCTGTTTTCTGCTGTAGCAGCAGCAGTTTGTAGCGTGCCTGAGTCAGAATCCCCCTGTCTCCGTGGGGGGAGGATGGGCACAGCCTGACTGTGGGGCCAGAGCTGCCAGGCTCTGCTGCCACCATGGGAGGTGATGCCAGGGCCAGAAGCACAGCCCTGCCCTGCCTTGGGTTGTTCATGGCATGAGACTGTAGGAAAGTGAACGGGAATGGTTAAAACTCAGACATGCTGGTTGTTCCCTGGTGGTTGTTCCCTGGCAGTCCCCACCTGGCTGAGCAGTGCTGGGAGTGAGGGGCACCAGCTCCGGTGATGCCCAGCATCACCCACCCAGCTCCAGCCTCCTCAGCCTCCCCAGCCCAGCTCCAGCATCACCCACCCAGCTCCAGCCTCCCCAGCCTCCCCAGCCCAGCTCCAGCATCACCCACCCAGCTCCAGCATCCCCAGCCCAGCTCCAGCATCCCCAGCCCAGTTCCAGCATCACCCACCCAGCTCCAGCATCCCCAGCCCAGCTCCAGCCTCCCCAGCCCAGCTCCAGCATCACCCACCCAGCTCCAGCCTTCTCAGCCCAGCTCCAGCATCCCCAGCCCAGCTCCAGCATCCCCCCAGGCTCCTGGGGCTGCTGAAAAGCTTCAGGGGGCGCGGCAACAGCATTTTGGATTCCAGTCTATGAATATTAATGAAGTGAAATGCTTTTATGCTCGTGGGTAGTTGCTCTGCCACTGTGTGCTCCACAGTGTTTGTCAGCATAAATGGATACGGTCAGGAACGTTCCTTCCACTGGTAAATTGGACTGGTTTAAGACAGGAAAACCCCAGAATTTTCCAAGTCAGTACAGACAGCAACAAAATACTCCACGGATATGTTCACTGGGATGTCCTGTGAAACAGTGCTCTTAATTCTTCAATTAAAAATGGAGAATTTAGTAACAAACTAAGTGGATAGTGAGGGGCTGCCGATTGCTGAGGTTCTCAGGGCGGGTAGCTCATCTTCCAGCCACAAAAACCGTGTGACTATGGCCTGAAATGCAATCAAGAATCTGAATTTTTGCAGAGAATTATTTGCACTCTGTAGAGATTTGCCTGAGTGTCTTCACCCCCTCATCCTGCTCACAAAGGCAGGTGTTAAAAAACCAGCATCTTAAAATAGAAGGTGCACTTTGTCCAGGCTGGGGGTGCAGGTGAGATTTGTGTAAGTACAGAAGGATCCATAACTAGTGTTACCCCGATCTTTGGCTGCTTCATTGCAGCCAGCAGAGTTTCCTCTTTCTCACCAGAAAAAAAAGGGGAAAAGAAAAAAGAGCTTCCTCTTCCTCCCCAGGGACCTGCCCCATCTTCTCCCCTGACAGCAAATGTTCACCTTTCTGTGGAACCTAGTGGAGCAAAATGGCCACTATTTTAAATGGTTAAATAACTCCCCTCTATATTTTATTCTGTTCATGATTTCTCATATTCCTGTTCTCTGGGCCCCCTTCTCTGCCCTGCAGGGTTTTTTTGCATTTTTATTCAATGCAAATACATTTATGTGCACAAGAGGGGTTGAATATGCCATAAATGCCCTCGTGTGCATCCAGTGGGAGAGGAAGGGGAGAAGACAAGGAAGCCACATGTGGCCCATTGTTCTTTACATGGACATGAAATTCCACCTGTTTGTTCTCAACGTGGGGCACAAGTGGGAAGATGAGAGATTCTGCATTCCCATGTCCAAGGGGCTAGTGGGTCCCAGGTGAGAGTGGGATCCATCCCCCAAGGCCACAGTGTTTGTGCAAGGGCTCTCTGATCCACTCTTTCCCACTGCATGGATCTCAGGGGCTGATTCATTGTCCCACAGACAGCTCACAGGTGGCAGCAGGATCCCAGGGTGTGTCCCAAGCTGGATTCCAGGCTGGATTCAATTTTAGCAGGTGATGAAGAACCTCAGGCTCATCCTGGCAGATTCTTCTTCAGGAGAGAGGGGTGAGCTGCCCTAGAACCACCTCCAGCATCGCTTCACCTGCTTGGTAACTGCTTGAGGGGCTCAGTGAGGCATTAACTTGGCCAGTCCAAGTATTTCCTACTGGTTTTGGTGCCTCTTCCCTACTCCCCAAACATATCCCAGCCTTTCCCAGCAGCTCAGGATGCTGTCGGGTGCCTCCCTCAGCCATATGGTCCCTTGTGATATATATAACATATAAACATTTATACACATAAATAAATACATACATAAAGATAAATATATAAACATAAAACTCCTTCCCCTGCAGCCTTGGCAAGAGGCTGTGCTGATGAAGGTGATCATTCTTCATCAGGAACTGTAGTGCCAGGACAAGAAGTAATGGGTTCAAACTGAAACAGGGGAAATTTAGTGTAGAGATATGGAAGAAACTCTTCCCTGGGAGGGTGGGCAGGCCCTGGCACAGGGTGCCCAGAGCAGCTGGGGCTGCCCCTGGATCCCTGGCAGTGCCCAAGACCAGGCTGGACATTGGGGCTGGGCGCAGCCTGGGACAGTGGGAGGTGTCCCTGCCATGGCAGGGGTCGCACTGGGTGGGCTTTGGGGTCAAAGCTTCCCACCCAAACCATCCCAGGATTTTGTGATTCCTTTCTCACAGGAAAATTGAGCCATAGTCTTTGAGGAATTGCATTCCTTTATTGTTCTATTCAGCAAAGCTGCTGTTTTCCACAAGCCGTGAATGCTCAGATGCACAAATATTAGTGCTCCATCCATGTCCATTTTTGAAATGCTTTTGTCCCATTTTTACATCTTTCTGGAGCAATGTCCTGTGTTTGGCAGGAGGCGGCGGGGTGGGGGAGCGGTGGCTGCGCCTGTCGCCGAGGCCCCGCAGCCGCGCACCGCCCCGGGCAGCGCTGAGCCCCGGGCAGCGGCAGCGAGCGCCGTGTGACAGGCAGGGGAGTAAAGCAAAGCGGCATCTGCACAGTCCCGCGTCGTCTGCTCTCCGTTTCTTTTCTGCCATTTACTTCTCGGTCTCTTTCCAGGAACTGCTTCTGAAATTCTTGGGGTGGTGTTGTCCACCTGTGAGCAGCATCCCCTGTCTCAGGGCCTCAGGGGGGACAAAAGAGCCGCCGGACCTGCAGGATCTGGCAGGGGGTTGGAACGAGATGAGGTTTGAGGTCCCTTCCAGCCCAAACCAGTCTGGGATTCTCTGCCCTGCTGGCCAGGCGGGCTGGGAAGAGTTAATCCTTTCCCTGCACAATGCAGGGGCTGCGCTGGTGAGGGGATTCAGCTGCTGCTGAGGTCTGGGGGTGAAGAGACGTGGAACAGAGGATGGAGAAGGGACAGGGAATGGAGGATTTTCTCCTTCTCAGCATTGCTGAATTGTTCTGCTTCCCGGGTGTGTGCCTCGGGAATTCCCCTCCCGACCGGCGCTGGTCTGGTGGCCGAGTGCGAAATGAGAACGCGGACACAAGTCCGAGGAGGGTGCACGGGAAGGGCCGGGGCACTGCAGCAGCCCCCTCCCGCCTGCGGGCACCGCATCCTTCGTGCCGCCTCTCCTCCCTGAGGAGGTGGAATTTGGCTCCGTGGTTATTAACTCATCCTCCCAGAGTTTGTCAGATGAGGCAGATTGCAAATTCATCATTCATCACTATCATCACCATATTCCGAGTGTTACCCAAAACTGTTAGGGGAGTATTGCTTAAGGAAAATGAATGATTTGATGTATGGCACAGCCTAGAGAAAACAGTACATTTAAGATTTAATAAATCATCTCTTTTTTTCAGGGAAAACAGTAACTGGCTAAGCCTACTGCAACTTAGACTTAATGGAGAGCTGCTTAACACAACCCAGCACAGCCTATGGAATGGAAATGCTGTAGATTTGGGGATTAAAAATCCTGCGTAGAGGAGATGACCACAGCTGTAGTTAAACCTTGTGTTTATTTTATTCTGTAGGTACCTGCACCGCTGGAGTTTATAAAGCTACGAAGAAAACCCCTTGACACTGAAATTCTACAGCCTCTTCCTGCACTTGTGCATCAACCATGTTTTAACCCAGCACAGGGAGCTCAGCTGCAGAAACAGAAGGAAGTGAGTTGGTCAGAGAAGTGGGATATTTGTACTGGAGGGATGCGACGTTTTAAGGCCAAGGTTGTGGATTTTAATAGCGTAAGATTATACCATGGAATTGATTCAACAAGCTCCAGTTCTACCAGATACCAATAGGAGTGCTGGGATTCTGGGATGAGCTGTGTTTTTGCTTCTGCATTTCACGCCTAAAGTAGGTCCATTTTGAGTTCTACTGAAATACTTCATGTCTTAAAATAATGTATTTGCTGGAAGCCCTGGAGGTGGTGGCTGAGGTGACAAAGAGCACGTTAGGAAGTGTCTTGAGTCCATCTCATGGCTCTTCATTCAGGACGTGCTCTTCCCTGGTGTGTTTGTGTCTCAAATACCGGTTTGTTTTCTGATTAACTTCCTTAATCATGGGGGTTTTAAGTACAAAGCCAACTGTACAGGACAGGTCTGTGTGTAAATAAGGGATTGTGCTTATCTATATGTCACTATAAATATGTAAGAAGTTTTGTACATAGGAAAGAAAAAATGGCTCAGAGAATGTTTTCAGAACTGTTTAAATGCACGGACAGGAGGTTGCCATCCATGTGCCCTCTCACTCTCCGGGAAGGGAACCCGCTGGCTCGGCTCGCTGCCCGCATCCCGCCGGGATCTGTGAGAGGTTTGTTCCCGGCCGGGGCCGCCCTCGCCGGTGAGCTGAGCTGTGTCGGGTCTCGGCTGCTGCTTCCTCACTCTGGCTCCTGTGCAACTCTTACAAACACAGTCTCCGAGCCCCGGGACCGCGGTGGGCAGTGCTCCGATCTGGGGCGTTCCTGCAGACCCTCCGTGCCCGGTGCGGGGGTGCAGCAGCAGGAGGAGGGCGTGCCACGGGTCACCCCTCACCCCAAACCCGCGGGGACTTCTTGTTCAAGCTGCTGGAGGATGTGGCTGTTATTTCCAGTATTCTGCTCTATAATATCTGTAGCCTTCAGTGATTCCTTGAGTGCCTTACGTGGCGTGTGGACAGAATTCCTGACCAGGAAGAGAAAATGCCCCTGGACCGACGCCGGCTCCTTCGCACCCCTGTGCCCTTCGCCGGCAGCGTTGGTGTGCACAGGAAGAGATTTAGCTTCGACTCAGGAAATCGCCGTGTGAATATGTGTATTAAACCCTGTATGATGTGCTGTACAGTTTATAAAAAGGGACTATTGTAAACTTATGCAAAACGTAACGCAGAGAAAATGGAGGTTTTTGGTCCACTGGCTGGCGTGCCGTGACCCGTGTCCTCTAATCCTACTCCAGAATCATATCCAAAATACAGAACGTTGGGTTCAGTGCTGCGACAGCAACCGACAGCCTGAAACCAGGGGCTGGAATGATCGATTAGAGAATTTTACAGATATTTTTGTATTGTGATTCCTATGATATATATCGAGAGACTTTCTATTCCTTTGTAAAATACATAAATTATTGTCAACTTTTAATTAAAAAGATCTGTTTTAAACCTTCAAATTAGATGAATTGGTTTGGGGTTGAGGGGATGGGGAAACTGGACATCAGCCACCCTGGGGGACCAGGAGACGCCCGGGAGGTCTGGGAGGGGGGAGTTCACCCGATCCCCGGGGCAGCCAACCCCGCACTGTCTCTGCCATCACAGACGCTGGGAGATGTCACCTCCCGGTCGTACGTGGGGACGGGCACGGGTGGATGGGCACCGGGAGGGGCGGGGGGTCCTTGGGCGGCTCTTAACGCGGCGCTGGGCTCCCGTCCCCAGGGCGAGCGGCTGCGGGAGCGCAGCGGCAGCGGGGGAGCGCAGGGGGTCCCGGGCCCATGTCGGGGCGGCAGGAGGAGGCTCTGCCCGCCTGCTTCGCGGGGCTGGGAGCGGGCAGCCCGCGGCCGCGGCAGAAGCGCGGCGGGATGTTCTGCAGCGTGGAGGATGCTTTCGACAACAAGACGCTGAACTTCGCCTCGCTCGCTGCCTCCGGAACAGGGACACCCGTCGGGGGGCACCGCCGGGACACCCACCCGGGACCAAGCCCCGACCTCGACCTTGGCCCCGACCCCGGCCCGGGCCCCGACCTCGCCGCGGCCGCGCCGCCCTCGAGAGTCACCGCTCCGGCTGCGCTGCCCGACGGCTGCCGGCAGGTAACGGGACTGCGCCGGGACAGCCCCGGGGGCGCCTCTGGGAGCCGGCCTGGCCGAGACCGCGCCGGGAGGCTGAGCGGGCACCCGTCCGTCTGTCCTCCTCTTCCCTTCCCATCCCGTCCGGTCCCGTCCGGTCCCGCCGGCCAGCGGAGCCCCGCACTGGGACCATCCCTGCGGAGCAGGTGTGAGCAGGGCACGGTCGGAGGGTGCCGAGCGGCCGCTTTTCTCTCGGGGGACACGACTGTCACCAGCCCCGCCCGCCGGGCCCCGCTCGGCTCCCGCCGGACCGTCTCTGTCCGCGGCCCCGGGCGCGCGGCGG
>VXAC01000786.1:59106-141842 GCA_013399225.1 Rhipidura dahli | reverse complement strand
GGCCGCGGGGCTGCCCCGTGCCCCGGCTCCCTGAGCCGCCGGGGCGGGAGATGTGCTTCGGGAGCGCTTCTACCGTGGGGTGGGCTTGGGAGTGTGAGAGCATCTCGCAGCCGTGTTCTGCTCCCCTCCTCAGCCCGGGGGTCCCCGCCCGCACTCCCCGGTTCCCCCGCGGCTCCCCCGGCGCTGCCTCCCCCTCCAGAGCTCCCCGGCCGGGCTGCGTGGGAGGGGATTCCCTCCTCCCGGCGCCAGCGCTTCCCAGCAGGAGTCGGGAAAAATCCCTCGATTGCGATGCCTTGTGTTTTGTTTTCTCTCCTTCTGCTGGCTCGTGGCAGAACTCCTTTGGGAAAATCCCGGTGGGTGCGGGAGCCTGGGACCAGCCGCGTTCCTGGGCTGCGGAAGCGGATCCTGGGTGTGGGGGGCTGGAGCTGGGCTGGGGCGAGGATGAGGGTGAGGACGGAGTGAGGATGAGGATGAGGATGAGGATGAGGATGAGGATGAGGATGCGGTAAGGATGGGGATGGGGTGAAGATGAGGGTGAGGACGAGTGAGGATGAGGATGAGGATGAGGATGAGGATGAGGATGAGGATGAGGATGAGGATGAGGATGAGGATGAGGATGAGGATGAGGATGAGGATGAGGATGAGGATGCGGTAAGGATGGGGATGGGGTGAAGATGGGCCCCACAAGAGGAGGGGCCGTCAGGCTCTCTCATGGGGCAGCAACACTGAGGCTTCCTTTGATTGATGTTATGGGACGAGGGAAAACAACAAAGACCCGACAAATCCTTGACAGTAAAAAAAAACCAAGAATGCAGTTCTTTAATTTTCCTTTTATATGCCAGCCATGCTCTTTTAAACAATCCCCAAAGTGTTTCTAGGCACTTTTGCCACAGGACCCGGTGCTTTGTGGTGCAGCATCTCCAGGCTGTGCTGCCACGTGCTCGGGCGTCCCTCGGCTGGTTTTGTGCCCAGACCGTGCTCTTTGTGTTGCCCACTTCAGCACTGGAAATAATTTTTCAAGCAACACCAGGGAACGGGAAAGGAATCCTCTAAAAATAGGCTGCAGCTCCACATAGACATCAGTGCTGCTGCTTCCGAAATTTTATAGATAAAGATTCTGGGTAAAGATTCTGCAAATCTGAAAACTGCCTGTGTCTGGCTTTGAAGTGAGGCAAGTCCTCGAGGCTTTATCTGTCTCTGACGAGGCAGATAATGAATGGCAATAAATTACCAGGTTAATGAGATGCACTGAGCAGTCTGGTAGCCGGAGCCGAGGGAGGAGGGAGGAACCCGGCTCAGCCCTCGGAGCTGGGGGTACCCAGGGCTGCCAGGCTCAGCGGTGCCCCCCGGCTCCTGCCACCCTTCAGAGACCTGTGCTCCTCCAAGTGACAATTTCACATGGCTGCCCTTGCAAATGCAGTTGTAGGATAGTCTGGGTAGTCACTGAACTTGAGTGATTGGAGGGAAAATATTAATCCCAGATGTAAATAAAGCTCGAAATGAGTAGAGTGGAATCTAAACAAAAGAATCTTTAAAAAGCTGTGGTTTTTTTCCCCATTAGAGTGACCAGCTTCTAATCAAAGGAGGAAAAATTGTCAACAATGATCAGTCATTTTATGCAGACGTTTATGTAGAGGATGGTTTAATAAAGTAAGTAAAAATTTTTATTTGCCAATGTAATTTCTTAGAATGATACAGTGCCTTGGCATTTGAACAAGATCACTTCCCATCATTTATTTTTGGAAATTGTTTTTAGAGTAGCATTGAGAAAGGGCTACATTGCTGTAGTTCTGCAGCTGGAAAGACTTGCAAAGCCCTGGCAGTGCGGGGAGGAGCAACGAGGTTGTTTTGGCATCCTCACTTCAAAGCTGTTTCCAGTTAAGAGGAGATGTTGATTTCCTTTCCAGACAGATCGGAGAAAGCCTGATAGTTCCTGGTGGCACGAGGACCATCGATGCCTACGGGCAGCTGGTGATGCCGGGGGGCATCGACGTCCACACGCGGCTGCAGGCGCCCGTCATGGGCATGAGCTCGGCCGACGGCTTCTTCCAAGGCACCAAGGCAGCGCTGGCAGGAGGCACCACCATGATCAGTAAGAGGGAGCACATTCCAACAGGTTTTACGTTTCATAGCAAAACACACCAGGCCCTGAGTCACTGCAGGGGTATTTATTTACCTTCATAGCACAGAAATGTCCATTTCTCTGGGAGAAATCGAAGCATCACAAGGCCAATGGAAGGTGTTGTGTACCGTGCAGAACCTCCTTCCCTTGCTGCAAACTGATGTTAAAAATACACATGTATATTAAAAATACGTGTCTGCTCCTGCCTCACCTCATCAGAGAGCGAAACAGAAGAACATTTTAAAAACCTTTCAATATGTTTTTAACAGCTTGGCAAGTGTGGGGGTATTTTGAGTTTCTCTGCTTTAAGTACAGGCTCTGTTTTTGTGTTAATGTAAAATAATTTTGCCCTGTTTTGTTCCTATTCTGTTTCCAAGAACCACTGTAGTATGTGGCTGCAGGACCAGTCTCAAGAGTGCTGGCACAGCTCCCTGCCAAGCCCACAGCCAGTGCAGGGAATGGGAGCAGAGCTGAGGGAGGTGACAGGCAGTGGGTGCTTCCCATGGGAAATGCCCCAGTGCAGAAGTGTGAGGTTTATGACCAGCCACTCACGGTGCTGTGCTGTCTGAAAACAACATGAACAAGCCATAACTTGGGGTTTGCTTGTTCCATTTGTATCACTGTGTCTGGGAGATTCCTTACCCACTGTCTCTAAGCAGCGCTACACGATGAGCCGGCACTGCAGTGTCCATTC
Source organism: Rhipidura dahli (assembly GCA_013399225.1). Classification (NCBI taxonomy): domain Eukaryota; kingdom Metazoa; phylum Chordata; class Aves; order Passeriformes; family Rhipiduridae; genus Rhipidura; species Rhipidura dahli. The sequence continues at coordinate 139,026 of VXAC01000786.1, read as the reverse complement.
CCCCAGCACCAGCAGCAGCAGGTCTCTGGCAGGGCACTGCAGTGTCCATTCCCCCAGCAGGTCTCTGGCAGGGCACTGCAGTGTCCATTCCCCAGCAGCAGCAGGTCTCTGGCAGGGGCTCGGTGCCCAGCCCTGCCCTGTCCATCCCTCACGCCGTGCCTTGTGGCGGTGTCTCCGCAGTTGACCACGTGTGCCCGGACGCGGGGAGCAGCCTCCTGGCCGCCTACGAGCAGTGGCGTGGCCACGCTGATGGCCAGGCCTGCTGTGACTACGGCCTGAGCGTGGACATCCCGCGCTGGCACGAGAGCCTGAGGGAGGAGCTGGAGGCCCTGGTCAAGGACAAGGGTAAGGGCAGAGGGAGCCCCGGCGGGTGGGGTGGTGGCACTGCTGTCCCCAGCACCCAGCGCTGCAGCGCTCCCTCCTCTGGGCTGGGACCTGCCCATCCTTGGCTGTCCTGGAGAGAGCTGGGGATGGGGACATTGGCACCAGGCTCCTGCTGTAACACTGGGGTCTGTGCCCTCGCCTTTGGCAGCCTGGTCGTGGAAAGGGATTTTGGAAACTAAAGGAGTAGGGTTGCCCACCCTGACATGAGCTGCCGGATATACAAAGCAACATTTAAATAAAAACCTCCAAGACAGGGCTTACAGAAGAAAACTCAGCTTGAAGCATTCCCTAGAGATTGCGTTGTGCCTGTAACTCCTGTGCATCCCGAGGTATCTGCGGGATGTGGCTGGCTGGAAAGTAGGAAAGTAGACCAGCTTCATGCATTCATTAATATCTATTGCCATATTTGGAACTACATTTTCCTTCAGATATGCTAATGCAGAGCTAAATGTCTTCAGTGTAATTTGCAGTCTTGCAAGCAAGGGTTTAATTGGCCAATTACCATAGAAATTTGCAGTGAATTTCCTATTAAAATGCAGAGTGGCTGAAGTAATGGAGATGTTCTTGGAACACGTATGAAATACAGCTGTAGTTTGATCAGAGTTTGGTATTGCTTATTGCCTCTATCTACATAAAATACAGCAGCAATTCACAGAATCAGACTGGTTTGGATTGGAAAGGACCTCATCCCATCCCACCCCTGCCATGGCAGGGACACCTCCCACTGTCCCAGGCTGCTCCCAGCCCCAGTGTCCAGCCTGGCCTTGGGCACTGCCAGGGATCCAGGGGCAGCCCCAGCTGCTCTGGGCACCCTGTGCCAGGGCCTGCCCACCCTCCCAGGGAACAATTCCTGCCCAAGATCCCATCGAGCCCTGCCCTCTGGCACTGGGAAGCCATTCCCTGTGTCCTGACCCTTTAGGCACTTGTCCAAATTTGAGGATAAACCATAGACTGAAGGCACCACTGGAGGAAAACCAGCCTGGGAGTGAGGCAGCTGAGTGTGCATTTGGAGCCAGTCACAGAGGTCACCTAAGCCCAGACATGGACCACAGGCATTTCTTTTTTTGGTTCAGGTGCACCAAAACATAGGGGTTTATTGTTTTTCACAACTCCCAAGGTTGTGGGGACCTTTCTGACATCATCCCTTATCTTTCCTTTGCTTCCAGTCTAACCCTCACCAGCACAGCTCCCCGGTTCACCCACCCCTGCCCAGCCACACCAGGGCAGTGAGTTCTCAGAGGGACAGAGCCACACATGTCATTTTCTTTTTTCAAGGTGTGAACTCCTTCCTGGTGTTCATGGCTTATAAGGACAAGCTGCAGTGCACTGATGGCCAGGTAGGACACCAGCGTGCAGGGGAAGCCCCAGGCTCACCCTGAGGTGGGGCTGACGCCGGGGACCCGCTGTGTCTTGGCAGATGTATGAGATCTTCTGCATCCTGCGGGACCTGGGGGCCATCGCCCAAGTGCACGCCGAGAACGGGGACATCATCGAGGAGGTGCTGTGTCCACTGAAACCCACGGGTGACCAGGGCCCTGGGGGAGGAGAATTCCTGCCCCTGCCCCTGCCCCTGCAGGGGGAACTGGTGTCCCAACGCCTTGGAGGGAGGGGGCTCATGGGACCCTGTGTAGCAGTGTGTGCTGGCAGAGGAAGGTGCAGGAGGATCAGGGTGTCCTGTGCGATCATCAGGGTCCTCATGGATCTTCTCAAAAAGCACTTTGGGGGTTCCTAAGGGATGACCTACTGCCTTAAGTGATGCTTTATCCCATTATCTGTCTTGTGTAGGAGTCCGGAGTACTTGAGAAAATCAGGAGGTTTGAGGCTTTTGCAGTAATATCCATGACATTGGCAGTGTTTAACTCCACCATCACCACTCAGAAATTCGTTGGTGTCACAGCCTCTGCTCAGGGGCCTTATTTTTCCTTTTTACTCATAGAAAAGACAGTCTTGGCTCCAGCCTCAGTGAGGAGCACAAGGTGGAGTTGGACCGGCAGTTCCTTTGGCTCACGGTCACGCCAGTGCTCAGTCTGGTGTGGGAGGAAGGCTAAACTGAAAGCCAGAGCCAATCCTTCAAATGGGTTTATTTGAACAAACAGGATAGAGGCTAATTCCCACCTCCTGGGATTTTATCTGGAAACCTGTTCCTCAGCTGGCTGTGGAGCATAACGTGACCCCAGGCAGCTCGTAGCTGCAGCAGTGTTTCTGTAAGCTGCCAGCGTGGTGACACTTGAGCTCTGGGAACAAACTTGGAGGAGGTCTGTGACAAGAATACAGACAAATAAGCATCCGCTAAGAGCAGGGTCCTTTAAAGGATCCTGTGGGATCTGCTCCGTGGTGCTGGGGAACATCCTTGCATTAGTGCCAGCTGACTGGGAGGTTATGTGATACGGAGCAGCACAGAGGGGACAAGGTGAGGTGTGTGCTGGACATCTGTGTTCAGGTGCCACGTGAGTGACCTTGGACATCCCAGAGCTCATCTCAGCATCTGTCACCACGGGTTCACTTTCCTCTGTGCCACATGGTGAAGTGCAAAGGGACAGGAATGTTTGGGAGAGGTGGCAGTTGTTGCACCCCAGTGACAGTCTCACATCCTTGTGCCCGTCCCTGCCTCCTCCTGGGGCTCCTGAGCAGCTCCAGCTGCCAGGGGAGTGAGTGCCCTCCCCCAGAACCGTGGGTTTGAGGGCTGGGAAGGTCCAGAGGGGCTGTTGGGACACAGCAGCTCCCACCCAGGAGCATTTCTGCAGCACAGGACAGGTCTCTGGGAAGTGGCCCCACGGTGAGGGGGGTTTCAGGGACTCGTGGCACTGCTGGGGTGGGTTCACAAATTGTCCCCAGCCCTCGGGTGGCTCTGGACAAAGAGTGCTGTGTCCCTGCAAGGCTCCAGGCAGGCTGTGCCTGTCACTGACTGCTCTCTCCTTCCTCCTTGCCCACCCAGGAGCAGAAGAGGCTGCTGGAGCTGGGGATTACGGGGCCGGAGGGGCACGTCCTCAGCCGCCCCGAGGAGGTAACGCCGCCAGCCCTCGCGCCGAGCTCCGCGCCGCGCAGAGGGGCTGGGACACCCGTGCCCTGTTCTTGTGCCCGCAGGTGGAGGCAGAGGCCGTGTTCCGGGCCATCACCATCGCCAGGCAGGCCAACTGCCCCCTCTACGTCACCAAGGTCATGAGCAGGGGCGCCGCAGACGTCCTGGCTCAGGCAAAGAGGAAAGGTAACGCACACGGACAGTAACCGAGCCTCTAAATCCAGCCGGGATTCTCATTCTCACGGTGAGGTCTGAGAAGTCCTTATCTTCTGAGCTCCCACACTCTCAGGACACTGAGGCTCGTGCTGGTTTCCATGGCAGGGGTGCTGCAGCTAATTGCTTGGGGCTGGGGAGATGGGAGGGGATGTGCTGGAAACTGTGACTCCTGCAGCTCAGCAGACACAGCTGAGAAACGGGGAACAATCCACTCGTGATCCATGCGTGAACTGAATGAAAAACAGATGTGGAGCAAGCTCCAAATTCTGGCTGGGGGTGGAGTGGGAAGGGCTGGGATCAATCCTGTGGGGAGCAGAGTGAAAGGGGGAGCACAGTCACTGCTCCCTCCAGCCTGGGGGCTGCCAGACAGACGCAGGCTTGGTTTAAAGGAAGGCATGGTGGCCTGTAGGAATGTGTGCCTGGTGTAAGGAGATAACAGACAGATCCAGAACTTGCTTTGACAGTATCTCCCACTCATCTGAGATAATCTAAAGGATTAAGGAGAATCTGAAGGGCTGGGAATGCTGAACGAAGCGAGAGTGTCGCGTGTGGTGCCGTGTCTGTCCGTGCCTCACTGCCGGCTCGCTCTGCAGGCACCGTGGTGTACGGGGAGCCCATCACCGCCAGCCTGGGCACCGACGGCTCCCACTACTGGAGCAAGAACTGGGCCAAAGCCGCAGCCTTCGTCACGTCCCCCCCCATCAGCCCCGACCCCAGCACGCCGGATCACCTCAGCACGCTGCTGTCCAGGTGGGTCCCTGTCACACAGGCACTGAGCACCCCTTCCTCTCTGCGTCCCACCCACACCCACCCGCTGCCCTTCACAGCACCGACACGGCCCGTGGGGCCCCAAGCCCATCAGCCACTGGTGCCCCCTTGGTCTGCTCAGCAAGGGGGGCTTTGCTGGCTTGGGGGTGCCGTCAGTGTCCCCCTCCCTGACCCCTGCCCTGTTCTTCCCCAGTGGGGACCTGCAGGTCACCGGCAGCGCCCACTGCACCTTCACCACCGCGCAGAAGGCCGTGGGCAAGGACAACTTCACCCTCATCCCCGAGGGCACCAATGGCATCGAGGAGCGGATGTCCATGGTCTGGGAGAAGTGTGTGGTAGGTGCTGCAGTGCTGCAGCAGGATGGGAGCTGTGAGTTGTGCACACGTGAGCTGTGCACACGTGAGCCGTGCCTGAGCTCGAGGCTGTCACAGCCTCGTTAATTCAGACAAGCCAGTGAGGTGACACTGTCTAGACACTGCTGCAGCTTCACAGAGCTGCTAACGAGAGACTGAGACACACAAATGCCTTCCCAGTGTCTTCAAAGGCTGCTAGGTAGGGACCACCCTCCCCTCTCCCTCCCAGTCACCAGAGAGTCTCTCCAGCACTTTTTCCCAAAGGTGATGAGGTGTCCCCATCCTCTCGTGCTCACCAGAGGCCTGGGAGGTGGATGGGGAGAGGGTGTCTCTCCCGTGGGACATGGCCATGCTCCCCACTGCCTGCTCACCCCAGGCCCCACCAGTGGGGACAGGTCTCTGTGTCACCTCAGTGTCTGCCAGGCAGCAGGGCTCTGATCTGAGGGTGGGGTCAGTCTGTGTCCTGGCACCCCAGTGCACACTGCCCTGTTGGCAATATCTCTGAGGGGCTCTGTCTTCCATCCCACAGAGCAGATGTCCCTGTGCAGACTGCAGAAGCTTGGGAGCCAAGCCACCCTGAAACCTCTTAGGTGGGCTTTGTTCAAAGGGAAATAAAATTTTTCTTAAGATAACAAATGAAGATGATAAATAGCACTGGTTAGGTTCACTTCCAGTCTTTCTTCACTGAGCTTGACCCTCTTCATTGACCCTGACATGCCTGTACAGGAGTTGGAGCCAACCAGTGAAGGTCTTGTTTATTGAGACTTCAAGCTTTGGAGTCCAAGGAAAATAAAACCTGTCTCTCATATCCTTTAGCCCACAGGGATAAGGCTCAGGCCCCCATCCCTGTTCCCCTGTACCTCAGCCCTGTGTCAGTGCAGACCCTCACCCACACAGGGTGGGCACAGGGTGTGTCTGGCAGCTCCTCCCCCTGGGACGGCACAGGGCTGGCCGCAGGGAGGGACTGTGCCCATCGGTGATGCTCCCTCCCCTCTCCTGCCCAGGTCCCTGGGAAGATGGATGAGAACGATTTCGTGGCGGTGACCAGCACCAACGCTGCCAAGATCTTCAACTGCTACCCCAGGAAGGGGCGCGTGGCTGTGGGCGCCGATGCAGACCTGGTGGTGTGGAACCCCAAGGCTACGAAAATCATCTCAGCAAAAACCCACAATTTGGTAAAATATTTTAAAAATCATTTTCTGGAGCTGGTTTTAGAATCAGAAGAGATCTGGAAAGCAATGCATGTCCTTATCAAGATCAAATCATTCAGAAGGGGAGGAGTTGTCTGTGGGGGTAAAGTAATGAAGGACCTTGCATTTGCTTTTAAAAATACAAGGAAAATACCCTTTTGTTGCTGTAAAGGGTGGGATTGGTACTGAATGACCACCCCAAAACTGTCAGCATCTGGTATGGAAATCTTAAGGTCAGTGTATTTGCTGTGGACTAGAAAAATACAGGTGCTGCACTTAAGTATTGAACTATTGCTAAACAGTAATGTGTATTAGTTACAGTTTAATATGTATTAAACTATTTCTATCATTTAATATATAATGATATTAATATAATATATAATTTAAATATTCTATAAAGAATATATTAATAATATAATAAGATAAATGCAATTTAATAAAAGTATTAAACTATAGTAGTATTAAACCCTGTAGTTTAATATGATTGGTTTTAGGGTTTACTTTCTCCATTCCAGTTTGCTTCCCATTGGAATCTTGTTTTCTGAAATGTGAGGGGTTAGTTAGTTCTGACTGATGAGGAGCAGTGCACAAAAATGGGGGGCATTGTTGGCCTCCTCTTAAATCCTACAGGCACTGAATAGCAGGGTTTGCTTTTTCCAGAATGTGGAGTACAACATATTTGAAGGCACCGAGTGCCATGGGGTCCCAACGGTGGTCATAAGTCAGGGAAGAGTTGTCCTTGAAGATGGAAATCTGTGTGTCACCCAGGGCTCAGGTCACTTCATTCCCAGGAAGACATTCCCTGACTTCGTTTATAAAAGGATAAAGGCAAGAAACAGGGTAAGGAGAGTTTTATTTGCCATAATCCCATGTTTTGATCTCAATCTCTCTGCTTTAGTGTATTGGGGCTGCTGTGATGGCAAACCTGCAACAGCAGCAGGAGTATTGTAAATGCTATTTCTTTATGTGTGTTGTCGTGTAACTGCCTGGCACCTCAATCAAGAATTCTTAGTATTAGAGCTAATAATGACAGTTTTATTAGCCTATTATAATGTTACAAAGCAAAAATATGACTTCTAGCAAAAGGATTTTTTGGTTTGTACTGAAGTGGAGGGAGGGATTCCTCCCCTACCTGTGCTGGAGAAGTTTCTGTTGCTGTGTTCCCTGTGCCTGCTCTGCAGCCATTGGAGGGTGAGGGGTGGACATCCCATAGGTACTGGAAATACAGCAAAATAAATCCTCCTGTGTGCTGGCACAGCTTTTTAAATAGACACAAAGACATGCAAACATGTAGAGAGCTTCTTAACAGCTCTGTCCTCCTTCCCTTTTCCCTGTGCTATTGCAGACCCCATAACTCTGCATCCCACACAAAGGCACAGCAGGAATCAGTAACCCCAGTTAACTGCAGAGGCAGGAGCCCCGGCTCTGGTGTGCCTCAGGGTGTCTGGAGGGCAGGATGGGGATGTGCCAGCTCCCTGCAGGGTGGGGATGGGACTCAGAGAAGCTGTAGATGCCCCATCCTGGTGGTGTCCAAGGCCAGGCTGAAAGTCCTTTTAAGACCATCAGTTCCAACCATTCTCCCAGCACTGCCCAGGCCACCATTGCCCCATGTCCCCAGGTGCCACATCCACAGGGCTTTGAGATCCCTCCAGGAATGGGGACTCACCCCTGCCCTGGGCAGCTGTGCCAGGGCTGGGCAGCCCTTTCTGTGAAGAAATGTTCCCTGTAGCCAGCCCGAATGTCCCCTGGCACAGCTGGAGGCCATTCCCCATGGCCCTGTGGCCCGTGCCTGACCCTCTGCTCCCCGCAGCTGGCCGAGGTGCACGGCGTGCCCCGGGGGATGTACGACGGGCCGGTCCACGAGGTGCCGGCGAGCGTCAAGGCTGTGGCGCCCAGCGCGGCTCCGCGCATCGCGCCCGGCGCCGGCAAAGCCGCGGCCCCGCCCGTGCGCAACCTGCACCAGTCGGGCTTCAGCCTGTCCGGTACGTGGGGCCGGGACGGGGGCGGGCCTGGGACCGGTGAGGCTGAGCAATGGAAACTTCGTTTTGGCTCAGGAATAAAGCGATTTGTCCCGTGGCAGCAGCCAAAGGACCAAGTGCAACACGGAAAGCTCTGGAATATTCTACAGTATTTATGTCAGCGCACAAAGCCTGGCGGGGGCTCTGTTTCCAAGAGCCAGGGCAGGCAGTGATTCAGCATCATTCATTCTGCAGAAACCTGCCCAGCAGCTGTCAGGAGCTTGGAAAGCCAATGCTCTGCCCTAAAATGACTTCCATAATGGCTTTTTAGCTGCTGGATCAGATGGGTCCCATATTATTTGATAAATGCTACAAGGCCCCACATTTTATTATATACAAAATTTATTTCTAGGAAAGCCATTTATAACATTTTCCAGAAAGAAGCAATGAAAAATGAAGTTCAGGCAAATACAGCCATTCCAAAGTGGGCTGTGCTAGCAGAGTGTCCAAAATGACGTATAATGAAATTATTAGTATTTCCCCCTGAGGAATTGTTTTATGGTTGGAGCGTTTAAAGCAGTGGAACTGCCCTGCTCTCTGCTCTCCCCCAGGGTCGCAGGCAGACGACCACATTGCCCGGCGCACGGCACAGAAGATCATGGCCCCGCCGGGCGGGAGGTCCAACATCACCTCGCTGTCCTGACGCTGTCCCCGCCCGCCGCTCGCCGCCGGCTCCTGCCGGGAAGGGGCCGGTGGCCGCTCTCCGCGCAGGAGGACAGCGAGCGAGCGCTCCTCAGCTGCGCCAGCCCTTCTCTCGTAGGTAGAAAGTAGAGTGATCCCTGAGGTAGCGCTCCCAGCTTGGATTCTCCGTCGGTACTCCTCCACTAGCTGCTCGGAAAGCCCTTCCCCGTGCATGCGGCACTGCGATGTACCCAGGGCTGCGGGGTCAGCCGGGCCGGCTGGGGGCCGGGGCGGGAATGAAGGCACATCCAGGCTGGATCACGCTCGTCTCCAGCAGCACCCACTGCCCGCTCACATCAAGGGACTTCCAGCCGATGAGCACTTCCGTGGTTTCCAGTCAGTGGCCGCTGCCCTGGCCGTGCTCCCGGGGCCACCGTCCCGCGGCCGTGAGCCACCCCGCCCGTCTGTCTCTGGCGGTCCCAGCTCAGGGGCACCTGCAGCTCCTGTCCCGGGGCACAGTGGTGCTGGCTCTCCAGGACCCGTCCGTGCCGTGGGCCCGTGTCCTCCTGTCAGCCTTGTTTTTTTAAGGTAATTTATACAGTTTTTCAAGAACCAAGTGTGAGTCCAATACCCAATACCAGGGCTCGTTTGGAGGCCAGGTGTGTGTGACACACTTTTTTATAAAGATTATTATAGCCTAGTTATTATATTTAAATGTGTGTACATAGAGTGAACCTCTGGCCATAGAGCCATGCATGTACCCCCAGGAATGGCTTTCCGTTCCTGTCTACTCCTTGCTTGGAATAAACTTGGTTGGAAACCACGAAATAGTGGAAGTGGTTGATCCACCGGAGTCCATTTTGTTGTTTTCTTCCTTTGAGTTTTTCTGGGTGAGGCTTGTATAATCCCATCCTGACTTGCAGGTACTGTGCTCCCCTTGGAGCGGGGAGAGGCTCATCATCCATGGTGTGGAGAGAATCCCACCCTTCTCCTCCACCGTGCTGAGTGCTGGGCAGCAGCCCGGAGCCCCTGGGTCTGCAGATAAACCCACAGCTGCAGGAGTGGGGACTGGTTTCCCCCTAGGCCCAGGCTGGTTCCAGTGCTGGTGAGATGTTGTGATGTGTCTGTGAGACACGAATTTCCCTTGGGCACTGTTGGACTTCAGTCTCCAGCTCTGTCTGAGTCAGGCATGAGAAAGGAAATAGGGTTTGTGGTGGCACAAGCAGGGATCTGATTTGTGAGTGGGAGCTGGAACCACACATATGGCAGCTCCAGATACACAAATCCATATATTAGGAATGAACCCATAAATGTAAACCAGGGAGGGATTTAGTTTTTTGTTGATTTTTTTCTTTTATTATCTGATATGACCTACATTTCACAGCTTAATGCTAGAGTAATCTTCTGCATCAAGCATATGGGAACACATTTGTTTGGGTGTTTTATATATAATTTTACCTCAATTTCATTTGTTGGTTTTCTGATTTTCCCTGCAATTTCACCAAAGCAATTAACATCCAGTGGAAGGTGCCCCTGCCATGGCAGGGGGTGCAATGAGATGAGCTTTAAGGTTCTTTCCAACACAAACTATTGATTCTATGATCTCTTTTCTTTCTGAATAGAGCTTAGATTACAACAGTAGGAACTCCATAAGGAATGGGAGAGATAGAAGTCACAGTCTGATAGCAGTGACCTCCCCATCACCCCAATACCCTCAGGTTGTAAACACTTAGCAAAGGAAGTTCTGAGGTCTCTGTGCTGGAAATGTCCCTCTTCCCACAGTTGGCCTGGTTTGTACCAGGCCCCTGTGCCAGTGAGGACCCAGAGAGACACCGTTCCCTCTCCACCATCACCCAGTTTAGGTCCCTCCACCCTCTGCGCCAGCCCAAGGCTCAAACCCTGCCAGCCCTACCCTTACGGAGGGAGGGTTTGCATTTATTCCCTCTGTCAGGGAGCTGTCGGAGCCAGCACAGCTGCCCCAGCCTCCTCCTAATGCAGGGATCAGAGCCAGCAGCATCTCTGCAGCTCTCCCAGTGCCAGGAGAGGCTGAGCTGCATCCCACAGCTGCCTGCTAATGGAGCCAGAGCCTCCGGGAAACAACCCCCCCCACGGCACCCACATGGTTCCTGGCCCTAATTCCTTTGGACAGCTTTCCTGCAGGCTCTGGGTCAGGGACACCGAGGACACGCTCCATGCCCTTGACCGACGGTGCAGCCTCGGCTCTGCAGCACCGTGGCTCCGATGGAGGAGCCCCAGGTCCCCACACTTGTGCCTGGAGTGGGGATGGACTCCTCGATTCCCTGCAGAACAGCAGGGCCCCTAGGGGATGGACTCCTCGATTCCCTGCAGAACAGCAGGGCTCCTAAGGGATGGACTCCTCGATTCCCTGCAGAACAGCAGGGCTCCTAAGGGATGGACCCCTCGATTCCCTGCAGAACAGCAGGGCTCCTAAGGGAGCAAATGAGCTGGCACACACGCACTGAACTATCCCTGTGCTTATCCCTGGCTTTCCACGCTCACTGTGTCTTTTTTTCTTTATTTTTATGTTGCATGGGTTCCCAGTGCCAGAGGACAGGGACAGATGGGATACTGAGAAGGAATTGTTCCCTGGGAAGGTGGGCAGGCCCTGGCACAGGGTGCCCAGAGCAGTTGTGGCTGCCCCTGGATCCCTGGCAGTGCCCAAGGCCAGGTTGGATGGGGCTGGGAGCAGCCTGGGACAGTGGAAGATGTCCCTGCCCATGGTGATGCCCATGGTTCCAGGGAGGAGCAAGATTTAATGTCCCTTCTCAAGCAGACCATTCTGGAATTCTGTGGTTCTGTGATTTCCCTCACGTCCAGCACCTTGATCAGCAGCAGGATCAATCACAGCAGGTAAGAAAGACACGGCTGTATTGATGAGCCTGGGAAGGTCATTCCCTGTTTGTCCCCAGCAAATCCCAGTTCCCACGGTTTAGGCACAGCGATAATGGCACAGGGCAGGCAGGCACTGAGCACGCCTGGCTGCTGCAGGCATTTTCGTCCCTCAGCTTTTCCTGCCCTGTGTTTCAGGGCTGTGTGTGGGAAACCGCCCTCACTCTGTGCCCTTCACCTTTGCCCCCCTGTAGTGAAGAAGCCAGCTCGGCAGGTGCCCTCGGTGCTTTGGGGCCACCCAGGGATGCCGCCCCAGAGGCAGCACGGGCCGTGCAGAAGGGACGAGGCCAGGCTCAGACATCAATTCGTCTCGTGCCTTCACGGCTCCTTTGAAGTGAGGAGCAGCTTTTGTAGCTACGTTTGCGTGGCAGCCAGCCAGCAGCACATCGTGCCGAGCGAGAGAAATCATTCCTGCACTGAGCGGGGATCAAAGAGAAAAAGCAGGGATCTCCTGACACTTCCAGGGGCTGCTTTTATTGAGGTTAAGATACAAAATCCAGGGCTGTGTGAGGAAATACCAAATCCCTGTGAGTCGTGGCTGTTGTGCCCTCACTGTCACATCGAGGTCGGGTCCTGCCACCATCCCCTCGCACCTCTGTGTCCCCCCGGTGCTCCCAGCCCAGCCCCCAGCCACAGCCCCAGCACTGGTGGCAGCGGGGCCGCTCTGGGCACAGCTGTCCCAGGCCAGTGGCCGTGCCTGGGGCTCTGGTCCTCACCGAGAACCCCACGCACCATGGACAGCGCCCGCAAAGCCGCTGTGTGCAGGCACAGCCTCCCTGAGGAATTACAGCCACTGGCTGACACTGAAAGTGGGACACTGAAGCACCCGGACCCAGCTGTTCCCTTCCCAGCACCTGTTCCTGAGGCATTTCACAGCAGTGTCCCACAGCTCTCATCCCACACGGCTCCGCGGTAGCTGGGAGCGTCCCACCAGCCCAGATTCCAGCTGGCTTCCAGAATTCCAGCGTCTGGATGCTTCCGTGGTTTCATGCATCTACAGCTCAATACCCTGGAAATGACACCAAATCCTTGGTAATGTTAAAAATACACATTTATTACTTCACATGTGCGATGGCTTCCGGCAGTATCTGCAAAAACATAACCTTGTCATAACTTAAAAATTCTGTGACGTGGTCAAATTGTCATGCAAGAAAATTACAGGAATGTATTAACATAAAATACAAAGATATATTTACATATATCTGCACTGAAATAATTTCTAAAAATACCCTTCCAAGGCAGCAGGATTTCAGCACTGTCCAGGGTCAAGTCCATATTACTGGCATTTTTGTTATTATTTTATTACTCTTAGGCTCTTTTTGGCAAGCTCTGGAGTATTAGAGAATTGGCAACAGAAGAAACATCAGGACCTGACCTGGCATTTGTCTTCTGCACAAAATTCCCAGTGAAGGCTGTGGAATTCAATGCGAACACTTAAAAATACGCAACTTTGCAAAACTTTGTAACACAACAGAGATAAGAAAACAATCCCATGGCAAGTGATTAAAGGAGAATAATTTATAGGTGCTGTAGACTTTTCACAGCAGATAATGGCACACACTGTATAAATCTGTCATACAAAAAAATACAGGTATTTAAATATTTATGTACAGAAAATTTCTGTGTTCTGGCTGTAGTGGAGGTGTAACCCAGAGCTGTTAGTGACACCTTCCAAGCTGGGATTTGGGACCAGGGCTCTGCCACAACTTCACTGTGAGGTTTGCTCAGCAGCAGCAGCCAGGGCTCAGCCAAAACGATGGCACCAGTATGGGCCCCAGCACGGCACCCCAACCCTGCCATGCCCCCACACCTTTCTCCCCATCCCCACCACAGCCCGTGCCATGGCCAGGGAACACCCACAGGAGTGGCACAGGGAGCAGAGAGGATCAAACGCCCAGGACTCCATTGTGGATGGGGTCAGCCAGGCATGGGACACCCTGGCAGGAGCCACAAAGATGTGCAGGGCCAACAGGACCGAGTTCGGCTCAGTCAGAGCAGGCTCATTGCAGGCACACAGCCATGGGGACACAAGAGGGCCCCAGAGTGGGGCACAGGGGGACAGGAGGCCCAAGAGCACTGAAACCCACCACAGGGCTTCTCTCAATGAAAACAACGCTGAGCTGTTTCCCATCATTTGTCCCTTTTCCAGTTGCTCTTTTCTTGCCCTTTCTTCTCCAGGGACTGAGTGCAAACAGGTGTCAGTGAAACCCTGTCCCTGACGGGCTCTGGTGAGGTTATGCCCAAATACCACTACACCTTTCTGGCTTTTTCATGGAAACAAAACAGACAGAATCTGATCTGTTAAAAACATCTCCCACCCGTTTTTGCACTAGCAATACCCAGTAAGGATGCAAACACTGCAGCCTCCCGGTGCCTGGCAGCAAGCAGCTGCTGATGGTTTGACAGTGACTGTGGTCCCACCACAGGCCTGGGGCACCAGAGCAGTTGTGTGGCACTGCAGGGCTCGGGTTTAGCCACAGTAACCAAAAACCCTCTGCAGCAGGTCAAACAACTAATATAGTGAAGGCCCCTGCAACAGGAAAGGCAACATCCACAGCTGGAGCAAGGGACGATTTCCCATCTTATTAAGAAGTTAAGACAGGTGTTGGCAAATTATATACAGTACTTGTACTTCACACTGAAAATAAAGTAAATCGAAGGGTGAATTTTGATATTCCTGTCTTTCATAACCAGCAGCCTTGCAAGGCCACCCCCTCTGCCTCCAACAAAACCCCAGCCCATGATAATCTGTGTCCTCCGAACCTGGGCACATGGAGCCAGACCCTCCAATCCATCCCACGGCTCCTCGCTGCCTGCAGCAGCCACACCAAGGAAGAAAATATTTTAAATGCATTCTGCATCTCAAACACGCATTTCCCAGCCCCTGAAGAATCCACGGAGTGCACAGGAACCATTTATTTGCCTTGAATGGGGAAAGGAACTGACAGGTGACGCACGGACGAGGAGGTGCCCGGGACGCCCTTGTGCTGCAGGACGCGAGCAGCTGGAGGCTGCCCGGAGCTGGTGCCCGAGGCCGCGGGGCTGCTCCGGTTTGCTCGGGGACTGCCCATCCCCAGAGCAGCACCCGTGAGCAGGGAATGCCACCGCCAAACTCACACCGCCTCCTCTCCGGCCTTCCTCCCCGCTCCTCGCCTCCCCTCGTGGCACACACGGCTTCCTTCCCTGTCCTCTCACTGCGTTACAAACGTGTAGATCAGCAACCTGACATTAAAACACAGACCCTGACAAGTTGCATAGGCCGTATCTTCCCCCGGCGGGCAGCCGCGGTGCCGGGCCCGGGCGGGCAGCGCTGAGGGAGCTCGGTGCGCTGCAGCTCCGCGCGGGGAGCGCTCGGCGGGGCGGGCTGAGGGCGGCTGAGGGCGCGGGCGGCCCGGCCTAGCTGCTGCCCGAGGAGCACACGGAGCTGCACATGTGCAGCGCCTCCGCATCGGCCTCCGCTTCCTCCGCCGTCTCCGAGGCACACGCGGAATCGCTCGGCTGCTCCTGGCTCTTCTTTAGCCTGTGGGAGCGGAGGAGCCGCAGGTTACACGGCCACCCCGCGACTGAACAGCCGCAGCAGTGGGGAGCGGGGCTGCAGCCCCGGCTGCCCCCTCAGTGCTCCGGAGGTGCCACGGCAGAGCCACGGAGAGGGGGGAGTCCTCTCAGAGCACACGGATGGGTCATGACAGAGCCCAGCGAATCGGCAAACCACACTGAACTGCAATGAAATGCCCCAAAACACCCTGCAAGGCTTCAGGCCACCCAGAGGGGCCATGAGTACCCACAGCCCTGCCAGGCTCCTGCCACCCCTGAACCTGCCTCACGCTCCGCTTGTGCACCAAAAAGCCCCAGGCATGGGGGGCTTTAATCCAGCACTTCCACTGCCTGCTTATTCCCACCAGGGGCTTTAACACATAGAATAGATTCATAGGATCTTTAAGGTTGCAGAAGACCTCCACAATTACTGGGTCCAACCTTCCTCACCTTCATTTCCCAAAACATCGTCTGCTAAAAGCAGGATGGGTGAGGAGGTGCCATGGGGGAGCTGAAGCAGTGTCACACACACATGTGCAATGCCAGCAGTCTCTCTACAGCATATTTTATTTAATGGCAGTTAATAATCCCTGATCTGGTCTCCCTTTGTGGCCAGAACCATTTTTCATACACAAGCAGCACCTGACATCCTCCACTGACACCAGTCACCCGGGGCTAAGCTGGCAGCAAGGTGCTCCTGGCTGTCAGGCACTGGCACTGATTCCTAAGGGAAGCCAGGAAAAAGAGTATTTTTCCCTAAAAAAAGCACCCCACACACTCACTTCTCTCTGTTGAAGATGACAAAGTCCTGCTGGATAGCTTCAAGGCATTCCTGGAGATAGTCGTTTTCCTATTGAAGAAAAACAAAACATGCATAACCAGTCCCATTTGCACCTCACTGCTGCCCGCAGCCCCCAGCACTCCCAGCTGTGTGCAGGAGCCTCCAGATGTGTGAGGGAGCTCCCACCCCCTGAACCTCAGCCCAGCAGCTGGAGGCAGCAGGGCTGGCTGCCTGTGGCTTTCACCGGGGGCTTGTGCCATCCACGGCAGCAGTTCTCCATAAAACACAGGTCACACTGTTCCTGACATAAACATAACGCTTTTATCCATGTGTCCTGTATTTTGGGAGTGCTGTCAGCCCAGAGGAAGCCCAGCCAGCGTGGGGAGAGCCCAGCACACAGCCCAAGTGTGGGAGTCCCTGCAAAGGCACACAGGGAGCTGCTGCCTTGTGCCTGGGGCTGTGCAGGGACAGGCTGAGCACACCGGGCTGCCCAGACCTCTGCTTCTCATTGCCCTTTCCAAAGTTCACTACTGTGAAAGTTTGGTCAAACTTCCATAAGAGGAATACGTGACTGTTGAAGAGACTCCAATGGGCGAATGTTTTCATCAAAATAAACCTGTGCCTCCTGCAGTGTGGCAGTAACAACTGCAATACCCGCCCAAATCCAGCCTTTTCCCAGCTGGATGTTACCCCAGGGAGCACATACAGACTGGGAGCTGTCTTTGCTGTTATCCCTTGACTTGTTTTTTGCGAGCCTCTTCTTCTTCTTGTGCAGGGGCCTTGACTCCAGAATCATCTCCTCCAGCTCGAAGGTGGGGTCGCAGTGCAGGCGGCCCTTCTGCCAGGACACACAACACAACTCACGTCGGGCACAGCAGAGGCTCAGAAACCCCTTCCCCCTCAGAAAACCTCTGCTCTCACTGTGGTTCCTCCAGCCTGAGGAGCAGCCCCTGCTCAGGATCGGGACACGGATCACTCCTACTCACGTTGGGGACGAAGCCCGGCTCCACGCGCTTCTCGCACACGTCGCTCCACACCACGCCCGACAGGTGTGCCGAGGCCTGGATGTGGGCCAGGCAGGAGAAGCGATGCTCAGGATTCACTGTCAGCAGCTGGGGAGGGAAAAACATTGGTGATAAAGTACTGGAGAGAAGAGCATTCCCACCAGAGGAGGAAGACAAGGCACCCAGCAGCAGCCTGCCTGGGCCAACTCCAGTGGTTCAGCCACGCCAGGGAGCCTTTCTGCTGTGGGAAATAAATAACTGACTACAGGAAAAGCACCTAGCAAAATGTTCTAGAGGCTGTGAAACCAGGTACCACGGGTTCCTGGATCAGCAGGGGTTTGCTCCCTCCATGCCAAACCCTTCCCCACAGCACCCAGCAGTGCCACCCCGCGTGCTCCTCCCCCTGCCAGGGAGGCACGGATCCCTCCAGAGGCTCATCCTTTCAGTCCAGCCTCTGTGACACCAGGGTCACTGCTCCATTCATCACACACACGGATTACTGAGCACAGAGAATAAAATTCTCAATGCTCGCTTGTTCTGCCGAGACAGCAGTCTGAGGGCAGAGCTGGTTTTCAAAGGACTCAGCACTGTGTCCCACTGCTGGAGAGATGTCCAATGAGGGTACAAACAACGTGGAGGTGCATTAACACAGGGTGTGGGCAAGGCTTCCAGAAAATTCCATGCCTGTCTCTCCCATGAAAACCTTCCCCAAAGTTCAGCTGTTGAGACTTTTGCAGAGCATACTCAGAGCCCCACACATGTCCCAGCTCTCCTGAGAGTGGGATGCTCAAGGCAGCTGAGCTGTGTCCACCCTGGCCCCTCTCCAGGAGCCCCACCTTCACTCTGGACCAGTTCTTGCCACTTTTGCAGAGCACACAGAATTTGAGTCCTGACCCCTTGGTTTGTCCATCTGTGCAGCTGAACCTGTCTGGTCTCCTGACTGACGGGCACCTACAGTGGGACCTCCACTAAGTGCCCGGGGAGGATGGTTTCCCTTAAAAAACTGTGGCACAATCCTACACAGCCTGGTCCGAGGCGGTCACAACCTATTTCCGGAAAATAAAGCCAGCACTGGGTATTTTTCCAGTGCCACAGGTGACGATGCACGGAGCAGGTGATGGTGGCTGCAGTCCTCCAGCACAGGGATGCTGTAAAGGCCACGTGGGCAGGACACCGGGCCGGGGTACCCCGGCACTTTGCTGGGACATGGGGGTCCCTTCCCTGCTGAGGGGGCTGCTGGCACATTCCTGGCGAGAGGCTGGAGTCCCTGGAAGCCGGGATGCTCAGCAGATGGCAGTGCAAACCTGCCGAATGCGCCGTCACAGCCTCTGCCAGCAGCGCTGCTTCTCATTAAACTGAATTGAATTATGCAAATTACCCACCCAACATTAACTACTATCAGAGGCACTTATTTGCTGCCAGCACCGCGTGTATCTTTCCTACAGCAAACTCGCCAGCTACTTTTCTGAGTCCTCAAGCAAGCCAGAGCTAAACCAGCTGCCCCACTACATCCCAGCTTTCTCCAAAAGCAGCAGAGCACTCCATAGACCTGGAACCCTCCAACAGCTCTCACAACCCCGTCAGACCCTCCGGCCCCAAAGAACCAGCAAGAGGGAGCAGACAGTGCTGCCGTGCAGCCTGTGCTCTTCACCCCACCTGCCATCCCAGCCAGAGGTGCTGCCTTTACAGGTGACAGTGATCATGGAGAGGTTGGGATGCTGGAAGGCACAATTCTAGCCCAGCTGGCAATCTGACTGTCACACCAAACCAGCCTTCGCTTCCCTTGCTATCAAACATCATGCATTGTATTGCAGGGATAATAAACACGCAACACACATAATTAATCATAGAATCCTAGATTGGATTTGGCTGGAAGCCCACCTAGTGCCACCCCTGCCATGGCAGGGACACCTCCCACTGTCCCAGGCTGCTCCCTCTCCAGCTCTTCTGGAGCCCTTTTAGGCACTGCAAGGGGCTTCAGTGTCTCCTCTTCTCCAGGCTTAACATTCCTATCTCTCCCAGCCTGTCTCTTGTATATTATTATTATTACTCTTACTATTCACTGTTTATTAATATGCTGATAACTTCCCAGTCAGTCCTGCCTGCACAGTAGCTGCCGTCCCAGCCCAGCCCAGCCCAGAGGGACAGTCCACCTTGCGCAGCAGCGCGACCATTTCCTTGGACCAGGCTGAGGAGTACTGGACACTGACAGTGCTGAAGAGCTGCACCAGGGACTCCACGGGGTTGTTGGAGTGGATGTCGTACGGCCTCTGGGGACAAGAGCACAAAGGTGAGCAGTCCCCTCTCCCTCAGGGTCAGCCAGAGCACACGATCCAAGGGCCAGGACGGCCAGAGCCCTACCCAGCCCCGCAGCAGCTCGTAGGCCATGATTCCCAGAGACCACCAGTCCACCTCGAAGGAATAGCCCGTCCCGCCGCTCAGGAAGGAATGGAAAATCTCCGGGGCTGAGCAGAAAGGGATAACATGCAACAGGTTATTTGTTGTTCTCTACTCCAGTATTCCACGTCAGTCAGTGCACAGCGCTTACGGTGATTTTTCTGCACGACTGCCCGAGGGAAGGCTGCGTGAGGCAGGGGAGCTGCAGTGGCAGCAGTGCTGTGCCTGCCCTCACTGGGAACTGGGATGTCAGCCACCTGCAGGGACAGCCCTCCCAACACGGGACAGCAGAACCATGGGCACCCCGGGACACAGCAAGGCCAAGGCTGGAGCCAGAGAGGGAGAGCAGAGGGATGGGGAGTGCAGGATGGGATGGCCGGGCAGGAGGAGGAGGAGGCTGGATGGGATGAGGAGGACAGGGCAGGATGGAGAGGACTAGGCAGGATGTGATGCAGAGGGCAGGACAGGATGGGACAGGATGGGGTGGTGTGACATGCCAACTGTGGTGCCTTCACACCTGGAGCTGCCCTTCTCCAACAATGTCAGGTACTTGGACACGAGCACCGATGTCCTAAATTAACTCAGTGCCCCTGCTCCAGCCAGGGCAGCTGGTGCTGAGCACTCCCAAAACGTGACACAGGCACAAGAGCAGCGATTGTTTCTTACCCATGTATGGCTTTGTCCCAGCCAATGCAGTCGCTCTTTCACCGTCCCTAATGATTGTTGCAATATTAAAATCTGTTAAATGGGCATGACCTTAAATAAAGACACATTTTAAGAAGGAGTTAATGGCAGTGCAGTGGCAATGCAGAGTCAGAACACATTTGTTTCATAATCTTCTTTCCTCAGACAGGGTAGCACAGACATGGGCAGGTCAGGGTCAGACCCCATGGAATGGCCATAAGAGATCCCAAAGCTTTCCCAGGATTTGGGCTGGCCAGGTGATTAAACGGTAGGGAGCTTTGGGTCTTGATTTTAAATCACACTTGGAGCTAGCCAGTAACCCCCAGCAGTTTCAGCACTGGCCAAATTGCTCTGGCCAGAAGTTACAGGGATGAAAAACAGGGAAACACTATCACAGAACCACAGAATGTTTGGGTTGGAAGGGACTTAAAGATCATCTCGTTCCAGGCTCCTGCCATGAAGCTTCCACTAGACCAGGGTGTTCCAAGCCATTAAACTGCAGTGACTCCAGATTCCCAGGGCTGAAGCAGGGCTGCCACTCCATGCTGACCACAGCACACCAGCCAGGCCAGCTGAGTGATCCTGCCCAGCATTACAAAGCACAGGTATGTTCAGCCAAACAGATCCAGTGAAAGGAGAGCAGCTTTTCCCACATTTTCCCCAGGTAAAAAGGTACCCAGTACACAGGGCTGTAAAGAATCTGCCCCTGGAATGAACGAGGGAGCAAACATAGAGGAGCAGAGTGATCCTACCTTGTTCATCGAGGAGGATGTTGTCTGGTTTTACATCTCTGGGAAAAGAAGGAAGATTACAGCAGATGGAATCTCAGTCAGACCAGGGATGAGACTTAATGACAAAAATCCTGCAACTGTTTGTTCATCAAAAATTTGGAGCAAATAAAACAAAAATACTCTAACATGAGGCAAGTCCCTTTATGATGGACTGGAAATATGCTTTTCCTGGGAAACTTTCTGGAAAACTGAAAGCATTAGACTTGTTCAGGCCTCATTCCCAAGGAAAATGAATAACACAATACTGGGAATATTTGTGTGAAGCCCTGGATGACTTTGACACCTGTCCTGGAAGGTTCAGCCCCCCAGTGAAACATCAGACTCCCTCTGAGTGGTGGGGGGCAGGACCAGCAGCCAGAGGGTGTCCAGGACCAGCAGAGACAACATAACCCACCCCAAACCCAGCAGGGACAGGTCCCACCAGGTGCCACCTGCCAGCAGAACCATGGGCTTACCTGTGGATGATGTGCTGACTCCGCAGGTAGTCGAGAGCCAGCGCCATCTCACAGATGTAGAGTTTGACTGTTTCCTCGGTGAACTGAACGTTTTGCTGCAGGTGGTAGCGCAGGTCACCTCCCAGGAGCAGGTCCACCACCATGAACATGTCCTCCTCGTCCTGGAAGGAATACCTGCGGGACCGGCACCCGGGGAGCAGCTGAGCCTCGCGGGGCTCACAAACCCAGCCAGGCTTCTCCCCTCTCCTAATTGCACAGCTCCTGTGAGAGCTGCAAATGGTCCCACTATGGGCACAGGACCCCAGGATCATTTGCTTTGGAAAAGCTCTCTCAGACCATCGAGTCCAACCATTCCCAGCACTGCCAAGGCCAACAATGACCCATGTCCCCAGCTGCCACAACCACACAGCTTTTAAATTCTTCCAGGGATGGGGACTTCCATGGGCAGCTGGACAGCCCTTTTGGACAGGAAATTTTCCCTAATATCCAACCAAAACCTCCCCTGGCCCAGCCTGAGGCCGTTCCCTCTCCTCCTGTCCCTGTTCCCTGACAGCAGAGCCCGACCCCCCCCGGATGCCCCCTCCTGTCAGGGAGCTGTGCAGAGCCACAAGTTCCCCCCTGAGCCTCCTTTGCTCCAGGCTGAGCCCCTTTCCCAGCTCCCTCAGCCACTCCTGGGGCTCCAGGCCCTTCCCAGCTCCATTCCCTGCCCTGGATATGCTCCAGCCCCTCCTGGTGATTGCAGTGATGGGCCCAAAACTGAATATGCAGCTTTAGTGCTTGCACCTTCACAATCAAGCAAGTCCAGCTCAAGATGCTGGCTTGTTTTTTAAATTAATTCCTACATTAAGCAATGCTTCCCTGGAAGAGGTGAGTATCCCAGGGACTGTCCCCCTGCTCACCCTGTCAGTGTCCCTGAGCAGCAGTGCCATGTCAGCCCACCAGCACAGAGCTCAGGCTCCGTCAGCCAGACACTCCAGAGAAACTTCATATTTTCAACTGCAAACTATCTCATAAACCTGCTTAAAATATCTCAGCCTATCCTGAAGATGAATTGGAAAACACAACTGCTAATTTAACCAGATAAACCAGAAAAAGAGATTTATATTTACTGTGGAGTAAACCGCCTCTATAAATCTGCTGTGGGTCCCACGGGAGACTGACAGCAGTGGGGATACACCAAAACAACGCTCATTGTTATATTTGGTGACTGCAGTTCCAAGAAAGAGTATGTGGGATTGTATAATACTTATGAATCACTCACTTCTGCTCCCATCTTAAATGAAGGTTTATTCTAAAACTATGAGCCAAAAGGGTTTGCTATAAGAGCAAGTTCCATCCAGAATTTCATTACTTGTTGGGAAAAACATCTGCAATTGCTAAAAAACTGAAAAATATCAGTATTAACTCAATTGGTTATTCTGGAGCAATGAATCAACAAAACAAATGTGACACATCTCCCACTTCCATCACTTTGGATATAAAACTTCCTCAGTTTTTAGAAGTTCAACCTGATTTGAGGAGTGTTTTTTAA
Organism: Rhipidura dahli; assembly: GCA_013399225.1. Taxonomy (NCBI): domain Eukaryota; kingdom Metazoa; phylum Chordata; class Aves; order Passeriformes; family Rhipiduridae; genus Rhipidura; species Rhipidura dahli. The sequence continues at coordinate 116,370 of VXAC01000786.1, read as the reverse complement.
AATTAGACCCTAAAACATTGCTCAGTAATGAGGATATTTCTGCCAGCGCACACACAGGGAAGCCATTATTGAGCAACTTGAAATGTCACTATTTGTAGTGATCTGCTGCTGAAAAAGTTATGAGAGGCCTTTGAATTATCAGGTGTGTGGCCTTGCGAGCACTGGAGGCGCACGGGAGGGAGCTGCTCACCAGAGATTCACCAGGAACACATGCTCGATCTCCTGCAGGATCTCCAGCTCCCGGAACACGTTGCGCACCTCGTCCCTTTCGATGCACTGCTGCTTGTTCATGTACTTCATGGCGTACATCTTCTCCGTGTCTCTCTTCTGCACGATGCACACCTGCGGTGCGGAGGAGAAAAGAGGGTCAGGAACACGTTCCACATCCTCAATTGCTGCTTTACGGGCTGAGACCCACTCTGCTCAGCACCTCACCCGCCTCAAATATCCCTGATCCCTAGGCTGTGACTCGGCACCGATGGACAGCAGCATCCCTGCTCCCAGCAGCATCCCTGCTGCCGGCGCCGTGCCCGCCTGGGGAGCGCTCGGACTTCGCTCCAGCCCACGTGCCATTGGAACTGCAGCTGCCTCCAGAGCAGGATGGCCGGCTGCGGAGAGCTTTCCAAGGGGAGAGCTTTCCCAACAGCTGTGTCTGGGAGCTGTGTGAGAGACCTTTGGGCTCGCTGTCTCTGGATGGAAACCGGCGGGGCTCCCAGCCTCGCCTCCCTGCTGCTCACAGCCGCTGCCGCCCAGCGCAGCACGGCGGGGTTCGCCTGCCGCGCACATCGCTGTGCTCTGGAACGGAAAATAATCCCCTTTGGGCTAGCAGAAAGCGATTAAAATGCAAATTCGCTACAACACAACAAACACCTGGATACCCCGAGACTGTCCCCAGAGCCCCGCTCCGCCGGTGGGCACGGAGCCCGCCGGGCTGGCACGGGCTCCCCACGGCACGGCCTTGGGCACCTCCCGCAGCTCCTCTAGTGACACCTTAATTACCAAGGTGACTGTTTTTAAAGGAGCTAATTAGCGATCACGGTAACTATTTTTAAATAAGCTAATGGCATTGTCTACATCTGCTATAATTATGTCTGCCCTCTTTTAATTATCAGACATGCTGGTAATTAGGATGAGCTGGATGCATTCCCTTGGCAGTTGGGCCGCTGCCGCGCTCGGAGCGCAGGGCAGCTCACCCGGGCTGGCTCCAGGCACGGAGCGGGTCCCGCTCGCAGCGGGGGGAACAAGGAAAGGGAATTTCTGTGGATGGCAGGAAACCGCAGATAGGTGGGAGCCGCGAACACTCCGCACCTCTAAACGCTGCCGTTAATAACCATTTGCAAGCGCTAATGGTGCTCAGTATAATATCATCAAGGACACGCTACCGCAAGGAGGTGACAAAATAATGTCTGGTTATCGTTAGCCTGATAAACGCCGCAATTAGCGATGTACAGGAATTACCAGGATTATTTTCCGCCGTCCTTACAATTACGGGGAGAGCTGAAAATCAGGTGTTGGAATAATTTTCGGAGCTCACGTTAAGGGCACTTTGTGGGCAGAGTGACCTGAGCTGTTTCCCTGGGTCTGGACCCCTCCGGTGTCCATGGGCGAGCAGAGCCCATCAACTCCAGCTGCCAGGGACTGTTCCAGGTACAAAACATAAGGGAAAACCTCCTTCATGCAGACTTAATAATGATAATAAAAGGGCCTACCACAACGCACACCACCAGCAGGATCCAGCCCCTGCCTAGAGCAGGCTGAATTGGTTGTACATTTAATAAACCAGGCAAAAATAACTTTATACATTATAAATTCTTTGAGCAGTAAGGCCCTAACAATTTTCCTTTAAAACATGGTCATTGCTGTAGAACTGCTCTGAAAACAAACCTCTGGGTAACAGCCATCAAGGCACCGAGCAACATTCTCTCCTGATGTCAGTTTATTCCACATTATTGCTGGAAGCTCATTAATTTCTTGGTGGTTTGTTATTTAGGTTGTGACTTGCTGTACCTTAATGAGTATTGCATGTTGTTCTGATGTCATTTGTTTCTTGTTTCTCCACAGTGAAAATGGGAGCCCAGCATAATAAATGAGAAAATGATGAAAACTTCATGTACTCTGTAATTATAATAAACGGTTTTCTGCAATGGGACAGCATCACCTCCACACACAGCAGCACCAGTTCCGGGCACTCTGGAAATGTTTGTTCTCTGATTTGATTTCTGGGAAAAAGGTGGATGTCAGTGGAGAGGTCCTTCCTGCAGCTGAGCCCCGTGGAACGAGCGGGGGCTGCCCCGTGCCCACGGGAGCTGCCCGAGGGCACAGTGAGCCCCACAGCCGATGGACAAGCTGGGGCAGGAGCCCTCTGAGTGCTGCAGCGACAGCTCTGTCTGCACCACAGCCATCACCAGGTACTGATCACATTACACGGCCCTTGGTCGGGGTCTAACTCAACACCCGGACCGATGCCGGTGCTGCCTCGGCTGGGCTCAGCCCCTCGGTGCCCCTGTCACAGGCAGGGACCATTCCCAAGGCGCCCCTGCTTACACAAATGCATCAATATGTTTGTGTCCCCCCAAAATGTCAGTGACACAAGACGTTATCTTTTTGTGCTTCTCCGTTCATGCATCTGTTCCTGGGGAAGAAATAAATATCTATTTGGTCACAAGTCAAGAGTGCGTTTTTTAAATTAATCCAAGTCTACGATGCAGTGCAAGGCAAGAAGCAGAAATGACTGTGTCCTCATTCTGCACAATGCAGCCACACAAAGGGAATGTTTGGTGGTTAAATACAGCCATTAGGAAAAACGAGTGGAACGGAGCCAGCCGTGCGAGGCAGAAGGCGGGCAGCAGCTGGGAGCGGATTGCTCAAGACACGGCACATAAAAGCTTTCCGAGAGCCCCAGATACCCGAGCGTTGCGCCGCTGCCCAAGGGGCTTGCTGCAGCCGCCCACAAGGCAGCGAGGGCTGGAACCCCCAGCCACGATTCCAGCCAGGAGAGGGGCAGGAAACACCTCCCGAGCCCACCTGAGCCCGCGGGCCGAGCCTGTGACAACGCCTGTAGTCACCCGAGCTCGTCTGAATCCCATCACTTCCCAGCCTGGTGCACTTCTTCAAGTGGCCTTTGTCTTTTCTCTTTTAGAAATCCAGTAACTTTTTCCCTGCTGATTCTGAAGGAATTCATCGGGCTGAAATCCTCACTCAGATGAGAGGTCACAGAATCATTTAATAGCCTGACTTAGCCTTGTTGTACAGGGACAGCTCAATTTTCCTGGGCTCCGACAGAAGCCGGTGGCTGCATGCACACAGCCAGGGTGCACGCAGCTGGTAAAGAGCGGGGATCGCTCTACCTCGGTTGTACAAAGACCTTGCTGCCTTCTGCACATGCAGAGGTCATCCAAAGTGAAGGCACCCATGACCCCTGAGGGACGTCACTGTCACGGCTGCTGCAAAAACCCTCAGCTGACTCAGGGATCTGTCTTTCGGGTCTGAACTGGGAGAAGTGCGTTTGCTTCTTGAATTTCTCTTTCTTTGGCTTTTGCCTTTGTAAGACGAGACCAATGCTCTGTAATCCTTGCACACACAGACACTGTTGACTTCGGCTCAGAGCCACTGGGACATTTCAGCGCACAAGCCTGGATTTCACATTTTTTGTTTTTAGAGCAGAGTCAAGGCTTAGAGTCAGCCAACACTACACACCTACATCAAACACCTTAATCCCACCCAGTTCTGAACCGGGGCCAGATACTGCTCTAGTTTATAAAAATGCTGATTTGCAGTGGTTGCACCTTGCCCACATATACTGATTTCTCCTCCAGCTTCTGGTGGGTGTTTATCCCTCCCTGTTTTTCCCAGTATCTACAGAACTGCCATTTTACCAGACAGGTTGAAATTTGAAGTGCAGAACATTAATATAAAATTGCCCACGGCACCCAGAAGCATCAGCAGGCTTTGGGACTGCCTGGGGGAGGAAGTCTCTGCTATGGGGGACGCAAGCAGCAGCCTCAGGAAGGGTGTTGAGGAAACAGGAGATTTGCAGCCTCTGGAGCAGGAAGAAGTCTTTAATTCTGAAGGACCAGAAGCAGTGAGAAGGCACTTACCATGATGTAGAAACAGCTCAAGCTTTTTTGACAACTGATTTAATTTTTGAACACTAAATTTTACCTTGGAGACAGACTGCAAGGGCAAGGACAGGCTGGACAATTGTGTTCACTGGTTTCCTGAGGTTGTTGAGCAAAGAGTAAAGCAGGTGAGAAGGGCTTTACTGCACCTATGCACTGCCAAAAGAATAACCTCAGTATTGACTTCTAACAAGTTCATCTCCTTTAGCCATGTTCTCCTTGAGTGGCTCAGCTCTTACACCAAGACATCACTGACTTTTCCCAGAGTTTTCATCCTGTAACTCAGCACCCCTGGGACCCCTCTGCTTTGCTCTTGTACCAAGAACCGCAGGCAGAATATTGACAATTATCTGTTAAAAATAAATTTAAACTCTCAGCTGCTATCAGGGAAGCTGCAAAAAGGGATCACTCTGTTCTGGACATTGCCACAGCTGCACAGGACACAGAACTACTTCCCTGGCATTTAAATGCATCTTTGTATCCATCCTGTATTATGATGGTGCTGTTGGCAATTAAAATACAACCCTTCCCTGGTAATTAGCATCTGTGTAATACTGGTAATCAAAAAGTTCATAATAATTTATTCTACAATTCTCACAAATATTAAGGATAAAATCAGCTAATCCAGTTTCTTTTTAGGCACAGCCAAGAGAACAAAGCTTAAAGCTGCTTTGCAGGTGTGTCTGCAGTGCTGTAATTACAGTATCAGGGATTTGCTAAGCACACCAGCCATGGGAACAGCTGGATGAAGCTCTGCTGGAAGCATCTGCCACAGGCACCCCCAGGAGCAGCTCCCCTACAAGAGCAGGCCCAGAAGGGGACGCAGCCCCTCGGGGGCACTGCTGATCCCTCCAAGGGGCTCCCCCTCCACGGATGCTGACCCAGAGCTTGGTGCCACGAGCACCAGAGGCTGGAGACACCAAAGGCTGCCAGCACCTGCCTGTGCAGCACCTCTCCATCCCTTCAGGGCTGGTCCCGGGGAGGGAGCAAAGCAGATCCTTTCAGACCTACCCTTACCAGGCAATGGGTCTGGTAAAACTCAGCGGGACCTGCTGCAGCTGCACACAGCCTGCCCGTGTCAGAGGCGCTCGCCCTGCGCTCAGCGAGGACATGTAACTGCAACTCTGTCTGATCCTCAATAAAAACACACTTTGAATCCATCAAAACCCTGCTCTGCTGGACTGTGCAGCTTATTTAAGCAGCACTTTGTCCTGGAACAGCTCTGAGAGCAGCGTCTCTGGCAGTGTTTCTCCCAGCCATTATCTCCAGCACACAAAGACCCATTTGCAGGACCAGGACATCTGCTGCCATTCCCACGGCCACCTTTCCTGCATGCCAGTGACCCAGCCCAGGGGACACAAGCGAGTGACAGCTGCTGGCTGTGACAAAAGCACTCCTCAGCCTTTCCATCCAGCCCACAGAAGCACGGACTCACAGAAGGGTTTGGGTTGGGAAGGGACCCCAAAGCCCACCCAGGGCCACCCCTGCCATGGCAGGGACACCTCCCACTGTCCCAGGCTGCTCCCAGCCCCAGTGTCCAGCCTGGCCTTGGGCACTGCCAGGGATCCAGGGGCAGCCCCAGCTGCTCTGGGCACCCTGTGCCAGGGCCTGCCCACCCTCCCAGGGAACAATTCCTCCCAGTATCCCTTTTAAAACTCTAAAGTTGCAGTGGTAGCCAAACAAGTGCGACCCTCAGGAGCCATGCTCTAAGTACGGGATTATCAATTAGACAAATCTGCCTTCACATCTTAAAGTGCTGAAGTTGTTTCCATTTCCAAACACCTTGCCACATTTCTCTCCTTAAGATATTTTTCATGGAGCCTTATAACTTTAGTTTTTCCCTGCTGAAAAGCTGTGCTTTTCCACAAGATTGATGGACTCGTTTGTCAGAACACCATAAATCATTAAAATCTCTTTTATGCAGCACTGCTGTTTGCTGCAGCCAAGTTGTAACAGCAGCTGATGAAACTTTTATTCATAGCAAGTCTGTTGGTGTTTCCAGGTCGTGTCAACACTTCCATAAAAAAATCTCTTTCTCAGTTGCTTATTCTAGAGCCAAAAAAGTCTCTTGACCCAAAATAACACCTGCTGTTCTCAACAGCATCTCAGTGTGCTGTATTTCAGAGGATCCTAAAATCCCAGACTGGTCTGGGTTGGAAGGGACTTTAAAGATCCAACTCCACTCCCTGCCCTGGCAGGGACACTTCCCACTGTCCCAGGCTGCTCCCAGCCCCAGTGTCCAGCCTGGCCTTGGGCACTGCCAGAGATCCAGGGGCAGCCACAGCTGCTCTGGGCAATCTCAACAGCTTCCCTCTGGAATCCTAAGGATGTGTTCCTGCACTTCTCCCATGCAGGTCCACAGAGCTCCCCGAGGCTCAGCAGACCCCTGTGGGTCTGTACCACCTCTGGGTATGCCCAGTACTCCGGGTGCTGCCAAAGGACACCACTTGTGCAGGTGCAGCTGGAGTGGCTCAAAACACAGCAAAGCTAAGCTTGTTCAAGTTTGTTTGGGGTTTTTTTTCCACAATGGGCCTTATTCTGTCTTGCTCACACAAATGGGACAACCAGCACACTGAAACTATGTCGGAAAAAGCTCTCCTCATTGCATTGCTCTCCTCATTGGTACCCTGCAAACAGGGAGCTGGGGCCTTCCAGCTGGTGTCTAACTGGGAGCATTTCCTAATTTCCCTGCAAGAAATCATGGAAGGGGGTGAAGAATGTTATCTACAAGGTCTGAATCCTGTGATTTAATGCAATTTAAGGTGGTTCAGAGTAAGCATTTCCCTTTAATGTCACACTGAGAAAATAAGGTCCCATCAGACATTAGGCAGATGTTTCTGTAATTGAGTTTGGATGTGGGGAATTATTTGACTTGCAGCTCCCAAACACGTGTATTCTTTTTCTCAGGAGAGACACTAATCCAAATAAACAAGGAGAAGCTGAAGAAGTGACAGCAGAGAAACCTAAAGAACAAAAAGGAAATTTTTCTTTGCCTTTACTTGTCCTGGTTCTCCACCTCTCCCCCTGCACACTGGCTGTGAGGCCTCATCACCAGCCAGGCACCCCAAACCTGGTGTCTTCAGTCCACGTTAAAATAGAAATACAGACATTTGGGATCATCCTTTGGCCACAGCCTCGAGCACATCTCCGGTGTGGCTTTGCTGCCCTCAAGGCCACGGAGCAGCCCCCGGGAGGTTGAAGAGGGATGGGCTGTGCCTCTGCCATGCGGACAGCTCTGCTGAGAGCAGGGGGAGGACAGCCCAGGAGATGTGTTCTGGAGCTCTCACACTTCCTACGGAAAGCCTGTTAGGCATCTACATTTTTGTCTGGCTTTAATCACATGCTCAGAGATCTCTGCTGGGCTTCTCTTTCCCAGTAATTAAAGTAGAATGATGAAAGCTCAGACCAACCTGCAGAGATCCCTGAAGACACTGTGACCCATCTTTCTGCCTTTTGGGTGGATCCACATCTGGATCCAATATTTCCTCCAGCTCAGCAGCACTCCACAGATTTACATGAGGACCTGGACCCCTGTGCACAACCACAGCTAACAAGTGTTTCCTGAATAAATTGTGCAATGTTTTCCTGTGGGTGACACACATTTTGAGTTATGTCTAGCATTTGGAGCCATGTCTCCTTAAGGCCAAGACTACATTCTGTGATAGGCTGGTTAAAGAGGCAGAATTATTTTTTTTAGCTATCAATTTGACAGATATTGGGAACAGAAAGAAATCTAATTACTTCCAATGAAGATTGGAGACCCTTATTTAATCTCTGAACGTAAATTGATGTTGAAGTTCCCTGACCCCAAGGCAAGAACACTCGCTGTGCTATTTTGAAAAGCCTCATCACTCATCATGATCCGGCCCTGACGGGCGCTGGCATCGAGACCCGAGTGGCCCCAATGTCCTCGTTTGTGCTGCTGCCACAACACGCCCCCAGGCACCAGAGCTTCCCTTCTGCGCTGAAGGAAATAAACCCAGGTCTTTCTTTTCAGCCAAGAAAGAAGGGGATACTCGTGTTTCACAGTGCAAAACCCTCAGGAGGAGTCAGTGCCACTTGCAGCCAAATGCTTCGTTTACCCTTGGCAGAAGCTTGCTCCTTTGAGCTGGTGTTTAGCACCAGGCTGCACAAAGGGATCGGCCCTGGGAGAGCAGCTGCAGAGGCTGGGGAGATGGAGATCCCTTCCAGAGTGGGGCACGGGGGCTGTGATGTGCCTGGACACAGACAAAACAAACCCCTGCTCCTGCTGGCTGGTCTCCTTCTTCCTTCACTGCAGCTGCCCCACGGGCCATGCCCGAGCAGTCACCGTCAGACAAGGGCAGCCTGTCCCCAAGGAGCCTTCACAAGCCTCTCTATCAAACCTGCCAAACAGCTCTTAATTACATCAAGTTACCAAGATAAAGGAATAAGCTTTATATTTCTCTGTATGTCCAGGGATGGGACCCCTCTGCCCAGGAACACCCTGCAAATCTTAGAATCACAGAATGCCTTGGGTTGGGAGGGACCCCAAAGCTCATTCCATTCCACCCCCTGCCATGGGCAGGGACACTGTCCACTACCTCAGGCTGCTCCAAGCCCTGTCCAGCCTGACCTTGGGCACTCTCAGGGATCCAGGGGCAGCCACAGCTGCTCTGGGCAACAATCTTAATCTCTCTGACAAGCCCAAAGATAGCAGCAGGGGCTAAAATCAGGTTGCAGAGCAGAGCAGAGCTGGTCTGAGAGCCCGAGGATGCAGCAGCTGCCCAGACCTCTGCGAGGGGCACACGGGGCACAAGCCCAGCATGGGGGAGAGGTGGCCAAAGCTCTTGTGTCCTGGCAAGCAGAGCTTGTCCAGCTGGCAGCCTGGAGAATGGGTTGGTGTTAGGTAATCTTCAGCGTGGCTTGGTTTGACTGCACCACTTGCTGTACATAAACAGACAAGTATTTCATACTGCATTGCCCTTTATTGAGAGGAATTTTTAGTACTTACTTTTAAAAAGAATTTTTAGATCAAAAGTAATAATATGGCACAACAATCTTACTGCAACTCTGTGAGAGAACGACAGGAACAGAAGGAATCTCGATGGATTTTGGACATAAATAGTAAGTAAACGGGAGGTGAGGGTGGAAAGCAGAGACACAAAAGGCTTCTGTTCAACAAATATGGGATTTTTTCATGCTTTTCCTTCTTTAAAAAAGATCTCATGGACTTACAGTCCAGAGTGTTTTCTGAAGGGAGGTAGCATCCCTGATCACACCGATAAAATACAGTCTATCCCAAATGTGATGGGTCAGTAAGAATAAAAAAGTATTAAGAAAAAATAAGAAAAGCCAATTTGCAATTGTCAAAGTGATCCTGTAGTTACAAAATGGCCAGTTGGTATGAGAATGGAAAGCACTAAATTTAGAATTCATCAACATTTTCAGTCCTGATATTTTTATTTTATGGAACTACTGAAACAGACGTGATTTTGCTATGCACGTTACATAAATAACAATATTCAGGCCTTTTCAGCAGGTGACCCTCACTGGATTGCACCTGAGGACCTCTCACCCCTCACCCTGGCCTTGGCAACAGCATCACTGATGGAAAGAGCTGGGGGAAGGAACCTGAACCCACCAAAAATCACACCCTAATACCTGTGCTGCTCACAGACCTGTTCTGTATTTCCTGGCCCTTTCTCAGGAGCCCTTTGCAGTGACAGCCTGAGCAGCCTGACCTTTCCCTCGGCCCATCCTCTGCTGCCCTGTTTCCCCAGTGCTGAGCGTGGTGTTGAGCACAGAGATACAGCAACAGAGACAAAAGGAGCAGGTGCCATGAGAATTCCCCATTTCTGTCTCTTCCTCCCAGATCAACCCACCAGTCCTGGGCAGAGAAGGTAGTGTGGAGCAGAGCACTCACAGGGCACAGCTTCTCAGGGAGGTCTCTGGTTCTGGGGAGCAGGGGTCCCAAACACAGCCCCTGCCTGACCGAGCCCGTCCGGGGTGTGGGGGCTCCGTGCAAGGGACCTGCTCGGCTGGATGAGACACCCAGCCCTCCACACAACCTTTCTGATCCACCTCTAAAGGCCAATCCCACAGCAGGTTTTCCCACATCCCCTTCTTGCCCATCTCTACAGTCCACCAGCATTGTTCATCTGGGAAACAAGGCAAATCACCAACAGGAAAAGAGGCCATTTCAGAGGAGAAAGGCTGGCGGGAAAAGTGGGAGGAACAGAAGCACCTGGTGTGCTCATCACTGGGAAGGACACTTCCTAGCAAGCCTGGCCCACATGAAGGTCCTGTCCCATGGCAGTCTCGGCACTGCCACTCACTCCAGGTGCCCAACACAGGCTGCAGCTCCCTCTGACTGCAGCAAAATTGTGTCAAATGCCTCGTCACAACACTCCTTTCCATTGCTAGCTGTGCACCAGTTGCATCAGTTTCCACTTCTATTTTTCATGTTCCCTCTTTAATTCATTGCTGAGATGCAGGAAATCCCAACGGCCTCGTAGTGGCTTGTGGGCAGCTCCTGCCTTCACCACAGAAAAACCAGGGCAGAACTGCATCCAGCCTTGTGGAGCTGTGTCCACACAACTCCCATGAGATTCAGATCAGAGTCGCAGCAGGGCACAGACCCTTCAGTGGGAACTTCAGACCCACGAGAAGAAATACATCCTGTGAAGAAGAGAAAGTCTCCTTCCACAGACACCACTGACTGATGGTACTGCCCAGAGCAACAACAGGATACACCCATAATGCTCTGGACAAACCCAGGCAGTATTTTCCATAATAAACTTATTTGCTGTATCATGCTGATGTGTTCATAATTTCATAGGAACTGAGGACATTGCTCCTTATCATTTATGACATTAAGTGGTTTGTAATTGGATTGTCCAACTGTGAGCATTAACACAACATCCCAAACTCACAAGCTGCAGCTTCCAAGGACCTGTAGATGACCTCGATGTCCAACACAGCTTCAATTTTACTGTTGCCAAAAGCTGCATCTGACGCTGGAAGGTTCCATCCCTCAGTTCCATTTACGAGCTGGTGGGGGTGTGTGCTGTGATGGCTTGTCAGAACAAAAACAGGATCCAAATGCTGGTCACATTTCAGCCTGAGAAATTTATAATTATCATTAGTGACAAAGGATGGATTTTTTACTTTAAAAGAGAGTTTTTAATGTTGAGAGCTGCAGTCTGGTGTGGCCGTGTGGGCCATGCTGAGGGCAGAGGGGCCTCTGCCAGCGGCACACAGCAGAACGGGAGGTTCTCCTGAGGGCAGTGCTAACAGAACAGTAATCAGATTTCCAATTATTAATCTGATCAATGCCAAAACATTCTGCTCTTTGTCCTTACAGATGGATGTTTACAGAATTCAGTGATGCATTTAGGCTGCATCTCACAGAATCACAGAATCCTTTCAGTGGGAAAAGACCTCCAAGACTGAGGTCCAATCTTTGACCAAACACCACCCTGCAAACCAGAGCAGAGCACTGAACGCCACATCCTGTCATTCCTTGAGCACCACCAGGCAGGGATGGGGCCTCCACCACCTCCCTGGGTGTTCCAATGTTTCTTCACAGCCAGGTCACCATGGCCCAGCTCCATCCTCCCCTGCTCCCACTGCAACTCCTCCTGCTCCCGTACTGCCTGCAGCTCTCCGTCCCCTTACCCACCGCCAGGCTGGCCCTTCTCACAAAGGGCCAGGGCTGGATTCAGGCACATCTGCCACTCAACAGGCAGCATATGTTCATCCATAAAAAGGTTTCCTCAATCAAAGACCCCAAGATGAGATCTCTTTTGGGTTCAGGAGGGGACGGGGAGCGGGGAGGGTGTGGGTGGATTTTGTTGTAGAATCTAATGCCGAAAAACTCAGCTAAGAGCCAGGAAGAACCTGAGCAGCCAGCTGCTATCGAGCCTCGATGGACACACAGGAATTCAGGTGAGAAAACACTCCTGCTGACACGAGGCACAGCCAGCTCTCCCCGCACCAGTGGCAGAGCTGCTTTGAGTCCCACTGCGACTCCGTTTCTGCTCCCAGACGGAGCGGAGCCGCTGCCGGACGCTGAGGATGCAGCCCGCCCAGCCAGCCCCCAGCGGGCATCGATCCCCTCTGCCGCAGCCCAGCCAGCCACCGGGGACATCGGCCACCTCCTCCCCACCCACCCTGAGCCACGGCCACGCTCCAGCCCCGTGCAGCCCTGCAGGGGTGGCCCAGGGCCATTGCCTGGGGTCTATCCCACCTCCCATCCCACCTGAGCTCCCACACCTGCCTGACTCGCCCACAGGGAATGATGGGGGTCAAATAAACCCCAGGCACTTTCTAATGCAAATGTTAATAAGGCACTGGGTGTATAACAATAACAAAAGTGGGCAAAAAAAAGTGTTTGATCAATCACTGTCTTTCGAAGTCTGATCTTTCAGAAACTCCAAACAGGTCCCCAGTGGGGAAGTGCAGGATAATCCCCAGCTCCTTGCAGCTGAGCTCACTGCTCACTCAGTCACTCCAGACCATTCAGTGTCACTTCCCACTCTGTAATTTCCCTGCTGCTGCCCCCACAACCTGAGATCCGGACAGTGAGGCAGCGCTGGACCCCATCACCACGGCATCTTTTGTGCTCTGCCACTCGCCCGTGGCTTTTACTGATGACATGCTTACAGCTTAGCAACATCCACAAAAGAAGAAAAGCCACTTGGTACTACCTGGGAGATTGCATCAGAGGGAGGATCCCCCTGTGTGCTCTGTGCTTTGTCACACTCCTGCTGCTGGTCACTGTTCCCAGCCGAGGGAGCTGCTCCTGTGCTGGATGCAGTGGTGGAGAATGTTGTGGAATCAGAGAATCACAGAAATATGGGATATCCTGGGTTGGAAAGGACCCACAATGACTCCAGCCCCAGGCCCTGCACAGACACCCCACCAACCCCACCCTGGGCATCCCTGAGAACATTGTTCTAACACTCCTGGAGCTCTGGCAGCCTCGGGGCTGTGCCCATTCCCTGGGGAGCCTGGGCAGTGCCAGCACCCTCTGGGCATTAACATTCCCTGATGTTAATGTCGTTCACATGGCTCCTGCTGCAGTTGCCCATCTCCGTGGGCAGCCTCCGGGCCAGGCAGGATGGGGCCTGACCAGCTGGGGTGGCCCAACACCCAGAGGCTCTCCAGCACCCCGGGACCCAGAGATACCCCTCACCCAGCTGTGCCCTCCCATAACCAGGCTGTCCTTTGACAGGGCACCCTTGTCTCTGCAGCCTGCCAATGGCACAGCGTGCAATCGAGTGACAGGAGCCCCAGGTCCCTGCCTGTGGCTCTGGCAAACCCTCAGCCTCATGTGAGATCCAGGACAATAAAAGAAAAGTCAAGAGCAAAAAGTATCTGTGGCAGCTAAATATCAAGGGATTAAGTTTCCAGCCTTTCTTTAAGGGGAAAAAATCCAACAACTATAAAGCTGGAAAAAAAGAAAATGGATCAAGCTAGTGTTGATGTCAAAGAGGGATTCAGTTGAGAATAGACTTGAAGGGAATTTTATTTATGGTGCAGCTACTGGGTGGGCATCTGTGACCTTTAGAAAATGGATTAAAGCCTTTCTATACCCAGCTCCAGGCTGTGTGAATTATTGAAGCACCAAAATCATGAAGTCGAAGTGATTGTGCAGAGCAACCCCCACACAGCCAGCCTTCCCTGAGAGGGTCAGTGCAGAGCCAGGCACAGGGACCAGGACCCCCAGTCCCCTCTGGAGCAGACTGAAAGCCTCCAGCCCCACCCCAGGTATAGCAGCTCCCTCTGGAAGATTCCATTTCCTGCTGCTGCTCATCCCAGCCCCAACCCTGGTTTAATCCCCTATTTCCAATGGCACACAAATCTGTGCTGAAAAACTTCAGATGTGTTCTTGTTCCTTCACAGCAGAGAAGTGTAAATAATGAATTCCCACAAGCCCATCCAGCTCTTTATCCCTTGGAAAAGGCAGCTGGGGCTGGGGCTGACGAATCAAGAGGGAAGGAAGGAAGAGCACAGGAGCAAACACCCCCAGCTGCCTCACGGATCAAATGGACGGGGACTGAGGCCAGAAGAGGCCAAATTTAACAGGGAGAGGTCCAGACCCTGCAACGCCACCGATGCCTTTGGAGATTTCGGGGTCTCATCCTGCCTCTCGTGGCACACAGTGAACCTCAGAGCATATTTCCCATTAAAACAGGGCCACCCCATTCTAGGAACCCTCTCCTGGCTGCTGTTCCTTCAGAAATGGCACCAGAGCAGCCAAAACCTCAGCAACTGCTGCTGCTGCTGGGAAAGGATCCCGTGCTACAGGAGGAACACTGTGCTGATATTAAATCAGTGAAAATCAAATTATACCACCTCTACTGTGGGTGGAAAATATTACACACTCACTAATTGGAGTAAACATGGAATTGAACCTGACCTTCATCTGATTAATTGTACCTTAAAGCTGATGAAACCCATCTCTAGAAAACAGAAATTGGCCATTTATTTCAGGTACACCAGAGCCACAGCTCAGGGACTCTCAGGCTCCTCAAAAGGGATTTCTGAGTTCCTTCTTCCTTCCTTTCCTACAGTTCCCACACCAAGGACCTCACAGTCTGTTCTGAGAGGTGCACAAAGTGACTGTGGAAGGAAATGCTGTGCCCAAGGCCACCACAGTGCTGCTGCCAGGTCCTGTCCCCATGAGATCACACGGTGTCACAGCTTCCACAGGTCGCTCACACACACCTGGACATGGACACTGGCTCCTAAATATCTTCCTGAACGCAGACAGAGAGTGGTTAAATCAAGCAAAGCAACTAAGTCACTCATCAAATTCAAATAACACTTGCCAGGTAGGGAGTTTTTATGTTTTCTGTAATTAAATGTGAGTTGTAAATGTCTTGGTAAACGCAAAAGGCTTTTCTCAGTGTCAGAGGAAATTCAGCATATTGACATAATTATCCAGAAAGATGACAGATGAATCATTTCAGCATTTTGTTGAAAGTGTATGTACAGTTCTGATGCCTGATAGACTGCTACGTGCCAGACTTCACCTTCCTGCAACACCAAGCGCAGAGCGAGCAGCCCCGGGGAGCAGCCACAGGGAGCAGCTCTCTTCAAAGACAAGAGGGTCCTGCCCTGGGATAAGAATGGCTTTTTCTCTGTTTCATGTTCTGAGCAGAATTAATTTTCCAGGTGCTGCTGCTTGAAAGAATAAAACCTCCTTCTCTGGAAAGTTTATATTTGAAGTAGGAATCTTCTCCAGCTCGAAACAAAAATGTGAGCTGCTCTTTTTCACTAAGGTTTTGAGTTAATGTTTGGTTTTTGATTGTGAGCTGAAGACACAAGACCCTGAGTGCTTCTGTTCTCACCAGGAGTGCCTGGGGAGACTTTCTTCTGCTGTTTGCCTTGTCTTCACAGCACAAGGACGGAGCTGGTATTTAATCATTTGCCATCTGATTCAACAGAAGCCCAGAAATGTGGCAGAGCTCTGCTGCAAGCTTTCGCCTCTCCGTCCTCAAGGGATGTGGCTGCAAAGAGGGGAGAGTGTTTCAAACCACCCCCTCAGTGACTTGCACACTGCTGGCAATCCATTTTCATCAGCGCTGGAAGTCCCAGGCGGACTCACATCGAAGCCCAGCAGGAGTTCACGTGGGTGGGTTGTGCCAGCGCAGGGTACTCCATCTCCTGGTGCTCGTCAGGGAGCTGAGGCTCTAACCAAACATCTTTGCTAGAAGAAGCACTAATGGCAGCACTGTGACTGGCAGTGTCCCCTCTCCTGACTCTCAGCACAGCTGGACCCTCCCCACACAGACTGCAGCTGATTTTGTGCTGCTACCATCACTCAGTGCTGACACTGCTTTACACATTCAAAGTATTCAAAAAGAGATTTTCAGCAATTGGTAAAAATTTGGGTTCTTCTGGCCAACCAGGTCTCAGATCTCCTGGGAAATTTCTGCTTTTGCAAAGTTTCCATCTTCCAGCCATCCCAGCACAGCAGGTCAGGCTGCTCCAAGGCCGTGCCCCAGTGGGACCACACTGGGCTGTACCAGAGAGGGAGAAGGCAAAGGACAGGGTGGGTCATGCCCAGAGCCAGATGTGGATCTTCTCACCCTCATGGCATCAGCTTTTGATCAAAGCACCGTGGCAGAAACCGGCCACGACGACCCAACCGGAGGGAAGGCGAGCAGGTGCAGCTTACCCCACGCCCTCAGCTTGCCCTGCTTCTCCTACCAGCGTGTGGGGACACTTGTGCCACCCTCTGAGCCGGGCTGGACCCTTCCATGGGTTTGGCATTGCACATTTTGCACACTTCCCAAGTGTCCCCAGCCAAAGCCCCAGTGCTGGCACACAGCCCACACCGCACGGAGTCACTGCGCAGGTGACAGACACAACATCTGCACCTTTTCCAGCTTCATTAACATCAACAGGGACATTTAACTCCAAGAAAAATTCTCTTGGAGACACAGCCAGCTCAGCAGACCCGGGGTCCCCACGGCACTGCCACTCCCACAGCTCCTGTCCCACCCATGGGGACCCTGCTGCTCACAGCACTGCACCACCGACAAAAACACTGCTGACCCCCCCAGCTCGGGGGGAGATGCTGAGAGGGACAAAAGCACTGCTGACCCCCCCCAGCTCGGGGGGAGATGCTGAGAGGGACAAAAGCACTGCTGACCCCCCCCAGCTCGGGGGGAGATGCTGAGAGGGACAAAAGCACTGCTGACTCCCCCTGTGCACCCCCAGCTCAGGGGAAAACGCTGAGAGTCACCTGCACAGGGATGGAGTGAGAGCCAGTGACAAAGGGAAGGGAGAGGGACTAACACCAGGAAACCAAGCAGCAACCGGTTCCCAGAGACACACAGCTTTTTGATCATCACCTCCCACATGCCCCCCACACGCTTGGCAAGGAAAAACAGTTAAAAATAAACAACAAAACCTTTTCAGCATAACTGATTTCTGATTGGGAAAACAGCCCAGGACTTCACAGAACCCCCTTGACCAGTGTGCCAGCTCAGTCAGTCACCAAGGGCAACTTGCAGCACCTTCCTGACTCACTGCCCCCCCTCACAGCCCAGACATCCCCACAGGAAACTGAAAACATAAAGAATGTTTGCTGTAGGATGGTCACAATTGTGCTGGTAATTTAAAATGCATCTGTTGCACCAAGATGCCAAGAATTAAAGCAATGCCAAATGGCAACAAGGTATTTTCCTGAGCATTTTTCCTGTCTTGACTGAGCAGCCGTTGTAAAAAAAAATACAAAAATAGCCAATTTTGGCCCTGTTACTGTTCCAATAACCCACAAGTACATCACAGCAGACACCTGATGAACCATGCAAGATCGAGTGCTCAAGCCTACCTTGCCAAAGCTTCCCTTCCCAATCGCCCGGAGAATCTGGAAGTGGTCAAAGTTCACTACAAGGCAAAGAAAAAAGAATTTACATTTGTAAATGCTTTATTACAAATAAGCTTGCATTTAAAAGAAGACAGGGAAACAACTACAGAGCACTGACCAAGCTTTTATTAAAAGTTTGCCTCTGGGTGAGCTGCAGGACAGCAGCTGCTTTCCTTTCAAGTCCCTTCTCAGCTGCCTGAGGGAACTGGCAGAGGGTTGAAGGGGGTTGCTGAATTAGTGGTGTAGCACAAGTTAAAATACAGCTTCGACCTGCATGGACCCAGGGGGAGCCCCACATTGCTCAGGGGCAAACTGCNCCTGCCCCACAGCCCCTGCCCCACAGCCCCTGCCCCAAAACCCCTGCCTCTGCCCCCTGGCTCAGCCTGTGCTGGCTGTGCTGGTGTTGGTGCTGCATTTAGAATTCAGAATTTAGAATTCAGAACTTAGAATTCAGAATTTAGAATTTAGACAGTGTTTAGAGGGCAGGGACAGCCTTCCACTCCCTTCACATGCAATCCCATCTGGACCAGATCTGCTGTTTTTTCAGAGCCAGGGTGAGGAGCAGTGACAGGAAATGTTGGTGCAGCTGCAACACCTCAGCCACTGCCCCAATCAGCTGCTGCTGCAAACAAAATTATTTTTATACCGAAATACTGCTGTGATTTAATTTAATATCAGTTTTAAATAAAAAAGATGAGGCGCGGAGAAGCTCGCTGATGGACTGAGCCCACCTGCTCAGACACAGCTGTCAGCCCTTGACAGTTCCACCATGAGACCCTGTCCGTGCAGGGCACCCTCAGCATTCCTCACCAGAGGTCTGGGTGAAAAATGCTTGGCGTGGGCTTGGGGGTTTGCAGCTCGAGAGGGTCAGCAATGAGCACTGACCCTGCTGACTGGCCACAGAGACCAAAATCACTCAGCAAGAGTGGGAACAAATAATTCACTATAAATATTACGAGTCCCACTCCCAGATCTTAAATAAATGCACATCTGTCATCTCTGAGGATGAATCAAGAGCCCACGCATGCCCATTGAGTTCCCATTACCCTTTTGTGCTAGGCTTATATCCAAAATATTGTTATTGTCACTTCTGTGGGACATTTTCTGCAGGAGAGCCCAGAAAACTTTGCCAAATGAAACAGCAAACAGAATCTGGGCCAGCTCGTGCTGGGTGCCTCCCTGCACTCCCAGTCCCCTCCCTCAGTGATGCTGAAGGGCAGATGCACCACGACTGCTCCACGCTTGGTTGGCTTAGTTGACTTTGTGGTGATCGGTCAAAGGCTGGACACTGGTCCTGGAGGCTTCTTTCAGCTCTAATAATTCTGTGATCTCCCCGAGATTTCTCCAGGAGATGCCACCACAGACCCCAGGGGGACACCAGTGTCCCCCCAGCCCTCTGACAGCTCCCACGTCTCCAGGGGAAGGGCTCAGCTCCACGGGTGCTGTCACCTCCTCATCACCTCCCTTCTCTGGGGGCCTTTTATTTCAGCAGAGGTTTTATGGAGGATTTTCCTACCACCCCTACGAGAGGGGCTGCAGTGAGCAGTGCCAAACTGCAGCTTCAGCTTCACAAACATTCTGCCTGAAATCTTCTGGCTGAAGCATTTGGAGCACCAGATCAAATGTTTTCCACACGCAGTGAAATCCATTGGTGGACCTCCCATCACCAAGAGCATGCCCAGCTACAGTGAACCCCTTGGAAGGGCAGCATTTTCTTGGCAATTAAACCACATGCAAGTGCCCATGATCTGCCATCGCTCCAGGAGGAGAGATTTAGACAATTCTTTGTTGTAATGTTTGTAATATTGTGTGAAAAAGCATTGCCACTGAGAAAACAAACCCCAAAGTGCCATTTCCATGTATCCATGACTACAACTGATCTGGGAAGCCTGCTAAAGTCAGCAGGCAGGAAACAAACCTAGATATGAATATTCACCAGGCCCTTGAACCTATCAGAGATGTCACTTTTAATAAATTAATAGAGTTCTGCTGATGGATGCACTGCTGGTCTCCCAGTTCCAGTATTTTCTGCAGGATTCAGTAAGCAATCTGATAATTCTGTGTAAGTTAATGATTCTATGATTTCCATGATCCCAGTAAAGCAGAGCAATCTCAGCATTTGAAGAAGAAAATCATAGTAGCAGTGTGTCGCTTTTTGTGCACAACACGCTGGATTACTAAAAATGTTAACTTACCACTACAGAATATGTGATTATCCCTAAAATAGAAACCCCAAACCTGCCTGGAACAATTGTGTATGCTCCAGAGGCTCCACTCTCTGAGCTGACAGGAGAAAGCTGTCATTCACCCACAGCCAGAGGAGCTGATCATCTGGGGGTGACTGGTACGAGCCTGAGTCACAGACGCCAGCGGAGGCTTTGGTGGCAGCGAGCAGGAGGTGACAGCGAGCAGGAGGTGACAGCGAGCAGGAGGTGACAGCTGCTGCCTCTCACAGGCCCTGCTCACCCGCTGCTCTGGCTCCAGCACGGCTCCAACAGCCACAATCTGGAGAGGCAGAAATGGCCTTGGCTCGAGGATGAGCCGGAGTAACCCACGAGAGGGGCAGAGGGACTGAAAACCTGGATGCTTTGGGAAGCATTTCTGTACCAAGAGACTGTTCAAGCCCTGGAACAGGCCTCCTGCAGACACGGCCGTGATCCTGTCAGTGCTCNCCATCCCATCCCATCCCATCTGCAATGTGCAAACGTGAGGAGCTGCCTTGCCCACCACACCCCAGGGCCATCTGCTGTGCTGTGATGCCCCCACGGGTATTTCCTCATCTCCCCATGAGAACAGGACACCAGTGGCCCCACTGACCCCTCCAGCAGCTCCTTATCAATGCAGCTCCTTATCAGTGCAGCCCCTTGGCAGGGGAGGGGAGCCACGGGACACAGGACGTTGGCATTTGCCTTGTGCTTCTTCCTGGCTCTCCCTGGCACCAAGTGACAAACCATGAATCACAAATGAAGATAAATACCGTGAGCTTTGTTCTCCAGCTCCAGGAACATGTGACAAGCGGGGTGGCAGGGATGGCAGGGATGGCAGGGATGGCAGGGATGGCAGGGATGGCAGGGCTCCACGTGCCCTCCCCAAACCTCACGCAGCCCAGCCCTGCCCACTGCACAAGAGAGTGCCAGGTGCTGCTCTGACATCCCTGTAATTAAGATCTCATTGTAATCACAAGATGTGCCGTGAGATAAAGCAGGCTGGATACACAGCTTCCACTTGCCAGTGAAACAGAGAATGAAGAGTCCACGTCCCTGCAAAAGTTCATTATACAGAAGGATGAGAGACGCAAAAAGAAGAAGAAAAAAAAAAGGGGCTTTGCCTTTACTGTTTTGAAACTATGAATGTTTTCATTATTCTTTGCTGTTTATTCTGCATTTATTTGCAAGATACCTGAAAGTAACACTTCAGATACACAGTGGACTCCCAGCGAGGGTTCAACATCAGGACCTGGTATTAATCTCCAGCTGCAGGAGAACAATGTAGTAGGATGCAGTTATTAACCTGGTCTACAATACCCTCAAATCTGGGGGANCAGCCTGCTGTAGCTTTGGGCAGTCCTGAAGCACCAAACTGTGGGACGAGGTCAGTCCAGCTGAGTGGGACTAGTAGGTGCCTTCCTACAGAACTGAAAATATTCTGTTCTTCTGTTCCATCCCATCCCATCCCATCCCATCCCATCCCATCCCATNTGGCTCTCCCTGGCACCAAGTGACAAACCATGAATCACAAATGAAGATAAATACCGTGAGCTTTGTTCTCCAGCTCCAGGAACATGTGACAAGCGGGGTGGCAGGGATGGCAGGGATGGCAGGGATGGCAGGGATGGCAGGGATGGCAGGGCTCCACGTGCCCTCCCCAAACCTCACGCAGCCCAGCCCTGCCCACTGCACAAGAGAGTGCCAGGTGCTGCTCTGACATCCCTGTAATTAAGATCTCATTGTAATCACAAGATGTGCCGTGAGATAAAGCAGGCTGGATACACAGCTTCCACTTGCCAGTGAAACAGAGAATGAAGAGTCCACGTCCCTGCAAAAGTTCATTATACAGAAGGATGAGAGACGCAAAAAGAAGAAGAAAAAAAAAAGGGGCTTTGCCTTTACTGTTTTGAAACTATGAATGTTTTCATTATTCTTTGCTGTTTATTCTGCATTTATTTGCAAGATACCTGAAAGTAACACTTCAGATACACAGTGGACTCCCAGCGAGGGTTCAACATCAGGACCTGGTATTAATCTCCAGCTGCAGGAGAACAATGTAGTAGGATGCAGTTATTAACCTGGTCTACAATACCCTCAAATCTGGGGGAAACCAGCAAATTAAAAATCACATTTTAAGGTTCAAGTCAACCTTTTACTCTTTATCTGCATGTTTTCCAGCTTCATTAATATCAACAGGGACATTAAATTCCAAGAACAATTCTCTTCAACACTAAAGGCCTAAGAAATTATTGTTTAGATCTTTTAACAGCAAATGTGTTGGGGTGGTATGACATGATGCACTTTCTATCAGTGTATTTCCACACACTGGCATAATTAACAGCACTTCTCTACCCACTGTCTTTCTGCAATGTAGCTTGGAAGAAGCACCCCAGTAGCTGAGGTAGAAACATTAAATTGTGGCCACAGAAACCACGAGTTTGCTGCCACAAAATGCCCTGAGTTTCATCTGGCAGTAAAGAGAGCTCCAGCTTTGCTCCGGAGGCATCTCACACGTGGAGTGACACAGAGCGGGGAGGTCACCCCTGTGAGCCCCTGGGCAGGGACAGGGGCACGGCACAAGGGAACAGCCTGGGGGGCAGGAGCAGAGGAAAGGAACCCGGCAGGAGGAACAGATGTGGGGATTTGGGGCAGCTCTGGAGCCACAGGGTGGGGCTGGGCAGGGTGGCAACAGCAGCACCACGGCAGATGGAGAGCTCCGAGCGTTCCTGGAGACGGGAAGAGCCCGCCAGGAACAGCGTGGGACAGAGCGAGGACAGCGGCAGGGACGGGAGGACTCAGCACGAAAAGATTTCAACCCGGATCAGCCTGGGAGAACTGGGAAGACGGGGAAGATGGAAAGTGAGATTTGTGTTCAGAGATGAGGCAAAGCAACACGGGGGGAGATGCAGAGGTGCTGGATGGAGAGAGGGAGCAAAGGGCGATGGGGAGCGATGCCAGCAGTCCTTCCCGAGCCTGAAACCCCTGGAACACGAGGAATCCCATTTTCTCTAACCAGAGGGCTCCATGCAGTGCAGGAAACCACTGCTTTCCCTTTTGTCCCGCAGAAAGCACAAGCAGCATGTTCGGTCTCCAGCATCTTGGGCCAATCTGTTTTGCCTGTTCACATCCACAGAGAAGATTACACGGGTGAGGGAAATAGAAATGCAGTGTAATATGACTGTCAGGAACCTCAAGTGAGCATTAACTACCCAGGAATCCAAGGAATGCTAGTAGATAATGGAAGAAATTAAAGGTACAATGCCAGCCCAATGCTATAAATGAGCCCCTTTAGAAACCACGGACTCAAACCTACTATTAGGAAGCAACACTAAAGTTGTGTAAAAACAGAGAGTTATTGTATAATTAAAAATGAGTCCCTGCAACTCTGTGAGGAATCAAATGCACCGTGCAAAGCAACTGCTAAGTCAGCTTAGGCAGACTGGGTAATTGATATGCAATACAAAAATGTTTGCATTGGCCAGAAACCATTCCTAATTAGCAAAAAAAATACCACTTGCATTGGGCAGAAGCCCTTCCAAGGAGTGTGAGTGCATTGCACTCATCTGATCTCCATCAGCGAGCTCAGGAGGCACCAGAGATCGAGAGGGAAACCCAGCACCTCATCCCTTGTGCTCCATGTGCTTGACCAGCGCTATTCCTGTTAGAAAAATCCGTGTTACTGTGCAACAACAACCCGGGGAGGCCAGCAGGTCACTCATTAACCAGCTGAGCCCTGGCTGGTGCAGATTAACGAGCCCTAAATGCATTCACAGGGGTCCTGGCCTCAAGCAGGGGAGAGGAGGATGAGCTTCCCACAGCCAGGCTGGGCAGCCAGGCTGCCCCACACGCAGCAATCAGCCTCCCCGGGCTCAGGCTGCAGCGTGTTTCAGGGGCAGCCCCACGGACACGGCCAGAGCCCTCGACAGCCCCAAGTGAGTGACCAGAGCCCCAAGGCCAGCACCGAGGACGGTTCTATTTCCCGGTTCTGCCGCGTGTCTGGCTGGTATTTCCAGAAGGGCGCTGCCCCTCGGCAAAACTCCCCAGTAAATGGTCCATTTCACAGCCGCACCTCTCGCTAATCAGCTTCCCGGGAAATCAGAGGGCGGCTGCTGGGAAAGCAAAGGTTATTCACGCATCCCCCCGGCCGTGCCAACACCCCGGGAGCCGGCGGGGCCGGGGACAGGGACAGCCCGGGACCTCCGCAGGAGCCCTGCCCGCAGCACCAGAGCCAGCCCCAGCCCGGGATGCAAAACTTCATGTGCAGCTGGAACAAACCCTCCCTGGCAAACCACCAAACCCTCCGGCGCCCCGAGCGTGGGGCAGAGCAGAGCACAGAACAGGATCTGGGCTGGCAGGGTCACAGCACAGAGAGAGGAGCTCACCCGCTCCATCCCATCCCGGCCCGTCCCGGGCACACCCGCGGGCTGCGGGCTCCACAATCGGCTCCGGCCGCGCAGCAGCAGCCCCAGCAATGCCCACCCTTACTCGGATTGTTGTTTTTCCCTTGCTTCCACCGATGAGAAAATCTTATTTCAAGGAACTAAAATTGATTTACAGAAACAAAAGAGAAAAAAAGCCTTTATAGCGCATGTTTATAGCAGCGCGACGTTGGCAATAAACAGCTGCTGGATGTTACTTAATGTTTCTGCAGCACATGTTAGAAATGATAAATGGCTGAGTTTTGGTGCCTCATAAAAGATTGAGGCTGTACCATGTTCAGGGCTCGGCTGGGACTGCTAAAATCCCTGAAGTGAACAGAAGCACCTTTGTAAAGCTACGTAATTTTAGACAAATTAATTCCAATACGGATTGTAAAGCTGGCTGGACCAGGATCCTGAATTAATTTCCTCCATTCATTTGTTTACAATGTGTAAAATTGTCTCTTCTGGAGTGTTTTCAATACTGGCCATGCCAGCGCTTTTTAGCACAATAAAGACTCTTCTGCAGTTTTATTTTAAAAGGTAAAAAGAATAAAGAGTTACACAAAATTAAATGTTTGACCTCAAATGAAGTTTTCATTTCTCCTCTGAAAAAAACTGAATTTCAGGTGAAATACCCAAACTGGGTGTTTTTTACCACTTCTCTGGAATGCTGATGAAGCTCCAGCCCTGCTCTCAGATCCTCACCCAGCCCCACATCCTGACCACGCAGGCAGGGACCCCCCATGGGCCACAGGGAACACACTTTGGTTTGGGGGGAAAACACTCTCATAAAAAAAAGCTTAAACAATCATAAAATCACAGAATCACCCAGGTTAGAAAAGACCTTTGAGTTCACCCAGTCCAACCATCAAACAGCACCACCGTGGTCACCAATAAACCTCAAGTGCCACATCCACTTGGTCTCTGAACAATTCCAGGGATAGGCACCCACTCCTGCCCTGGGCAGCTGTGCCAGGGCCCTTTACATGAAAACTTTTCCCCAATCTCCACCCTGAGCCTCCCCTGGCCCAGCCTGAGGCTGTTCCCTCTCCTCCTGTCCCTGTTCCCTGGCAGCAGAGCCCGACCCCCCCCAGCTGCCCCCTCCTGTCAGGGAGCTGTGCAGAGCCACAAGGTCCCCCCTGAGCCTCCTTTGCTCGAGGCTGAGCCCCTTTCCCAGCTCCCTCAGCCTCTTCTGGGGCTCCAGACCCTTCCCAGATCCATTCCCTTCTCTGCACACACTCCAGTCCCTCAATGCCAAAAGTAAGGCTGAGAACAAAGTTTGGTGTGTCTTTGCCATTTCCATGCAAAAGTGAAAGCTGACAACCAGTTTTGCTCAGCACAACAGGATGTCTGGGGTTTGTCAGCCTGGATTCACCCCCATCCCTGGGAAAACATCCATGGTTTTATGCACGTTCTGGCTCTTCAGTGTCAAGGTTTGCTGAGCAAGCCCAGCTTAAAGACAATTAAGGAACTCTCATAGGGATGTAGAAGCCTTTAGTAATCAGAAAAAATATCCAGCCAGCAGACATACGCTATTTCCAGGAAGAAACTCATCACTACTGCTGCAAGCCAGCTCCAGTCCTCCAGTTCTATGAGACAACTGCTACTAACATCTGATGAAGCAGAAGTCCACAGGGGACCCTTGTGATGAAACACAAAGCTTCAGGAGGAAGAAATGAAGAAAACATTGTTGAAATCTATAATAAAATTCAGCATGTGAAAGTTCAAGAAGCATCTCCAATATTAAATTGGAAGACACATGACAGAGATGGATCACAGAGTCACAGCATTCCAGACTGGACTGTGTGAAAAGGGACCCCAAAGCCCACCCAGTGCCACCCCTGCCATGGCAGGGACACCTCCCACTGTCCCAGGCTGCTCCCAGCCCCAATGTCCAGCCTGGCCTTGGGCACTGCCAGGGATCCAGGGGCAGCCACAGCTGCTCTGGGCACCCTGTGCCAGGGCCTGCCCACCCTCCCAGGGAGGAGCTCCTCCCTTACATCTAAAAAGAATTTAACCTCTGTCAGTTTAATCTTTTAAAATCAAAGAAACTGATTTAATTAGAAATCCCTTTGAGGCAGGATTTTTCCCCCTTTATGGGATGTGTGTGTAGCCTCATGGGACCCCAGTTCAACAGCTCACATCCTTAAACACAACTCCAATAAATGCTTTTTAGCAAGAGAGGGTTTGTGTTACCACAGGAGAAGTCCTCCCTTAATTACAACTGCATCCTTGTGTTTTACCAACAGGCACAGTCCCCGGAACATGCAGTGGGTGGAAATGGAAGAATCTCGAGTCCTCGGCACTCCCCTCCTGGCCAGGGCTCTGCAGAGGCTGGATTCCATCCATCCCTCCATCCATCCCTCCATCCATCCCTCCATCCATCCATCCATCCATCCATCCCTCCATCCATCCATCCTTCCATCCCTCGATCCATCCATCCATCCATCCCTCCATCCATCCATCCATCCCTCCATCCATCCCTCCATTCCATTCCATTCCATTCCATTCCATTCCATTCCATCCCATTCCAACCATCCATCCACCTCTCCATCCTCTGCTTTAGTGTTTGAGATAAGGTTTAATTCTGCCTGTGCCAATAAAGCACACATCGCCTGGCTGAGGGGCAGATGGAGCTGTGCTGTTCTGGCACCATTTTAAAGCATTAACCATGGTTCAGTCCTGTCTAATACAACAAGGACAGATTTTTTTTAACATTTATGGCACAATAATAGTTCCACTGAGTGTCCCTAACCTGCAATGTAATAAATACAGGATTTATATCAGAAATAAATCTGCTTATTTCCATATTGGCTCACCCTGTGGTCCTGACTGTACAAGGGAAACCCTTAAACAAGAAGTTAATTATTTAAATCATTTTAATCCACAATTTAAACAAAAGTTGTTCTGTGACAAAGCCCCCTCTGAGGGTCTGACACAAAAACTGCTCCCTACTCTCAGGTCTTCAGTTCACCTGTGCCCTGAGAATGAGACAAGCCTGAATCTTGGCCCTTCTCTCAGTAGGCACCTTCTTGGAGGGAATTCACTGGAAGGATGCAAAGGGTTTGTGCTGCCATGCTGCCCAGGAGCGTGTCTCACTCTGAAAGCACTCCACCTTCCATGCTCCAGCCCCTCCTCTATGCTAATCACTTCAAAGTTGCTAAATTATTCACTGCTCAGAAAATACATTTTCATTTCTTAGAGTTGGCAGCCAAGAATGACTTACAGAAATAGGTCATGCTCATCCCATAGAAGAATTACCATACACTTCGTGTGCTTCCCTCCCCAGTTTCCATTTTTAAGCTCTGCTCCACGTGAGGATGGGCCAAATTTAAACTGTCTGCATTTTTCATGCTGCTCCCACAGTCTCCACCATGTGCCCTGATTTTCCATTTTTAATAAACTGTACCCAGGAAAAATATTAACAGACCAACTTCTGTCTGGTGTTCCTGTAGACCTGAGCAAAGCTTTAATGATAACTGCAAAGGAAATAACCCCAGTTTTCCATTGCCATTACTCTGGCTTGGGAAAACTCCATCCTGCCTGGAGCCCAGCCACCACTGCCTTGAAAGGGGGAGCAGGTTGTAGTTTTCCTTCTTTTCAATTTCTCTACCTAAATATCTCCAAAATAAACAGATTTCAATGTGACATTAAAAAAAAACAAAAAAACAAAACAAAAACCTTCTTGCTGGCACATTTAATTTTCTGGTTTTACGCATCCCCAAACAAAACATAATTGGCCAAGGCCTGTTCCCAGCAAGCTGTCAGCCAGGATATGCCCAGGCTGCTGCTGTCTGTTTGGCCCACGGGAATTTTTCCTCACTAAGAGGCACAGAACAAGGGCCCTGTTCAAGCTTTGTGCTCCTGCTGCGCTCTGCACAGGCAGTGCCAGCCCTGGATCACTTGGAGACCACACTGGTGCCTCCAGCCTCCAGCAACAGGATTCAGCCCAGGGGAAACAAGGGGCACATGAAACCAAAGTACAGAGCAAGAGACCTTCAACAGAATCAAAGAATCACAGATTGGTTTCTGTTGGAAGGGACCTTAAAGCCCATCCAGGTCCAATGCCCTGCCATGGCAAGGGACACCTTCCACTGTCCGAGGCTGCTCCAAGCCCTGTCCAACCTGGCCTTGGGCACTGCCAGGGTTGGGAATGTTCAATACCTTCACTAGAACTAATGAGACAGAGGAAAATCAAGACTAAGCCCATCATGAAGGCAGGGGAGGGAAGGAAACTGAGAGTGGCAGGTGCAAGGGAGGATGGAGGGGACCTTGACGATGTCACCAAGGACATGGACAGCCACCGGCCCTGTGCTCTATTCCTGGTGCCATCTCTGATCCAGAGTGAGCTGCACTGCCTGTCTCTCTGTGCTGTTCACTGAACAGCCCATTCTCAGTGCCAAGTGTCCCCATGTTGTGCCACCCATGGGAGCAACACAGGGCTCTTGTTCCCCACAGGAACTGTGTGGAGATGCTGGAGCAGAATTACCCCCAGGCTGGAGAGGTTGCTGCTCATGGGGTTGCAGCTCTCACAGGAAGAAAAAGCAAAAATAATAAGGAGGTCCTCTATGCACAAAGGCAGAGGCAGAGCTTGGGGATATTTTGCCCCTGTGGAATCTTTTCTGACTGACTGTAATGAGACACAGATTCCCCCAGTAGGGCTCTGGGTGCCACCCAGGGAGGTGCCACCCCACTGCACCAGCTGGGTGCTCAGTGTGGTTAAGCACCAGGGACCTGCCTTAAGCCAGACCCAGTGACACAGCTCAGCACCCTCCAGCAGGGTCACAGCCCTGCAAAGCTCAGTCCCTGCAAAGCCCAGTCCCTGCAAAGCCCAGTCCCTGCAGCCTGACTCTGTGCTCCGGGATGCTGTTTGTTTGTGATTCACGCCACGAGAGAGGGATGCTGATCACAGAATGCAGCTGCCCTGCCATATGCAGCGGATTAATTACTGCATCATTTGTTCCCGTGGCAGGTCGAAGGGATCATTACCAACTCAGGAACATGAGTGCTAATAATAGTATTGCTCCCAGTTGTATTCCAGCATTCCGCTTGTTCCGATTGTTCAGCTCAATAATGGCTTACACTAATTCCCACCAACTTTTAACACCCATGTATTGAGAAGTTCACACTCAAATGGCACAAATTCAAATTCACAGCAGGATTAACTCTTCGTGCTTTAAACTTAATTACGTGCAGTCAGGTGGCTCTTGATGTTCCTTCCTCCTCAACCACACACATTTAATGATTCCTGTGCACATTCACTGATGGAGCTAATTAGGACTCCTGGGGGGCCAAGTGCAACTTTTTCAGTGTTGTCTAAACTGAAAACAAAATGTTCCAGAAGCCACGCTGTGCACTCAGGCTCTGCGAAACATCTCACTCCTGTGAGCCTGCAAAACCTGATAATGTTTGCTGGGAGAAAGAAAAAAAGCTCAGGAAAGTGCTGCCCACAGAATCACAGAATTGGAAAAGCCCCCCGAGACCATCGAGTCCAACTGCACCTCCAGCACTGCCAAGGTCACCACTAACCCATGTTCCCAGCTGCCACATCCACAGGGCTTTTAAATCCCCCCAGGGGTGGGGACTCCAGCACTGCCCTGAGAAGCTGGACAGCCCTTTCCATGGAGAAATTTTCCCTGACACCCAATACAAAGTCTTCATCGTGATGTTAGCACCCCACCAGTATTTCCGTGGGCACTCCCAGACCTTGTGTGAGCCCTTCTGCCCCAGCCAGCAGACGCAGGGGTGCAGTCACAGCTGCACCCTGGAGCAGGCAGGGCTGGCAAGGGCTGGGATGGGCTCAGAGCTCCCTGTGCCCATGCCCTGGTGGCGTGTCCCACCCAGGCACACTGGACACGAGGAGCAGACGGTGGGCACGCTGCGGCCGTGCCGCTGGCAGGCAGGAGCCAGAGCACACTGTGCTCCTGGAAGCTCAGCAGACACCTCTGACCACGGACCAACAGCCCATGTGGACAAACATCTGCAAGGCTGAGAAAAGCCAGGCAGGATGGGCATGTGCCCAAGAGCTGATGGAGTTATCTGTGAAGCACTGGGCTCTGTGGCTGCAGTGCTCACAGTGCCTGTTTGGGAACAGCATCAGGGAGTCCTGCACTGAGAATCTGCTGAGCTGCCTTACGAGGCTACAAAAAGAAATACTTCAAACCATTAAATTGGTATCAAGATTCTGCTGATCAAAGGATGGCTCCAAACTCAGGGGACGCCCCAGCAGCTGCACACCCATCTGCATCCCAGCCACAGCCCCAGCTCCTGTGCACAGGCAGAAAAGCAGCAGCAAACTCCTGTGCTGCTCCTCAGCCAGCCCAGCCCGCTCCTCCTCCTGGCAGCTGACCTGCTTCCCAGCACTTGTGCCAACAGGAGTTTATTTTTTTCCCCAAAACTTTGTCACCTAAAAAATATCCCTTTATAACTGTACTCGCAAGAAAGAAAATAAATGTCCTAAATGTGTAAAGGTATAAACCCAGAACCCCTCCTGCCAGCTGATGCGAACACCTCGGCAGGGATCCCGTGGGATCCTGTCTGATGAGATGCCCGTTTTTGGGGGAGATCTCACAGCCCTGCTCCACACCAGGTACCCCACAGTCCACCTTCCCACGGGCACAGGCGTGGGGGGTGTGTGTGCACAGCCCCAGGGACAGGGCCAGCAGGATGATTCCCTTGAAGACAGTGGAGAAAGGACTGTTGATAAAATTCCTATTTTTTAAAATCTTGGCTGTTTTTCCTCCAGCAAAGGTTCCGGAATGGTGGATGGCTGTCGTTTTGGAAACTCAGCAGCACAGCTGAGGCTGACAGCTTTGTCCAGTGCAGAAAACCCTCTCACAGGGTCCTGCACCTCCCAAACTGCTCAGGCCGGTCCCGTTCTGCTCCCTCCCACCAGAGTGCTTCCCAAGGAGCAGGCAGGTAGGAACGGCAGGATGCTCTCTGAGAAAGAAGGTGGTGCTGCCCACAAGCCCAGCCACCCCTCTCCCTTCACACCTTCCCCACCCTGGCAGGACACAGCATTCCCACAGCCCCCCACCGTGAAAAGATGGGACCTGTGGGGCTGGAACCCCCGGGAGGGCCGGCAGAGATTCCTCCCCGTGCGGATGACACAGACGCTATTTCTGGATCTCCAGACTCCCACTTCGCGTGCCAGCAAATCTGCATCTCCAAAATCCATCCACTCTTGGCCTGGCACGCAAGGAGCATTCCGGGCAGCTGGGAGGGGACTGGGGCTCCCTCACTGCAGTGCCCTGCTGGGGACACCGCCCACACACGGACCCGGACCCCTCCTGCCCTCCACCAGCCCCACGGCCCCTGCCACCCGCCCCGGCCAAAGGCATCGCTGCCGGACACCAGGGAGCCTTCCACGAGCAGCCACCGAGCTCCTACAAGATGCTTCCTGCCGGTACAGAGGTACTTACATCCCTAAAGGAGCTTCAAAACCAAATTCTTTTCACAAGCAACTTGGCTGTAACCATCTCTATATTGCTGCTGAAGGACTGGCTGCAGATCCTCAAGATCAGTTTCATCAGATATTGCCCAGGACACCACTCCAGACTGCAAAAGCTCACGCCTAGTCAGAAGGCACCCACCTTCTCTCGTTGGAAAACCTCTATTTCATGCTTCTGTCGTTTTTCAAAGCAGAGAATTCACATCATTAAATTGGCACGGAATCACACACAAACGGAAAATAGAGGTTACACCAGATCCCAGCGTTAAACTCTCTCTCCTCCTCCATCCCCTACCTGTACTTACTCCTCTTCTGCTTTGTTTCACTTATAAATTCACATTTCTTTCCTCCCACTCAACTACTGCAACAAACTGGCACCAGCTCCTGCTGGAAACACGCTGATTGAGATGTACTAATGCACGTAAAATCCTCTTCACTTTTCTACAGCAGCAAGGCAAAGTTGGAAAAGATCCTTTTGCAGTTTGGGGTATGTGACTATGGTGCTCACAGGAATGGCTCTGCCACGGCAGGTGACACCTATTGCCACACTACTGCAAAGAGCCAGTCAAACTATTCATTATTAAATTAGCCCCTTTCTTGTCTAATAATTGTTTAAGGCTCACTCCTGCTCCCCACAAAGGTGTTGGCCCCTGCCAGCAGTGGCTGGTCTGGCACAGAAGGTGACCAGAGCTGAGCTGCTGCCATCACTACTGGCTGTTACATGGGAAACAAAAATGGGGGTATTCCAGCATCTCAGAACAAGTCTGCTATAATGAAATGTCCTTGGAATACCAGTCAGCTGGAAAATAAGGATCCTCTTAATGTTTGGAATGTATACGTTAATATATATTACTCAGTATTAATGGATATTAACAGGAAAGCATTGTTGTGACTCCAGTAAGCATAAGGACACCCAGTATATTCTGTACATCCTGTAGCTGTCTCAGACCTCACACAGCAGAACAAAACAGTGCCAGGATCCAACACAAGCACTGGTGCAAAGATGCTGGACAGTGCCAGGTCTAATGAAATGTGCAGGTCCACCAGTGGACATGACTGAAATTCATCCAACACATCTCAGGAAATAAAGTTGTGCAATTTTATGTTCAGGGAAAGAAAGGAAGGAACTCCTTTTATGCCAGGATCTCAGTGTCCAGGTGGGAGCACGGCTGTGTGTGAGGGGGGAGATGCTCGGGATCACCATGTCCCTGTCCAGGTGGGAGCACGGCTGTGTGTGAGGGGGGAGATGCCCGGGATCACCATGTCCCTGTCCAGGTGGGAGCACGGCTGTGTGTGAGGGGGGAGATGCCCGGGGTCACCATGTCCCTGTCCAGGTGGGAGCCGCCCCCCAGGGCAGAGCCCGGTGCCTGAGGAGCCAGCAGGGAACTGTCGGGAAGCCACCGGGACCCTCCCCCAGAGCTCCCGGCGTGGCAGGGAGGCCACGGGAAGACGAAATGAAGATGCATTAGGAAAAGCCCACGATCAGTGCGACGGTGACAGACGAGCAAATGGTGTAACCTGGAGCTGATGGGCTCCCGGCGACGTCACCGCGATTTATCCTCCAGATGACGCGGCTGCTGGTGCGCTGGGTTTACAGCAGCTCCTCACGCACGATGTCCCCGTGTGGCAGCTGGCACTCACAGCCCGCACACTGAAGTTACAGATGTTCGCACAGCTGGGGACGCTCGGGGCTGTGCCGGGGGATGGCGTCCCGCGCCTGGCACGGGCTGTCCCATCCTCCTTATCAGCTACCCAGAGCTATCAACCCAACACCACGGCCAGCTCAGGGGCTCTCACTGCCAGGCAGCCTCTCCAGCCTTGTCACGGGGGCAGGAACCCCGTTTGCCTGCCAGGGAAACCACACTGTGACTCACCCCAAAAACAGGAGAAACCTCAAACCCGGCATCTAACTGTTGCCAAAAGCACCCAAGTAAATAGACAAAGGAATAAACTCCTATGAAATATCATAAATATAACTTTGAAATACTGAAAATGCCAGTGGAGCCCTTTGCCTTGCTAGTGCAATTCCCCCCAAGAAAAAAAAAGGAGGGGAGGAGAGAGTCTCAACAAGCAGGTGGGGACAGCACTGGGGACTATCCAGTCCTCTTACCTGCCTGTGACACTGCCCCAAATCCCTCCTCCATCTCCTCATATTCCATCTGGTTTCCCTGCAGCTGGGCCACATCTTTTGTCATGCATCTCACTATGAACAGCAGTGAGAAATATCAAATTCAACAAACTTCTCAGAAACTGTACAATCAACTAAATTAAATCAAAACCTTTCCCTTCTCTCAGCCTCTGTTTTCACACTTGACATCTCGAGCACTTTCCAGTTAGATTTAATGAACAGAAAGTGTTCTCTTTTTTTATTCCCTGAAGGCAAATACTACTCTTCTACCTCCTGGGGAAAAATTGTTCAAAATCTGCTTCCTTTTGATCAAGAAACAGAGAAAGACTAAAGGTTTCTTAAATTAGCCTACTAGTATCCAGAAATATCAAGAAGTCATTATAATGGAGATAGATATATATATATATATATTCATACAATGATACAATGGAAATTATGTACATTTACACCATAATTGATCACTGGCAGGAAGGGATTTGTTGCATGTTGTGCTCATGGTAAGGATGGAGATCCAGTTCTGACTGGCACACAGATGCACCCTTCCTGGAAAAGCTGTGAGAGCACAACCTGCTCTGTCCCTTCCAGCTTTAACACCGGTGTCCTACCACAGCCTCATCCCAGCACAAATGACACTCATGGGGCCAGGGGGAAAAAAATATGGGAAAAAAAAAGTCCTGTGTTTCCAAAAACTCCTCTTTTTCTTGCCTTTTCCTCCTCTTTGTGTGCTGTTTTTCCAGGAGGTATCTAAACTGTTAGCCCTCCAGCTGTGCTTATCCCCGCTCAGAATGATGCCTGGTGCTGGGGATCAAAGCAAGGCGCTGAGTGCTGAGTGACTCGTGCTCCCCTCCCACCCTGCCCACGCCCTTCACCCCCCAGCTGCCCCACTGAGCTCCAAAGGGAACAGGAACGGCCTGTGAAACCAGAGCTTGGTCACAGCACGGCACTGAGCACAGGAGAACCTCCCTGCCCCGAGTGCTTCCCACCCTCCTGGGGTACGGCCACACTCCTGCCCAGCAGAGCCTGCTCATCCACGCCAGAGCAGCCCAAATCCCACCCAGCAAACCAACATTTCAGCTTCTTCTGGAAACAACACGGGTGGCTCAGCTACCTGTCTGGAGTTCCTGCAAAGCATCTCCAAGGGAAACGGAACCAAGTGCTGACACTGAATCAACCCCAGACAGGAACCTCTCCACAGAAGGCCCTTCCCAGCTGCTTTAGGCAAACCAAGGTTGACTTTGCATATATGTAGGCATTTGCTTTTCCTTTAAAAACTGCTGTATTAGTTGCTGGCTGACTCCACTGGCTGTGGCAGGAGCTGGGGAGTCCAGAGGCAGTGGCTGCTGCATCACCGTTGCAGGAGGAGATGCTGGTCCAGCTGCTGCCTGTTATTTATTTTTTAAATAAATATGTAATTTACAATATTGAACAAAATATGGAATAAATACCACTTGTCAGTATCCAATGCTACAACTTCCCTTAAGGCTGTAATTATTTACAAAAGCCTTTCACTACTGTACAGATCTCCCACAGATTTTCCCTCAGTCAGTTCAGGCTGAAGCTGATCACTGTCAGCTGAGAGACAGGAGTTGATTTCAGCCTATTTATCCTCCAGTTTGATCTATCCCACAGATGAGAAGAAACGAGTTAGATGTTACTCTTTACTGAAAGAGCTCCACCAGCTCCAGCCCAGGCTGGTGTGGCCGTGGAGGTGACGCTGCCCATGGTCCCCTCTGGCGATGGCTCTCAAGAGGATGCCAGGTGCCAGCAAGGAGAGGGAATGAAAAGGATACGGCTCAGCTCCCAGGTAAAAACTGGGGAATGATCTGTGAGTCAGGAACCTGCTGAGCTCCATCCTGCCCAGCCCTGGGGACACCGTCCCCAAGGGTCCCCAAGTGTCCCCAGACAAACACAGCTCACAGCGCTGGGAACCTCCACTCTGGTGGCCCAGCCACTGCTCACTAAAAGTTCCCCTGCATTTCCGAGATCACTGCCTGAGGTGAGCAAAGCCCAGGTGACAGGGAGAGGTTCCTGGTGACGTTCCACGGCGCACACCCACGCCCCGAGTGCCACCGGCCGCGGAGCCGCCGCCCGCAACAGCTGCCAGTTTGCATCTTTAAACATAAGGTGTTTTTTCATGTCTTTTGGGCAAGAAGTACTCAAAATGCATTAATGTCTTGTTCTGTTAACAAAGAAACTATGGCAACACACACAGAGCTGCCAAGAGAATTACTGAAACAAGGTTTAATAGTTAATAAGCAGCCAGATGATGTCAGACTCATCTATTAAGACCAGTTTATATCTGCCTATTAGAACTTAATGTCCCAGAAAGTTGGGTTGGCCAGGATTAAATAGTCTTCCTTTTAGCCCAATTATCAGCAATAAAACCAATTTTCTAAAGAATAGGGTAGCGTTATCCAAAATGTGGCCAGACCAAGCCTGTATTTTGTAGCATGCCTATAATGTTCCTTTTGTTAAGGAGCAATTTTCTAGATGTCAGGGATGTGAATCAAAATTTAATGTGTGTGCATGTGTGTGTTATGGAAATGGCAATTGCAGCAGTTGCTCGCAGCACACCCCGACTGCCAGGCAGCACAGGAAACCAAAGGCTTTTATTCCCATTTATGCCAGTGCATTTCTGAGTGTGCTGGAATTGTTCTTCTTTCTAATTGAGGTGATCGAGAATTCTTAAGAAATAATTTTCAGTGAAAATTAGTTTCTAAAATGGAATAATAAATATTTCATGGAAAAGCATTAAGTCACAGATACATCTGCAGAGGGTTTTGTTTACCTAGCTGGGTATATCCACCACGAGGACACCCTGTGGTCCCCACAGCTCTGCATGTGGTGCTGGCCCTGGGAGCCTGCCCCACGGAGCTGGCTGTCCATGCCATCAGGAAACCTTTCACAACCTCCAACCACTGTTTTCTTCCTGTTTATTAAAGCAGCTACTGCTTGTTTGGCTGCTGGTGGAGATGGAGAAAAAGGTGCCTGCCTCCCTCTGGCACTGTCACCTGGTCCCAGACCAAAGGCCAACCTCCCCAGCTCGAGGTCACTGGACAGGGTCCACCTCCAGTCCCTCCCCAGGCTGCTGCCATGTCAAGGCTTTGTCATGGATCAAGCACCCCAGTTCCAGGCACAACTTCTATTCTTGCAGAGCTGCTCTCTAACCAGTTTCTCCCAAGTCCCTCATCTCTGCTGCTGCTGCTGTTGCCGGAGATGCCGCAGCTGCAGGAGCATCCATCCCCTCAGACTGCCTGACACTCTGCTCTGTCTCTGGCGTGCTCTATTCTTAGCAGCTCTCAGATCACCAATCCTTTAAACCATCTCATCTCTGACCTACCACACCTTCTGCAACTTTCCTTCATTTCAGTCTCCAGTGCTGCTTCCCCTGAAATCAATCAGAAACTCTCAAAGCTTTCAGAGGGAAAGACAGGGTATTATTTCCGGACAGTTCCTCGCTCTCTCCTGATTATGTCTGACTCCTTCTGCTCCCCTTACACTCAATGCAAAATTAAAACCTCTGGCTAAGAGCTCCTCCTCCACTTCCTAAAGCTTTTTGTACCATCCATCTCTGACCATAGCATCCAGCACTGGAACGTCAGCCGACCCCAGAGGAGCTGCCAGGAGTTCAGACCCAGCCCAGGAGACAGTGGGGCAATGGGGTGGCTCCCCCAGCACCCCTTGGGATCAGCCATCACCTCCTCAGGCAGGAGCAGAACCAGCACCCAGCTCCCACAGCTGCCCTGAGCCTGGCTACACAGAAACACGATGGCTCTGCCTGATCTTGCCCAATTTAACACACATCTTTAGCACAATTTAGCACATCTGGCACCTTCTCAGTACAGCACGGTGACTGGAACAGAGGTGCTGAATGCCTGCTCCTGCCTGAGCTGGCCACGGGCAGGTGGCACAGAGAGGCCACCCGAGCCACGGCAGCACACACAGCTGTGAGAGCCCAGCTGCCCTCCAGAACCCGACACACCTGGGCAGCCCTGCTGGTTTGGGAACACAAAGTGCAGGATTTAGTGGAATTTCTCATGTGTATGGGATCCCTCGCAAAGAAAAACACTGAACAGATTTAGAAGACTCAGCTCTTCATGTGAACATCATGGGAGAGATATGGAAACGTTCTCTTCTCTGTGAAGTGAACAGCTGAGTAACTTGTACCAGATGGACCATATTTGGATCTCTCTCTCATAAATACAATATTCACCATTTGGAATTGAACGAGCAGAGCAGCTGTCCATTGTCCCACTTGGAGGGGATTTGTTCATTAAATAAGCAGAAGCCAAGTGTCTGTGGAAGGAAAATCACAGAATCCCAGAGTCACTGAGGTTGGAAAAGCCCTCCCAGCCCATCCAATCCAAGCTGTGGCCCATCCCCACCTTGTGACTGAGTGCCACCTCCAGGAATTCCCTGGACACCTCCAGGGATGGGCACTCCAAACCTCCCTGGGCAGCCCCTGCCAAGGCCTGAGCACCCCTTCCATGGGGAAATTCCTGCTGCTGTCCACCCTGAGCCTCCCCTGGCACAGCCTGAGGCCGTTCCCTCTCATCCTGTCACAGACTGCCAGTCAGTGCAAGCACAAAAAATGTGTCAGTGAATCCCTGATTCTCTATTACCAGGGTATTGGAATGATTACTGGAGTTTCAAAACCAGACAAGGTTTCTGCTAAGCCAACAGTCCTGTCATTTTGTCCCATGAGCAGTGCCACTGGAAGGGGTTCAGCTATGCCCCTTATCCTGCAGAAAGGAAGGGCTGGAATTTAAGGAAGCTTGCTTTTCCTGTCTGTATTTTGCTACACAAACCCCACAACAGCTACAAAAATAAGCAATAATTAAACTGCAACCTAATCTATTGTCTTTATTTATGATAAATTATGAATTACTGTATTATGGACACTCATTAAATTCAGAAAGCTGCTAAATAGAATGTATCAATATTCATAACTCCCCAACCTAGTGCCCACATAATTTAATGCCAGACTTGCATGACTCCAGCGAGGCCAGCAGCAGGCTGTGCCAGGAGGATCTGGGTCCTGCTGGAGTAGGCGTAGAGGGAGCATAAATCTAAACTAGGGATGAGATGACTCAGTTGAGACCGTTCGAATGAGGCAGACGATAAAAATACCCGAAAGACGTAAGGCAAATCTCAAAAACACTCCTTGGGTTCCAAACCAGCAAGGCTGGGCCATGTTTTCTTACTCGCTGCCAAACCAAGCTCTGCAGTGAGACGGGGGTAAGGCTGGGACAAGCCACGGGGTGGCCAGCAGGGCCCCAACCCACACGGCTTCCCCAGCTCGGCTCTGCACCCTCACACCCCTCTGGTGACACAGCCCCTTTCAAGGCTGACTGGAAGATGCTGGGAAATGCTCTGAAGGGCTGGGGAAGAACCACAAAGCCAGAGCCAGGTGTGGGGTGCTGGCACCCCAAAAGCACTGAGGGGTCTGTCAGCTCCACACCAGGGCGGGGAGAGGCTGCGAGGGCGGCACACAGAACCATACCAGCCGGCCTCTTCTCCTCCCAAATTAAATCCCTCCAAGGGTACACATTCATTTCTTTCAGGCTCCAGTTCTGGAGCAGAATAAGCCATCTTTATCCTATTATTTTAAAACTA
Organism: Rhipidura dahli; assembly: GCA_013399225.1. NCBI lineage: Eukaryota > Metazoa > Chordata > Aves > Passeriformes > Rhipiduridae > Rhipidura > Rhipidura dahli. Next base: position 77,085 of record VXAC01000786.1, on the reverse strand, counting down.
AATTTTCCATAGGAAGGTGGACCTCCCCCTCTTTCAGAAGTAAGGATTTTCTCTCCGTAATTGCCATTAAGTAATGGACGCTCATTTAATTAAAGGCTTTCTGTAATTTGACAAGAATCTCTAGAAGTAATTTCTCCCTTGAATTACCTCTTTGAGAGGTTTTCTGACAAGATGTAATTGAGAGACTGACCTTCACTGGGAGTGGGGGGAGCTCACAGAGCCCTGTTTGGGAGCTTAAGGATAAGGGTTGGAGGGATCTGAAACACAGTCAGTGGTCTCTTCTGCCCTCCTGAATAACCCTGGAGTCCCAAAGTAGTTTTCAGAAAGAATTCCAAACGTTGCTTTAAACCAGCCTTGTCCCTGCCAATGGCCCAGTGGAATGAGAGGAAATAGGAGCTGTTGCCAGAGAGCGTTTGGAGTTCCTATTTTTAATTAATAACGTCAAACGTGCGCTGCACATTTCAATGGGTTTGAGAGACGTGTGCATTGTAAATGATTCCTTGTTATATAATTATGAAATGCAAAATCATTGCCAATTTACCACTGCCAGACAACGCTACAGCTGCTTTCACACGACACAATAGGCTCAGGCTTTAAGACAGGTTCTTCAAAGGCAGCAAGTGATGAGCAGGAAAACCGGGTCCTTTTCATGATGGCAATTGAGGATCCCCACTGTTTGGAGCAGAGAACTTACTCAAAGACTGAAATACTGTATTCCTGCTGTGATACCTGAAGCTGCTGCCTTAAAATCACTGAAGACACAGACATGATTTTCTCTCTTTTCTTATTTTTCTGTTTCCTTGCTCACTTTGCAACAGCTCACTCAGTCACTCTCGGTGACATCTCTGCTCAGCATCTGCCTCTTCCTCACACACAGCACACAGACCTGAGAATACAGATGCTGGCAGCTGGGCTGCAGCTGACACCAGTTTCGGAGATGAGGCTGCAGGCTGACAGAGCGCCTTTAATAACCATATCTCACATTAGCAGAACATCTTTGTTTACGCCTAACACACCACATGACATTCAGCAGTATATGAGGAAGGAGTGTAATTAAATCTCTACTGTAATTGTCAAAACAAACAAGCAACGTTTATTTTGCTCATTTGCTGATATAGATTTGCAGTGAAAATGAAAAATGCAAGTGTTGGGTGGTGGATGTGGCGGAAGGAAGGAGGCAGGAGGGTGGCGGGGTTGGTGACGAGGGATGACGGCCACGCTGGGGGCAGCTCCCCACCTGCTGCACATCTCAGGCTCCATCGGGGATGGAGCAGCCATGGGGCAGAGCCACGTGGGGTCACACAGAAATGATTATGAGAGCAGCCCAACAAGCCACCCTGTGCCCTCGCTAGTCCCTCAAAGAGCTCTCCTCTTAACTGCTTTCCAATTAGCTGCCGGTAATTAGGGTCACCCAAGCAGCCTCAGCAGCCTCTCGATGGCGTCTCGCTGCCCTCCAGACACAGGGTGCTTTAATTAGGAGCTGATCTCAGCCAGGTTGTTGGGTCTGTGTGGCACCAAACACACCTCCCTGGTGCTGACCCGCTGGTCACGCTGCACCAGGGCAGCCACTGGGCTCCCAGAGAGGAAAAAGTGGAGGATTTGTGTGTGTCTCCCTACTGGGGGCACACTGACCCCTTAACACCACCCAAGGCAACTCCAGCCACCAAGGCTGGACACACACAGCACTGGGAGAGCCTCGGTGCCAGAGGGACCAACACAGAGGGATGAGTTTGAAGCATTAAGTGATCAGTCTAAAAGAGGCAGAAGCTCCATCAGAAGAATCAGGTATCATTTTCCTGTTCCATCTGTCCCTTCCCCCAGTTCATGCCCCTGCACACCAGCTGCAGGGGTGCCTACCAGGACACCCCACATGCTCCTGGTGCCAGATGCAGGGAGCACAAGTCCAACACAGGGGCACAGCACAGCCTGGGGGCTCCCAGCCCAGAGCAGCAGGTGGTCCCTACACAGTCCAATGGGTCACTTCCACCTCATCAGTCAGCAGCTATAACACCCTGACACTCACGTGCCTAAAGAGAGGACTTTGTGACCCAAAGGGACACCCATGACCAAGGACAAACCAATATGGCCTAAGCAAGAGCATCGCTGCTGGGCAGCGCTGGGACCAGCTGGGCAAACACCTCTGTGTGCTCAGAGCCAACAAAACCATTAAGAGTTCACCTGCAGGCAGAGGCACAGCCCACCCTGATGTACCAAACATACCCCTGGAAGCACCTGCAGGAAGGAATTCAGGTATGTAGGGCAGGGATCTGAGAGCACTGCACAGCTCTGCTCGAGCCCCAAGGAAGGCTGCTGTGCTGAGACCTACTTTGCAGCAACCCTTGTGCTGAATTTGCATCGTGCTGAGACACAAAGAACTTGCAAGCAGTGGGGCTTCACAAAGAGATTTAAAATCAAACCTGGGGAATGGAGCTGCCACTTAGGTCACACGTGGGAAATGTGATCTTGGGTCAGTCAGAACAGCCCCAGTCACACTCCCAACAGCAGATCCTCGTGAGGAGCACCAGTGTGACACAAGGTGGGGGCACCTGGGGGCCATACAGGGAAGCTGTCCAGATAGGTACATCCATGTTACATCCCTATCCTAAAAAAAATAATTACTTAACTTGCAAATGTGCCTGTAATTGTGGCACCATAGGTAATTTCCTGTTTAATGATTATTCTGGACTGCAGGTACAGACCTGACATTTCCCCACCCAGTGAGAAGGCTCTTGGTGGTGGCAGGGAAGAGGCTCCCTGGTCAGACACACAGAGCACTGGTCAGACACACAGAGCACTGGTCAGACACACAGAGCACTGGTCACACACACCCACAGCTCCAGGCAGGATGATGCCTGTATCTCGATTTTGCCAAGGCCAAGGAGATTGACAACAATCTGTGTGCCAATGCAACCTGAGGATGGCTTTTCTAAAACGTGGAGGGGCCTTTCAGCTCCCCCCTTGGCAAATGGCTCTGCTCCTGCCCGCCTGTGGAAAGGCCCCACTGCAACCTCAGCAGCACTTTGCTCACCTTTCTTTGTTCCTTTAAAAATTCTGACAATGTCATGTTTTCCTCAAAGCCCGAGCCAGCTGCCAGGCACCCAGAGCAGGGTGTCTGGGGTGCAGACAGCCACTCGTGGGTGACCCGACAGCCTCGGGTACCGAGAGAGAGAGAGGTGCAAACGCAGAGCACCCAGCCAGCTGGGCACAGCCACCACTGCCCACTCCTGCACCACTCCCTGCCTGAAATCCCAGTTTATTGTTGCTATTTTTCTTTATGCTCTGTGACATTAACAAGGTAAATTTAGAAACAACAGACTATTTCTTTATATAGCAACACCCAACATGTGGAAAACAGCGCCCCGAGACTGCGGGAGAACAGATTCTCCAGTTGGGCTTTTTCAGGAGTTGTCAGGTTGTATTTGCACTCACAGGCTGACAGCCCAGGGAGCCGTAGGGACGCTCACCCTTTGTCAGGGCGTGCACCAAGGCAAGCAGGAGATATTCCTGCCCAGCTGGCTCCCATTGGTGGGCACCGGTAGGACCACGCGTGGAGACAGGGCTGGGACGGCTCACGGATCTCATCTGGAGTAGGTGTGGCACAGAAAGTTAAGGAGTGCCGCAGTCTGGTCAGCGGAAAGGAGAACAAAATGAGTCAGTGGCTTTACGCAAGACGGGCAGAGTGGTGCCGGAGCTCTGCTAAGGGAGAGCCCAGCCCTCTGCCCTTGGTGCCGGGGCTGGGGGGCAGAGGGGACCCTGCCCTCGCCCCCGCGCCGCCACCGCGGCCCCGGGTCCCTGTCCCCGTTGCTATGGAAATACAGATGATAACGAGCAGCACAAGTCATCCTAGAGATGCACCAGTTGCTACCGTGAAATCCAATGCACTTTATCACGCTGTAACAGTATCCCACCCTCCTGCAAGCGCACAACTGCGTCCTGGAGAGAAGGAGCCACCTGGGAGAAGGGAAAACAACAGGGCTTTGTGTTAAAAGGTCGGGAAACGGCTTACAAGGACATTCGACATAGACAGACCATGGCTAACCTCAGTGCCACAACACTTGGGAAGGCCCTGACACTGTATTGGGAAGATTTAAAACATTAATTAATAGAAAAAACAGCAATATTAATAATTAAGAACACTTTTCTAAGAAGGAGCCACATTAAACCCAGTCACCACAGGTAATTGAAGCCCTCAGACCTGGTGCATTTATTCTCTGCCCCCAAGGAGAGCCACAAAGGCTGCTCAGGGCAGAGAGGAGAAGGAGCCGCCCACTTCTTGTTTAACTTGGTGTTCTATGCAGCAACAAACAGCGAGGTATTGTGACAAAATTGCTGGGCTCACAGCAGCAACCAGTGTGTGATGGATAACATGCGAGCATTTTTAAGTGAGAACTTTAAAACTGTTGATCACAAAACAGAATTCAGCATTAGCCTTCTTTTAAAACTGCATGAGTGGATTTCAGAGGTCTGAGACAAACATAAGTCTTTTGGGGAACAACCTCCTTCATTCTCTTCAATACCCCATATTCTACCATTTATTTTATGTCTTCTGATCATCGCTGCTTTTCCCAAATCAATCCAGAAGCCCTGGAGTTTCCTGCAGATTTAATATGTAACAGCCCTTGGACAAGAACTCTTTATAACATAGAGGACCCAAGAGTATTTTCTACAATCAGCTGCTTCTGGTTTTCAATCAAAAGAGGCTTTTACTACTTGCCACACCAGCAAATTTATCGTGGGTCATGAAAGACAGTCTTATTCCTCCTGCTGTGTCACTGGGGCTGGTGACAACTACCTGGTGACAATGCTGGGAAAATACACCAAACAGTCAAACTGTGCACCAGCCACATTGCATTTGAGCTGCAAGAGATGCAACAGAAGAAACATTTAATTTTGAAATGCCATTTCCTTGTTTTCTAGCAGTCCAGCACTGCTGCACACACTGCAATTACAGCACTGAAGGATGGTCTCTGCTGCAGCATTTCACATCACTGGAGCACCAAAAAGAAAATCAAAAAGCATAGAGAAAATCTCCTGAAAAAGGGCTGAACTGGCATCTATGCTCATTTCTTGGCAACTGGATGGATCAGCACCATGAAAATACAGTGATGTCTGGTTTGGGGGTGTGGTTTTAAACATGTGCACATAAATGAATGCACAGCCTCCAGCATGAGCTCCTCCATGGCCCAGGAGCAGAGTGGCCGTGCTCTGCCTGCAGGGAGGGGCCCTGGGCACAGCACCCCAGCTGCCCACTGCCCTGGAGCACCCAGCGCTGCCACGGCTGTCCCACACACGGGAGCCCAAAGGAGCCCCTCAGCAGGCAGCCTGAAGAGGGAGTGGGCACTGAACCACACCAGCAATCCGTGTCTCCCTCAACAGGCAGTTCAGGCAGCTCAACACTCTCCTCCCTCGACAGGCAGCTCAATGGACTGTGCCAGGTGAGGCTCAGGGTGGACAGCAGCAGGAATTTCCCCATGGAAAGGGTGCTCAGGGATTGGAACTGCCCAGGGAGGTTTGGAATGCCCATCCCTGGAGGTGTCCAGGGAATTCCTGGAGGTGGCACTCAGAGCTCTGGGCTGGGGACAGGGTGGGGATGGGGCACAGCCTGGGCTCCACGGGCTGGGAGGGCTTTTCCACCCTAAATGAGTCCGTGATTCTGTGTGCTGTACCTGTTTCAGAATGCAAGAAGTCCTTTCTGTACCTGCACTGGGTGGTGAGCAGCGTGCACTGTCTGTGTGTGTACTCTGCACTTGGAGTTAATTCAGACATTCCCAGTTGAGACCGTTTTCCTCACGACAGCCTTGTCAACACAGAGATGATGACTTGAAAACAAACTCTGGATTTCCCTCTCAAGAGCAGCCACTGGTGGGGTGTGCAGGCTCCAGGGTGCTATTTCAGGCACATGGTCCTATCTTTGTCCCAGAGGCTGGTGAGCAGCAGACATGCTCCCAAAATACCTTTGGCTGGGATCAGTGGATGTGGCGCTCGGCAGAGCTGCAGCAGCAGCATTTTAACAGCTGTGGAAATGCTGCTTCTCCACTGACCCACACTGCTGTGACAAACTCAGCTGAAGAGGGGAGACCTGGGGGCAGCAGCTCACCAGGGGTTCAGGCTGAGCACCGACAGTGGCTCCGAGAGCCACCGGCTCCAAGGGCAGTGAGCACCAACACCAAGGCAGCACCAAGAGGGGGTTTGGTTCTCTGGGCCTGCCAGCGTCCCCATATGCAGGTCTGTGTTCTGCACACATTGAGTTGGGCAGGCATTTCCCACAGTTCTGGCAATGGAAGAGGCTCTTTCTGGCAAAGGATAAATTAGGAGCAAGGCAGTATGAATGGGAGGGTATCACTCACGCATGCTGGCAATGACAGTAAATCTGAGAAGGAAAAAAGAACCACAAGAGAGTGATGAATGCCTGAAGTTATTTTGCTTGACCCCAGGTAGGAGCAGTGATCCCCTTTGGTGCTCCCTGTAGTCAACAACAAGCCTGTTCTTTCTTTTGGAGGTGTCAGAACAGATTCACTCCATGGTCAGACCACACTGATGCAGCCAAGCGCCCGAGCATCACAGGGACTGAGCTGACCCACCTGGCACCTGCAGGACAGATGGCCATAACCACTCAGGATTCAACTCCACAAGAAGAGAGCAGACCCAAATTTACAGCAGATGTCAAACAGAATTATTCACCAAGTTCAAATTCTCTGGGGAAAGCAGACATCCTACTTCTGTGATAAGAAATTCTCTGGAGAACAGTGATATGCAAGTCGCTTTGGAAAGAGCATCTCCTGACAGAGAACCCCCCACGGGGAGGAGAGGAGCCAGGTCTCGCAGCAGCACGTGGAGCAGGGGCATTGCCCTCCCCTTCAGCTGTGGTGGGCACCATGGGGGGCTGCAGGGGGCAGAGCCAGCCCTTGGGAGAGCCCCCTCCTCACACTGCACGGCTCCTCGGGGCGCTGCTGCCCGAGCACGGATGGCTTGGGGGGCCCGAGCACATCCCTGGGGCTGTATTAGCTCGGCGTCCCCACCACCAACACTGGCCACTGGGCGCCAGGGCCACCCATCTGCCCTGGGATACCCTGTGGAGCAAACCCCCAGGGAATAACCCCTGTGCAGCCTCGGCAAGAGAGTGAGAGAAGAGCTGGCAATGGAAAAACCCCACTTCAGCACAGAGAGCAGGAGGAGGAGAGTGGTCTCTGGAGAGAGCAGCAGGGGAGGCAGGGGTGCCTTTGGAGATGCCAAGCTAAGAGCGTGTAAAAATCCAAGCCAAGGCCAGAAGAAGCACTGACTAAAATAATTTCCCACGTAGTGCTGAGGGGCAACCAGAGACTGAACTGTTTGTTGATGTTACTCAGCCTTTTGATAAACAGAAGCAATTTATTCTGCTTAAAAGAAACCTGCTATTTTTTAAATAAATTCACAGATTGATCTTTACATCAGAAAGCCGTGTAGAGAAACACACAACAGGCTGAAACTATTCATTAATCAATCCCTAAGTTTGCCTCGCTACAGCTGTGCTTGTTTTGACACCTGCTTGCGATACTCCTGCTGTGGCATTTAACACGGAATAAAACCCAGTGGAGCGGAGCAGCAGCAGCTGCCAGTGCCCCGGGCACCCGCGCTCGCCCCGCCCCGCGCCGCGCTCGCCCCGCGCCGCGCTCGCCGCACCAGAGCGGCCACAGGGCTGTCCCTGCTTTACAGGGCACTGCCGAGGGACCCGGCAAAGCCCCTGTGCTGGTGCTCGGGCACGAACTGACAGGATGAGGCAGCTGCCACATGGCCCGTGGGTCCGGCTCCTGAAGGAGCTGCAGGCAGAGGACGGAGAGCCACGGGCAGCCAGGATGTCCGAGCAGCACCGTGCAGTGCCACCACCTCTTTGCCCTTCGGCTCCGCCCAGAACTCCTGCCTGTGCTGCCCGTAGCTAAACCTCAGCACTCCTGAGTCACCCCAGGAATGCCAGGATGAGCCGATGGGCAGTGCCTGTTGGAGGGGAGAGCCGGGCACACTCACACGCCGGGGCAGAGACCCAAAGGCAACGCCTGCTGCCCAGCTCCACGCTACTGCCCGCTGCTGCTGTATCTACACCTCTTCCCACAGCCTGAGCTCATTCCTTCCTTTAACAGGTATTGTCTGCACTTCGGGGAGCTCAGAGCTTTGTGCTGAGCTCACAGCAATAGCCTGGACCCACACCAGCTCTCCCCAAAATCTCTGGTACTGGTTACAGGAGAAACAGTGCATGAAAGGAAACAAAGTGTGCCAAGGCCAGGCTCAGGAGGCACTCGAGGCATTGAGCTCTGGACACTGTCAGAGCCACTGGCCAGTCCATCCGAGCAGGGATGACAGGGAAGCTCCCAGCCCTTAAGGAGATGCACAGCCAGCACTGTCGGGAGAGGGGATTGTTTCATCCTGGGCTGAAGGTCCTGCCAAGACTCTTCTGTGCTGGACGAGCCACTCACCCATGCCAGTTCAAAGTTCTGAGCAAATCTAGAATCAGGCTTGAATATGAAACCATGGGGGCTGTTTGCATGTGTATGAATTATTCATGTGCTTACCATATGCGGCATTGAGCCTTTAGAGTGAAAATTATTTGGGACCAAGCTCTGGCCCTATTTTCTGTGAAGCATAAAGCACGTTTTCCAACAGTGCAAACAATCCAAACATAATGTGTATCATTTTCTGTGTTCCCTGCTTGCTGGTCTTGCTTGCCAGTTCCCATTAAGACTGGGAACCAGTACACAAAAAGCCAACATGCAATACGCAGCTTTCCTGTGGATTCTGTGGCATTTGTTTCACAAGGCAGTTTAAAGTGCCACATCTCTCCCACAGGAGATGACCTGTAGCCCTCTGACAGTGAAACACACTGAGCCGTGGAGGTAAAGTGGTGTCCAGCCAGCACCAGGGGCAAGGGGAGCTCCTGAAACTCATGGAGAACTGCTTGCTCAGAGGAGGAACCCGAGCTTTAGTCCAAGCCCTGCCCAGCCCACCTTTCTGACCTTTGTCAGATACCAGAATCAAAAACACAGGAATTCTTCAAGGAACCAGCATGTGCCTTATGCTGCCTGTCCCACCTCCACACCAGTGCTGTTCACTGCTGATGCTGGGAAGTGTCTTGGCTCTTGAGTTCCTAAACACCCCAACAGGTTATTCTCAATCTAAGTTCCTTCCAAGTTTCTACCAAGTTTCCCCGTTCCTTTGCTTTTTCCCCCCATCCTGGATATCTGAAATACTGATATGATGGCCTTTTGTTTCCACCATGTGATCCCTTTAAAATCCCAGGACACAAATCACGCCCCAGTATTGTAAGCAGTGATGGCAACTTTTGTTGTGTTGTGCATTTTGTTTCTTTGTTGGAGGGTAGGAGGTGGGTTATGTTCAGGAGAAATAAAGGAAAGGAGAAAGAAATTTTTTTTCTGGAGCAAAGACAGCTCAGGCAGGAATGGGAGAGCCAAAGTGACACACCAGTACCTGCAGAGCTTCCACAGCCTCACTCCTGTCCTCCCCACTCTGCTTCAGAGATACTCCAGGCACTTTCTCCAGTGCCCCAATGCACATGTTACCCATGGATATATATATCACTTGTATCTTTGGACAGCTCATCTGTAACCAAATGCAAACCCTGGACAAGAAGGTAACTCTGTGCTGGGACAGCCCTTTGCAGGTTACCCTGAAAGTCACTCAGGCATCATCCGCCTCAGGAGCCCACCAGCTCTCTGCTGGAGCCACTAGAATCAAATATTTTCTGGAAAAATAAATGAAATTTATCAGCTTCCAGAAACATCAGTAAAGCCATAAAGACATTACACTGCAGTTTAATTTAATTTAACTTAATTACACAGCAAGGCTAACCGTCAGCATGTAAGGATTCATGGGCACAGGCAAACCAGCAAGCCACGTAATTCTGAACATCATTCAGTGCCCGCATCTCCTCACCACTCCCAGGTACTGGGAGAGCCCCTGAACACCACCTGAGATGTAAATGAACACATTAACACTCACACACTGTCACACCTCGCTGCCTGGCAGTGCTCAGAGACAGCTGTTCCCACACACCCGAAGCACTTTTAATTTTCCGTAACTGTCACCGAAAGCAATTTAATTCCTGAAGAACAGTGGGAGAGGGAAAGAGGACACTGGCATTTATCTTCTCTTGTGTGGAGAAGCTGAGCCACTCACAGGCTGTCCTGACACTCCACAGCTGAGGGGATGAACACCAAAGCAGAGGCCAGCCAGCGTGGATCCCCTCCCCGGCACACAGCTGTTCAGGTGCTGGCACACTCCACATCTGGAGCTACGCCCCACCCACCGACCCCTGGAGCCTGCCACAGCTCTCTGTGGTACCTCTGGGACTTGTGGCCACATGCCACCACAGGAAGTTGCTAGTGACAATTATGGGGTGGCTCGGGACAGGATGTGCAGGAGGGTGGTGGAAACTGCACCTTAACAACCCCCACAGCTGTGAGAGGCTCCACAGCTTGCTGAGTTCCAGTGCCTTTGGAACTGGAGAGCAGCTCCCCTGAAAAGAGCAGGAAAAGTCAAACCTGCTCTGACATCCCAGGCTGCCATGGACAACGGGCTCAGCAACGTCCCCTGTCTGAGTCCAGCTGGGCCACACTCACAGAGACTCACCTGTGTCCACAGTGAGTGGAAAGCCAGGTCCTGACCCAGGGTAGAACACTGTGGGGGAGCAACACTCCATTTCAGGCATTCCCACAAGAAATAAAGCAATATTTAGAAGGAAACACAGGCTCTCCCCAGCCCTGAGAGGGCACACACCAGCTCCACACCCCTCCCAGCCAGCTGTTTCACCACTTCTGCACCCCAGTTTCAGCTGGTGAAAATACCAAACTGCAAAAAGAGCAGCTTCTTTCATTTCTGGGAAGGTTTTTCTTGTCAAGTGCTGCTCACTGACATTCCACCAGGCACGGCACGAGGTGACCTTGTGCTGCCTCCGCAGCCAGCACTGCCAACACAGCTCTCCTGGCCAGCAGCTGCTGGTGCTGCTCTCTGCAAGCAACCTGGTACCATCAGCTCCACGTCCTGGGACTTGCAGCCCAGAAAGCACAGCTGCAGGCAGCAGGGGGAGTGCAGCCGAGCCGGGAAGGTCACCACGCCAGCACTGGGGACATGGGGAGGAAGGTGAGCAGATCCCCAGCCACGTGCTCCTGCATGTTATTCCCAACTCACAGGAAGCCCATTCCAAGCTGGTCATGAGGACTGTGGCCTCCACAGAATACACCAAGTATTAATCCGATTTAATATTTCACTTGAATGGTACTTCCAGTGACTTTTACTTGATTGCCCTTGTCCCTCCCTATCCATCAAATAGATAGGGAGGGACAAGGGCTGTTGTTGACAAATTGCTGTTGTGTTTGTTTATTTTCTGTTAGTCCAGCTCCATGCGAACAGTCTCAGCTGTCCCGAGGGCTCATTTCACCCTGATATCCTCTCCTCAAATCTCCCACAGACACACGAGTCCCTTGAGAATGGCTTTTCTTCAGATTTCAGCCAGCACCAACACACAGGGACCACGGCCACCAGTGTGGAGAGGAACAGCACGGCCATTAACTGGTTCAGAGCCAGTAACCCCAATACTGCACATGGTACCACACATCTCCATGGCTTGACATTGCTAAATTCCCAGGATTTAACCTATTTCTCGTTACGTGACACACTGAAAAGACTCATACCTAGAAAAGTTTTCCATTCTTGGCTGCCATGGCTCTGCCAGGAGGCTGGGGGCAGACAGCCCATGCAGGGAGCGAGTCCCTGGGCAAAGCACAGGCAAAACATCACAGATCCAGGGGCAGCAGAAACAAAGCCCCGCCACCGATGCTAAACACAGCTTTGCTGACACCTCCTTGCAATTCCCACTCCCTCCTCCCCCCGCTTACTTACTTAGCTACCACTTTGATAATACAGAAAGGCTTTTTTCCCTTGTTTTTAAATATCAGGGAAAGGCATCTGTGCTCCCAACCCACAGCCATGAAAGTCAGGCTATGGGAAAAGTTCTCCTTGCAGCCTGAGCAGGGAGTACTTTAGTCAGTGGTTTGCAGAGCATGGAAGCTGAACACATCTGTATCTGACCCCAAATAAGTAGGACTTGGGATTCCACAACTGCCTTACGGGGCACTAGTCCACAGATTTCCAATAAAAGGGCAATGTTTCCTGCCCAGGGCTTGAAAGCCCTGCCCAGCTGAGGTGACAGAGTCGGTTCTGTGAGAAGCAGCCAAGGCAGGCCAGCAGCAGAGCAGGGACAGTGCTAAGGGGCAGCCCTGGCCCACAGGGACCAGGTGACACAGCCAGACCACACTGGCTGCCCCAAGACCAGCATGTGGTTTATGGTTCTGATCACCTCAGGAGAGAGAGAGAAACTTTTCCTGGTCCCTGGGTCCACCTCCCAGGTCCCTCTCCCAGCAGCACAGCAGGCTGTCCCCAGACCTGTCACACACCTGGCCAGAAGGGTTTGGGTCCCTGCAGGGGTAAAGGACTCGGGACAAGGGAGGTCAGGCTTTGCTCCCCATCCTTCCATGTCCCTGTTGCCCCAAACCTCCGAATGTCTGGCACCATGCCCTTGTTTCCCTGAAGGTCCCAACCCTTGGAACAAAAAGTTATGGGGAAGAATCCCAAGCTGAAAAACTGCTGCTGAGGGCTGTGGATAATGCTGGACATCTCACTCCCATCGGAGCAGGACACGGGAAGGAAAAGCAGGAACACAAACGGCTTGCCAATCTGCGAGGACTGAAGCCGTGAATTCCACGGGATACAGATGACAAGGGAGGGGGTCCGGGAGCCTGTCCCGGCAGCCAGCAGCCCCCGGCCGGGCCCCGCACGGCTCCGGCCCGCACGCCGCACTCCGTGCCGGGCTGAGCACCGGGGCTGCCGGCTCTCGCTGCCGGTCTGTGACCCCCCGCCTGCCAGCACACGGCTTGATATGGAAATGGGTATTATTTTAAGCAGTTCCCCCAGGTTTTGCAGCTTCTCGCCCGTTTCCATGGGGACGGTGCCATGCCGGGCGGGGAGGCAGCGCGGGGCTCCAGCGGAGCCGGGCACCGCGTGTCCCCGGGGCCGGGCCCTGCAGCCATCGGCATGGCCAGAGAGGCGGCTCCCCGGGCTGCGGGAGCCCCCCGGGCTGCGAGAGCTTCCCGGCTCTCCGCAGGACCGCGTCTCACAGACCCGAATCTCTCCGCTCGGAAGCGCCCAGCGGGCGATCCTCGAGCGGCTTTGAGACCTCTGAGCCCCACACGGCCCAACACACGCAGCTGTCACAGGGCACAGTGACCGCGGCACCCCGAACGCTGCTGGACACGGGGCACAGTGACCGCGGCACCCCGAAAACTGCTGGACACGGGGCACAGTGACCGCGGCACCCGGAACGCTGCTGGACACGGGGCACAGTGACCGCGGCACCCCGAACGCTGCTGGACACGGGGCACAGTGACCGCGGCACCCCACACCGCGGCACCCCGAACGCTGCCGGACACGGGGCACAGTGACCGCGGCACCCCGAACGCTGCTGGCTGCCCCTGCGGTGGCGTTTCAGCCCAAACCCCAGCCTGGTGCCTCTTCCCGGTGTGATCTGAGCTTGTTTCCCGCGAGGGGACACACGGACACTTCACCTGAGCCAGAGTAACCCTGAGCATAGGCTTCTCAGTCAGGCTGGCGTACTGGGATAGCTCCACCCATGAGCTGTGGAGCTGGAAACTTGTGTTTAAAAGTTGATTTTGATGCAAGTAGGATAAACACAGAAGTCTGCACCTGACCCCCTTACGAAACACCATCTGCATTCTGGCAGAGAGTCAAAAAAGGGATGGGGGGGAAAGTGATTGAGACAAAATGCTAATCATGATGAAAGTCACTGGGCTGCAGCATTAAAACCTTGTACATCAGCTGAAAAACTAATTCAGCATCAGGACACGGACAGGAACCCTGGACCACTCGCCTCGTGTCAGCGAGGGGAGGCACAACAAAGCAAAAAGCAGCAGATGGCTTCACAGATTCTCATGTATATTTACACACAGTTTTTTTAGTAAACCACTTTGATTCAGGAGAAACCACATCCAAAATGCACTCTTGAAATTCCTCTTCAGACATAATTGCATAGAGAGATAAATCATGCTGTGGTTTTCCCCCTCTCTCATGTAACACAACTGTGGGCAATGCTAATAGCACTAAGTGTGCCCTGTATTTCCTCCTGCTCAGCCCTGTTGCCCAAGTCCAACAACTCTGCTAAGCATTTTTTAAATATCTGAGTTGAAACATTCTCACTGGCTTCACAATGACAGGTTTTCCTCAGTTAGTATAAAAAATAAATTTTACAAAACTAATAAAAAAATTTTTAAAGGAGGGAGGTGTCAATAAAACTTGCTTGGCTGTTTCCCAGAATGAGAGCCTAATTTCTGCCCAAATGACAAACAAGCCTCATGACTTCTGTGTCTTCTCTCGCTCTCCAATTCCCTGACAGGAGGGGGCAGCCAGGGTGGGTCGGGCTCTGCTCCCAGGGAACAGGGACAGGAGGAGAAGAAACAGCCTCAACTTGAGCCAGGGGAGGTTCAGGTTGGACATCAGGAGGAATTTCTTCATAGGAAGGGTTGTCAGGCATTGGCATGAGCTGCTCAGGGAGGTGATGGAATCCCCACCCCCGGAGGTGTCCAAGGAATTCCTGGATGTGGCACTCAGTGCCCTGGGCTGGGTGACGTGGTGGGGATCCCTTGGTGGGCACAGCTTGGGCTCAATGATCCTGGAGGTTTGTTCCAACCCAAATGATTCTGTGATTCTATGAGACACCCCAGAGCCCTGTGCCCTGCACAGAGATGTTTCTCAGACAGCAGACAGGCAGTGACCACCCTTTTGTGGGGCAGGAGAACATTTCTACTCCCCAAGTGAGGAGTTTTTAACAGATGCTTACAGGTATAAATAACAAACCCTGAAAAGCCCCTGCAGACAAGGGTGTGTTGTTCCTGATGGAAAACAGCCCCTGGTGGTAATGCAGAATCCACAAGCCCACTACAATCCACTTCAGTTCACTGAGCCCACCTTAATCCAGCACACTGTAACTGCAGCTGCTCAACCCTGCAGCCCTTCTGTCCTTTTGCCTTGTTTTCTTCTTCCCATGCTCTTTCCCTTACTTTGTTTTCCCTCCTTCCCCTCCATTCATTAACTTTCTTGGTTCATGAGCAGGGTACAACGCACCTCTCCAAAACCGAGCTCTCACCAAGGCATCCCTAGGCAGTGTCTCTGGCTGGACAGGCCAGAGCTCCCTCCCAGATGATGGATGTGCAGCTTGCCAGGTTTCTGTGGGACTGGAACCAGCTGGAGCAGTGGCTCCCACAGCCAGAGAAACCCATCTCCCCCATACCAGCACTGCCTGGAAGCACACACAAACACACGGGCAACTGTCCTTTCACACAGTCAGCTTTCCTGTTAGTTGAATCCCAGTTCTGAAACGCCCAGAGATGTCCCAGGCTGTGTGTGCAGACGTGGAGCAGTGCAGTGTGCCTGCTGCAGCCAGGCTGGGCACCCCGAGGGGGTCAGACAGATGCAGTGTGCCCAACACACAGACCGGGCACACCCAGCCTGCACCCGGCTCCACAGCCAAGGGAAAGGATCTGAATCGGGGCAAAACTGGGCCATGGGGACACCACAGCACCCAGGAAGGGAAGCAAGGAGGGAGCAGCATAGCTGTCCTTGGGCATGGCTCTCCACAGCACAGCTCCGCACTGCCCAGGAGCCAGCCTCACACGCCGGCTGCACCAGCACCAGCTTCCACCTCTGCCAAAGAACAAGCCCAGCCCCAGCACTGACAGAAAGGATGCTGAAAAAGGGGAGAGCGTTGAGAGAAGATCCTTAGGACATACTCTGGAACACTAAGTTTACTCTTGGAGTCCCAGACTCAGAGAGCTCAACACACAGGTCCCACCAACAAGGACTCCAGCAGCCATGGCCCTCCCAGAGAGAGGGGTGTGACGCTGAACTCCTGTCTTTATCCAGCTGAGATCCAACAGCAGGCAACTGGGACTGGACAGGGGCAGGCTGAGGAGAAATGGCAATTCTTAAGGGAGGGGTAAGCAGTGGATAACCCTCTGGGGCCAGGTGTTCTACACCAAGAGAGCAAACACGTTACTGCCCATCCCCAGGACACCCCCCATGAGCTGGCTCAGCCACAGCGGTGTGATGGGAACCAGTGACTCAGTGAAGTCCCAAAACCAGTCCCCAGGAAGTCAGGGACAAAGACTGTAAGGTCTGCAACGATTTGGAGATGGATTTATCTGAGGGAAAATACTAATTGTGTTACTACTCACTACAATAAACATTAACCTTCTGTTTACATGCACTCTGACAAAACTAACAGGGACTGTCTGCTGGATTTCAGGCTCATCCTTGTGCAGAAATCCATCACCATGAACCACCTATGGGCAGAATTTCATATACCAAACTGCCTTTTTCCTTTTTATATTTTTAATTGATTTCTTATTATATTTTTGTCACTAGTAACTCTTCCACATTATGTCACACACAAACGCAAATATCAACTGGCTTCTTTATCTAAGGAAGTTATTGGGATGTCTCAAGAGATCACCATAGCAACCGTGCCACGACAGTAAATATGAGTTCACTGGAACAACACTAACTGCTCTGAGCACACTCTAACAAGGAATTATGGAAAAGCAGGAGATATCAAGGAAGTGGTGTCCCAATAATTGGGACATAGCAAAAGCGCTGCTTGAAACTACCTGATGAGGTGTTCCCAGGCCCCTGTCAGCAGTCATTCACCTGCAGAGCTCACTCTCCCTGGTTGGCTGCACACAGGCTCAGGGAAGAATCAAAAGCTTCTCGGAAAGAAATGTTGCTTTCAGAATGTATTTGCAGCAAAGCCTCCGATTTAAATGTCTTTACTCGGCTTGCTCAGTGTGAATTGCTAATAAAAACATGTTGGAGAAATCAACCAGCTCCTGTGCTAGGAAAAGTTTGCCTGATTTAACCCCTGTCAGCTGCCAGAGCAGCACAGACAGGTCTGGTCCCCTCATCGAGGGAATTCCAGCAGACCCCGACCCACACATCACTGCACTCAGACTCAAACTAACACATCCAACTCCAGGTTTATCCAGTGCACAATTCCAGCACTCCCCCCACACAGGGATTTTTGCGTGTGCTCGGTTGGTGCCACAGGGCCAACGCAGCATTCAGGACTGCCCCGGCCACCCGGCACCCGGCTGCTGGCCCGATGGCTCTCCCGACTCTTCCCCCACCCACAGTCAAAGTTTCCTTCCTTTGCTCCTCTGAAATTTCACCCTGCACCCGAGATTTCCAATGCAACGGTGTATTTCTAAAAAAACCACCCAACTTGTATTTTGGGAAAAACCCCGAAGCACGCTTTCTGCACTGACAGGGTTCGGGTGTTGGCGGCCGGCGGCACTTGGCCCTTCCTTGGTACAACCGGGGCTGTCCGTGCACAGACTGAAACTTTGCTGAACTGTCCCCTCACCCCCTTTCTCAGTGCCCCCCCTTGTTTTAAAGGCGGCCGCCGCGTGTCCGTGGGGTGTCCGTGGGGTGTCCGTGGGCAGAGTCCTGCGGGGAGGCAACGCCCGGCCCGACTCCCGCACCCGGGCACGACCCCCGCCCGCAGCCCCCCGCCGCCCACTCTGCCGGGGGGCACCGCTGTGGGACCCCAGTGCCGGGCGGGGGCAGCTCGGCACCCCGGGACACGGCACCGCGGGGCTGGGCATCCCGGGCTGGTCATCCCGGGCCGTGCAGAGCATCCCGGGGCAGGGCGGGCACCCCGAAGCATCTCGGTCCGCACTCACCGTCCTCCCGCTCGTCGAAGACGGGTCTCTTGGAGGAGGAGGCGCTCGCTCCCATCCTCTTCTTCCACTTGCTCCAGTGAAACATCGGGGCAGGCGGCTGGCATGCCCTGCGACCCCTCCCCGCCGGCCCGGAGGCTCCCGCGGGCAGCCCCACCGCCGCCCTCAGCCGCCCCGCGCCCCGGCGCCG